>JBCNYH010000025.1:27860258-27872767 GCA_039654325.1 Tandanus tandanus
GGCTGCGAATCGCTCCAGCGAGAGCTGAAGGTCCTGGCTCGATGAAGCCAAAAGGACGACGTCATCTGCAAATAGCATGAATACAGTGAGAGAAATTTTTAGACAGTCTCTGTTAACAGCATATGTCTAATGTAAAAATATTTTCAGGAACAAGCTGAAGAACCCCCAAACTTTGCATCAGTTTTATAAGTAATCAGTCAGGTGGATCAGGTAAATGTACACTTACACACATATTTATTATAAGAGAGCTCTAGTTGCAAATAACTCTCTCTGATTTGCATCTGTGACCCTATATTTATTCATTCTGTCAGCACAATTATATTTTCTGGCGCACTGGTTTTGGGTTCCTTTTTCTGGGACTCGCACTGTAGTGACACGGGGCTCTAAACATAAAACAAATTGCTCACTCTTTCTGAAGCCAGGAAGTATACAAACAATCCACAATGAAACATGATTCCCATGCACAACATTCTGATAGTTGTTATAAGAATGAGAAATCTTCTATTGGCTTGCAGTTTTCAATGAAGGAAGAATGTATTGAGGAAAAAAAAACGAAGCTGAAAACTATTTTGGGCTGTTAACAAGCTGTCCATATACAGTCGTCGACAAAAGTCTTGTCGCACATATGTGGACATTCATGTATAAAAGTCCATATCTCACCAACCTATTAACTGATTTTCATCATCTATAACTTAAAATAACCCTCTGATCGTACTGAATAATATGTGCTTGCAGCAGTATTGGAAAGAAATTTCTTCTAATCGTTACAGCTTCTTAAATATAAACATTCCCGTTTTTGCCTGGACAAAAGTCTTGTCGCAAAGAATTAATTTCACTTTCAAGAATATATTCATTACAGAAAAATAATTGCCTTGTTTATAACTAAATATATAATATTGTAGCAAATATAACATCATATTGAAAAATTAAAAGCATCACTCAAGGTTAATAGTGCCTCTGCATACATGGCCATGATGATACCAGACTCCCAGGTGCTTGTCATGATGAATAATTATCATATTAAAACAATCAGATACCTTCAAGATGTTCAAATTACAAATAATAAAAATATGTAAGTGCTACTAAAAATTCTTGAGGCCCAAGACACTTGTAATCCATTTTTAATACATAAGTAAGCTATTTTAGAGGGCAGCTCGTTCATCAAATGGTTAGAAAACAGTCTGTTATCAACCCTATGGTGAGAAATCTGAGCCACCTGTAGGTTTGAAACATAATGGGAAACAATACTCTGTTGATATTTGCGTCTATTAATGTTACCACTCATCTTATATAGCTTTGTGATACCTATGTACTGGAGGTGACCTTAAATCATGATGTTTCACTCTCATACATGACTGGCTCTTCGGTGAACTCTGGGTCCAGCAATTTACTAGATGGTCAGTAACAACATTGATGGCATAGCAATATGATATTGAATTAATAATTCATTTTTCATAAATCATTTTTTTCCCCAATGATTCTGCTAATAACAGTTTCCATGTGTTAGGGCCTTGGGAAGCACGCCATGGTGTTCTAGCTGTGTCTTGTACAGGACCTGTATGGTGTATAGTGACCATTGCTAGAAATAATATGATGTAGAGTTGATGCTGAAGCAGACATTGCTAGTTATGAGTCCTATTGGAGCTTTTGAGGGAGTCATTCGGAGGCGAACTTTTGTGCAGCCAGTTGTTTTGTGGATAGTTTTCCTTGCATGAACGAGCTTACCTATGTGTACCAAGGGTGTCTGAAATTTCGCAAATTATTTTCATTTGCTTTTAGGAGATCTTAAAGGTTTCTACAGTTTTTGCAAAAAGATTTTATAAATTGCCTGTAAAAATTTAACTAATTACTTGATCCAGAATTTAATGTTACATGATTGCGACAAGTCTTTTGTCCAGCCTAGAATGGATATGTTCATCTTTTATTAGCTGTAAAAGTATAAATAAATTTATTTCCTGTTGCTTTCACAAAACAATCTGTAAACTTGTAGGATTAATGTAAGTCATAGTTGATGAAAATCAGTTAATAGGTTGGTGAGATACGGCTTTTATACATAAATGTCCACATGTGCAACAAGACTTTTGTCAATGACTGTACACATTATTTTCATGTAATATCTTGTAATAGTCATTTAAAAAAATGAATCCTGTCATCGACCCCCATGTACTATTCATAGCATGGATTTAGCTGGAGATTAAGTGACACTAGTAAATTTAAGAGTACTGGTATTGGTCACTGCGATGGCCTGGCGAGCTGTCCAGGGTGTACTTTGCCCTCTCCCAGAGTCGGCTGAGATGGGCGCCAGCCTTCCCACGACCCTAATTAGGATTAAGCGGTTTAAAAAATGAATGAATGAATGAGTGGTATTGGTCATCTTTACAGCATATTTTGTGCATATGTAATACGTTGGATTACTAGCAGAGGCTAAAACTATGGTTGGAAGGTGTTTTTCCCTGAAAATGACGTCAGCACATTGGGCAGGATTGACTTTTCTTGTGGAGACAGTGTACGCTATATTCTCTTATTTATTTTTTTAATCCCCAAGCATCATCAACAAGATACACTTTGCGAACCCTCAAATACATTTATCTACTTTTATTTTTGTCAACATTTTAAATGAATGAAATCCACACTCTAATGTTTATTATAGAATATTTGAGAAAATCCTTCTTGTCCTTTTTATTTATTCAAGCTTGAGATTTTAATAGAAACTACGTCAAAATACAGGAACAGTGTCAGAAAAAGGTAATTAAGCTTTTGATTATAGGTGCTGCTAGGAGCAAGTTAATTTAAGGTTAGATCTCAGTAGGTCATCTCCATTATCGAGGCAAGATCTGGCCTAATATAGCCTCTAGTCAGCACTTTCTCTGTTAGAGCAGCCTGGGCATCTCACTGTGTGGTTCAATGAGGACCGTGTGAAATGAAGGTGTAATTGGGCCGTGTGTGTATGTGTGTGCGTGTGTGTTTTATAGAGCCTGAGTTTCACAGAAAGGTCATCTTTTGTTCCAGTTCTCAGTGGCATGTAGTCTAAGTCACGCTGCTGAAAGTTCTCACCAAGGCTTATCAAGCAGAGTTTATCCCTGAATAGACGCCACTCAGATTCTGAATGGCATACTTAACCCCTTCCTCTGCAGGTTGCCATGACTCCTGTTCCTCATGCCAAGGGGCAGTTCCTCAGGATTGCCTGTCATGTGCTGACCCATCCCATCTGCTGAAGGAAGGCTTTTGTGTGCCAGAGTGTGGGCCAGGCTTCTATATCAGTCAAGGCCTCTGTTATGGTAAGCGACTGTACAGTGAGTACGTCCTTGTATTATTGTATTATAATCAAACACAGGTTTTTAAAAATTCTGTAAGCAAATCATATAAAAATAACCTTTCACCATTACCCCAAGGAGTTAAGTAAAATAACATAAACAGCAGGGTGTGCTGTTATAGCAAAGCTAAAAAACTTTTAGCCCACTGCAATTTGCCCATGCTAACCTTTTTTAATTTCATTACAGAATGGCACATTGTGTTTTATTGTTTGTTAATATATGAAATGTCAGTATAGCTATTTATTATAGCAGCTATAAACATTTATTCTCTCACCTGCAGATCTTTTTGTCTCTTTTAGAGTTATTAAAACTTATGTTAAACCCCGTCACAGTCAGCCATGTTCCCACTTCAAAATTGAGTGTGTGCAGTAAGAACTTGTACAATATTTAGGAGCACAGTAGAAACTGAAAATAAACGGTATGGTCTCCATGGTCACAGAGGACATGGTCAAACTTTGGACATATTAAAAAAAACATAGCCCCCAGTGCAGCTAACTGGGTTATCAAATCCCGGCCATGTCTCTCACTGTCTGTGGTGAGCGGCATGTAAAAGAACCATTGCTGATTTTCGTCAAGAGTAGGCTGCATAGCCGTCAGCGTGTTTCTGCCCTGCGATGGCCTGGCAAGCTGTCCAGGTTGTACTCTGCCCTCGCCCAGAGTCGGCTGAGATGGGCGCCAGCCTCCCCGCGACCCTAATTATTATTAAGCAGTTCAGAAATGATGAAAAAAAACATAGTGCTGACATAGTCAAATCAGGATGTAGTAAGAACCTAATAAGGACATAGTAACAACGGCATCGACAAATGACATAGCTTAAACCTAGCAGGGACTTTATTGACGTAGTACAAGCATAATGCATGCTTGTTGAATGTAGACATGGACACAAGAAATCTTGCAGCATGAATAAAAAAATGCAGCGCATGGTGCAGTTTGAACATGGTAAGCGTGTGGTGCAATCTGATTGGTCGTAGTAAGAAACACATTGGACGTGGTGCATGCGTGAACATGTGTGGTAAGAAATTAGTGGGAATGCAATGAGAACTTGACATGGACGTTGAAGGGACGTGGTGGGAACCTAAAAACTGCACATTTTCTCACTTTGACACCCCACCCCCAATCCCCCTCACATTCATTAAAATGTTTCAGGACACAGTACAGGCTTGATGGTCTTTGTCTGAGTATGGTGGAGGATTACTGAGAAATTTTAAAACTCTACATCCTAAAAGAGATTCCTTCCAAAAATGCTAAAATAAATATCTCAATCCTGAAATTTCACTATACGAGATGTGATCAGAAGTTCTGGGTCTGTTCCTGTAGGTAATCAGGCAGCAGGGGCAAGTGGTAAGTCTCAGCACTGAGTATGCCAAGTGATGCCAACATCAGGACCTGTGTTACATGCATTTTTCTGACACTGTCGCATATGCATTGGCAACTTCAATATGGATCACGCAGAAAACATCAAATTCAGTGTCAGTTTTGTGAAATCTGCAGTGTAGACTTTTGAAATGTTTCAGCAAACCCGCGGCCATGAAACGATAAGCCCGGCAAGGTGTTTAGAGTGGCATTTTTGTGTCAAGAGGGTCAAAGCATTGTTCTCAAGTGACCTCCTACCTCTCTTGAAGCACATATTTGAAAACACCTCACTTTGTGCACATGCAGATGGCACCTAAAAATTGCATAGCACAGGTTCCAGTGTTGACAGAGTGATAGCACATGGCATAGTGACACAGCAGAGTTACTGCTCACTATAGTAGTATGTGCATGAACCTGCCAAGATCTAAACGTTTGCTACAGGAGCAGTTCCAGAACTTTTTGATTGCACCTCATATCAGCAATTTCAAACTTTTAAAAAAATCTCGTTATGTGGCCTATTCTCTAAACAGTTCCCTATTACTATATAAAAGACAGTGTAATTACCTTTCAGCTGACAATACTGTCTGAGCTGCTGTTACTGAAAATGAATCACGACTTTCTGACCAATCAGACTTGAGATATAAAAAATAATATGGGCTCCTGAGTGGCATAGCAGCAAGGTGCACCACTGCAAGTTTGAATCCAGGTTAACTCACACAGCCATCTGTGGCCTGGAGCCCATGGGAGTTAACTGGCCGAGCTCTCAGGGAGGGAGGGATCGCATACACTTGCTTCCCTCTCACTTAAGGAAATCAGTTGTGAGCTCAAGCATACAAGAGGACGGTTAGCATTTACCTCTGAAGTGTGTTTCGAGAAGTTTACACTCGAGTTAAAAAAAAGAAAGCTGCCGGCATCACATGTCTCACAGGAAGAATGTGCTTACCCTCTCTCCTCCCTGGTTGGCGGTAGTTATGACAGGGAAGCATACTTGAGGGTGGGAATTGTCTCTGATCAAATTAGCGGATGAAAAACAAACAATCAAACAAAAAAAAGTTTTGAAACACCATCTGGTTCTAAAGTCTGTAACTTGTATTTGTTACTGGAAAACATTTCAGCAGAAATTTGCTTTACACTGTCATATTAGTAGTGATATATTTCAATTCAGCAATATGTGATTAAAAAAAATCAACTAAGCTTTTATTATCTATGCCACCGGATTTGTAGCTAAAAGTTAAAAATAAAAAAGTAATTTTTTTTGTGTTATTAATCTTGATCCAAACACTTATCTGTAATTCAAATTAACCACCCGAACGCAGCACATTTTACAATTACTGAATAATTCAGTATGAAATGGTAAAAAACCATAAAAACAAAACAAAAGAAAAAACAGCAAAATATACAGCCAGCCAACTAAGCATCCAGCCAGATGTTTAGTATTGCTAGTGGCTCAGAATTCCACAGGGGGCTTAGTTTCAATCATCTGTGGCACTAGTAGGTGCACAGACATGCAGGAGGGGCTGTGAATAAGCTTGAGGCTACAGAGTGACAACAGAATCATGAATATCAGCTTAAAGACTAAATGTCAGCTTGGATATTGTCAAATTCATGAAGGTTTAGCATGTTTGTATGCAGATTACTCGGTAACTGTTATTACCGTTTTGTGTTGAAGGATGTCACGCTTGTCTGCTCTCATCACAGAACCTCGTTTAGACACGCTAACTTTAAAAGCTCTGGTATTGTTTGCTCTGTTAAGTGTTAGGTCTGTTATTGCTGCATTGACATCCTAGTTCTATACTAATCAACAAAATCAGCTGAATCAGCTCACTGCAGTTCATTAACATATCCGTGTCTTATGATGTACTGTAGCATGTGACCCATCCTGTGCCACATGCAAGCCTGATAACCCCAGGTGCCTGAGCTGCCCCAGTGGCCATGCGCTGCATCATGGAAAATGTATTTCTGCCTGTCCGGGTCAGCATTACCAGGACAGACACGGCCACTGCCAAAGTAAGTAACTTAAACAAGCTCAAAATGTTTTACCCAACGTTCAGCCAATCAACATGTATAGTGTTTTTTTTCACCCTCAAAGTACCATCCACATTTATATATATATATATATATATATATATATATATATATATATATATATTCTATTAGGTTTTTCACATTGTTACATATTTGAGCTGAAAATCTATAAAAGTAATATATAAAAATTACTTATTAAACTCGCATGCTTGGTCTGTACAGAGAAAGCTCAGCCCTTGGTCTTTTTGCACAGAACTGAGATTTCTCTGTACCGATCAAGCAAACAAGGTTAATAAGTATTTTATTATGTGGCATTTTAAAAGGGCAGCCTTTTCAATTTACTTCAGGTGCTGTTACTTGCCCGGTTGTGAATAAGGTATCTTTATCTGTGTCTGTGAGGGCTTTGGTAGCTTTCAGCTTGTTTCCCTTTCTGTTACGAACAGGAGAAAGTAGTTCGCTGGACTTGGTAAACTCTTTACCTCTTTTCCTGTACACATTTTCTCTTCAAGAGAAGACAAAAAATGCTTCTGTAGAAGCTGCTAGAGATCATTGCATGCAGTGTGGTTTGCTAACAGTTAAAGGATACCTGCGGTGAATTTGAAAAAAATGTATGACCTCTGCGGTTCTATCAGGCAACGTCAGTCCTTGTTTCTTGTCATGTACGCATGAGTGCTGCCACACTACAATTACTACTAGGCACGCACAGCGACATGTTGCCTTCTTCTTTGGCTATTCCAGCCTTGGAAGTGATGCGAATTCGTTGTTTTGTCCTTTTGGCTGGGCTGCGTAAAGCAGACACCAGTCAAAGATAACATATTATTGGCCCGTGCTGCACTGTGTCACCAGGAAAATGGCAGAGTGCAAAGCACAAACAACAAGCACACAAATTGCGGAAAACATAACATAACATCGGCACAGGACATAATCCAAAAACGATTCCTTTCGGACGCAATTTAGCAGTCTGCGAAGACCACTTCAGGCAGGTCAGGTCTGACCACCAGGCAAAACTACTTGGCACGAAGCCCAAGCTTTTACATCTAAAACCGGACGCTGTTCCATCAGAATTCCTTCATAAAAAGTCAACGGATGACAACGGACGGTAGCAGCACTGTATACGCCCCTGTCCTTACGAGATTTATTGCCAGACTGTGTGTAATGTTGTTGCCATATAATAAAGTTTCTTATTAGATCTCGAGTGATAGGTCATAATTAAAGGAGGGCATATTTCACCCGGAATTTAACTTTGCACTCTGCTTATCTCTGATACTCTGACTTTGCTTATGGTACACTGTAGTTATATTAGGCATATGTAAAAAGAAAAAAATTATTTCTTGTCCACATAATTTTCATACGACCATTTGGCTTATTCCTATGTTTTATCATCTCACTCAGTGTGTCACAGCTCGTGTGCATCCTGCTCAGGCCCCTCAGCGTCCGAGTGTGCTTCATGCCCTGACTCCCTCCTTCTGCACCATGGCGAATGTGTGGAGTCATGCGGAGAGGGTCTGTTCAACAGAGATGGACGCTGTTACAGTAAGAGCTTGGTTTTTACTCTCTGCTACATGATAAGTAAGAACTAATAATAATAATTTCAGCCTCAGAGCTTGGATGAATAGTATGGAAGTAATATTTTTTTTTGTGGATCTACATGGGGAAAATACAATATAAATCCGTTACTGTAAGTTTTATTTATTTATTTATTTTTTCTTTGAAATGTATCAGCATCAAGGCCAGACTTGTCATACAGACATGTATACACAGCAAAGATTAAAGCAGAGTACAGGTGGCAAACACAAGTTATTGTGCCACAGGGTTGGGTATGAACTGAATTCAAAGTAACAAATATTAGTAGCCCAGTTGAGAGCTGAAAACTAATCCAAAGATCAAGAGCCAAGGATGTCAGAGAAGCTGTATTTACACAGCCGGCCAATACATTTCTTTCAGCTTTTCTTTCCTTCTCTCTCACTACTATTACTCGCTCTTCATTTATATTTCTTGATCCTTCCTCCCCTTCTTTTTCCCTCTTCTATTCTCCTCATCAATCTTTCCCTCTATTACTTTCTCTCTCTCTGCAGGTTGCCATGTATCTTGCCGGGCTTGTGTCGGTCCCGAGTCCTCAGACTGTGTACGATGTGTGAAGCCAGAGGAAGTGCTGCAGCCTGGAAAAGCACATGTATCTTATGGCATGTGTTTATCGTCCTGTCTGTCACAACATTTCCTTGACACAGATCTCATCTGTAGAGGCAAGTACCCCATCCCCGGGCTTCATTTTCAATAGGATTCTCAAAATGATGCTGGAATTTCTTGTTTTGAATAAAGTTGCAGAGGTTATTGTAGTTGATAACTTTAAGCTGTATTAGCTACTTTAATATTTTTCAGAAATAATGACTGTTTTATATTCGATATGTGTTACATCTTATTTAGCAAAGCAAAATCCAAGCTAGCTTTTTACTTGGTCTAATATAGTAAAGAGTCACATTGTATTGTGGCCTGCGGGGGGAAAATTATATATTGATTAATTGCGGTTTCATTGTACCTATTTCTTGAAAAAGTTGAAATGTAATTAATTGTAGTTGGCCTTTTGGGCAAAAGAATGCAGTTGAAGTATGAAACCCATAATTCAACCCATAAGGGGAAACAATAATTTGCATTCCACTTTGTAACTAATCACCTAAGGTGAAAGGATGCACATACTGGAAAAAAAATTGTGTCCCAGTAGGATGGAAACCTGCATACAGGAAAACAGCCTAGAGCTGGCTTTCAGAAATATCTGTCCAGAGTCATTAATGTAATGGGAATGGGATTTTTTTCAGGGAAGTACTGTGACTAAATATGTTAGCAGTAATTGGTCCAAGAGTTGAGAACAGATGAAGGTCATGGTGGGGAGTAGGTGGTGATGATGAGGTATAAAGATATACCTTGTGCTTAGTAGCAGAGCTCTTGAGCGAAGCCCCATAGGCATGGAAGATGACTTGGATGGTTGTCCTGTGTACAAGCCTCCACAGGGAACCCATAATAATACTTTTTAAATTTATTATTAATAACAAAACTGCTCATACACCGCTGCTTATATTCACAGAGAATAAAAAACACATCTAACTGAAGTTGGCAGAAAGACTTTCGCTGAGCAAAACACTAAACTTTACCAGGAACAAGGAACATTAACCCGTTAAACGGATAATTAAACTAACAAGCTGTTGTTGTTAGTGCCTTCAGTCGAAGCCAGTTCTTGTCGACTCTATTCTTATAGAGTTTTCTTGGCAGTATTTTTTACAGAGTAGGTTAGCAGCTGTTTTCCCTAACCCTCCACCAAAAAGCACCTGGTAGGTGTTCTCCCATGCATGACCCTGCTTAGCTTCATAGGTCAGACAGGATCAGGCATCCGCAGGGTGAATAGAGGGTCCGGAATAACAAGACAGGTGATACAAATGGGAATGAAAGTGGAAATCAGCAAGTGAAAGGTGGTGGAAAGAAAACGCAGTGTTAACCTTTCCTTGTTTTGCTTTAGAGCATAGTCAGGAAAAGCAGAGGAGACCTATTTATTTACTCCAGGGATGACATTGATGCAGCCCTTAAAGGAGCTGCAATACTCTCATAATACGAGCCTCGGACATTTATCAGTAGAGTTATATGTTGGGAGGTCTATCTTTAGACAGTACCTATATCTTTATACTAGCTTGGTATGTCTAAAGACCTAGGAAAGGGGGTTGAGCCCAAAAGGTGTGGGAGTACCACTCACTATATGTAAGTACAGTTATTACTAGTGAGGAACACGTCAGTCAGTACTTTTCCTAATCTACAGTATAATAAGTTCATAATGAGGCTGTGATAAAAGATGTCACTGGCAAAAATTCAGAAATAAAAAGAACATAAAAATTTTTTTGAAGTTCAGTCCATAGATACATACACAGTACCTTAAGGGTTCTTTCGATGCTTAACGATTCTAGCTTTATAATGGGATTCTGCTCATAACCTATTTGGTTCTAAATAGAAATATTAAGTTAAAGAAATTTAGAGATTAGAGCTTACTTTTTTCCTTTTTTTTTTTTTTTTTTTTGAAGAGTGTGGTTTGTAAAAGAAAATAGACCTCACTGCTGCTCTCCATAAGAAGAATGGGTAGCCTCCAGAGATCATTACACAGGACACAAAAAGACAAGTTTTGAAGAATTGTGGTGCAAAAGCTACGACTCCAAAAGCATACAAGTTGGAGTATAATCGAACAGAGCTACTTTGCTGACTAAGGACCTGTGTGAATTGGAATCACTGCAAGACCAAAGGAGTCAAAGGTGGTTCCACCAGGCTGATTCCATCCCAGTATGTCATTTGTAAATCCCTTTGCTGCCTATAAGGCAAATTACCATTGACAAGCCTTCCTCCAAAACCCACCCTGTGTTGAAACTAATTATGCTTTATGAATTGTCTATTAATCAGCCCTGGTCTGGCTGGGAGCAGAGCGAATTTCAGGAAAAAAATGTAAAATTAAGAAACTAGTCAGGTCACCTTAAACCAATCCAAAGTACAACATCATATCATAGCTACTTGCTCAAGGCCATTATTGCTACAAAAATAGCCAAATTGGATGGGAAACCATTACATTTGCTTTATATTAATTTTGGGATTCTTGATGAAGAAATAGCTCACCCTGCCATATTTTTACATCACATAGACCTCTAGGGTAGACTTTGATGCTTTGGAAACCTGACTGTTGTAAGCCATAGAAGGATTTCTGTATCATAAATGTATATACACACCTCTATCAAACCCAAAGGGTCTGAACTTCACTTCTCACTGAAACAACATTCTTGAGAAAGCTAGTGCTAAGACTTGAATAAATGCTGATATTTAGAGTCCTAGTAGCAGAACACCTGAAGATTGCATAAATGTACACATGTAGCAAAGATGTGTTTTTTTTTTTGTTTTTTTTTTAATTTGTTTGATTTATATTTTCTTGGATATCCTGAAATGGATTCCCTGCCTACAATCTTAACCAATATGTCTGATGTATAAGGCTTTAACACACTCCACTGCATATCATCAACTGTGATTTTATAGGCTGTGGAAATTTAGCTTTGGGCTATCATCAGTCCACTGTCAGGGTCCTTCCTAACACTGTGATATGTCCCCTTGACATCAATAGCATGCACTGTGTGAAGATTGCATGTTCAGACTTATCTTTAGCTTGCTCCAGGCTACCGGTTGGGCTGGGGGGGGTTGTACATATGTATGTGCGTGTATATTTGTATGTGTACATGTGTTGGCAGATCAGATGTCAGGATGAGGAAGTTCCAGCGTGTAAATCCCTTTGGTTTTTCCAGGTCATCACTCTGTCTGATGATCTGTGTGTATATATTCAAGTTCAAGTTCAAGTTTATTTGTAATATACAGGTAACAATGAAACATCACTACCGGCAAATGAAATTCTTGAACTCAGAGCCCCCTCAATATTGCACTTTACAAACAAATATTGCACATAAAATTACCATTTAGATAAAATATAAAGTAAGAATAAAACTATATAAGTAAAAAAATAAAAAATGTATATACATAAACTTAAAAGAATGTGAATATATGTATATATCCTCTTAAGACCCCAATGTTCTCTTATGAGGACATCATATTTTTTCCCAACAATATATGTGTATATGTCCTTGTAAGATCCTTATTTGAGAGCTACTGGGTATTACTCTTTCCCCAAACTTCTTCTTTTTTGAAGAACATTGATCAAGTTCAATAGTTATTGGGTGGTGAGAGACAGAAGCAGTGTGAAGAAATGAGAAGACACACAACATTAATTTTTGGGTCTCAATAGTGTATATA
>JBCNYH010000025.1:27876456-27888043 GCA_039654325.1 Tandanus tandanus
ATACAGTGAAGAATACTAATAGAAAAATACTGAAGTGGTTGTACTGCAGAGGTAGTGTGTGCATGTGTATGTTCAGTAGCCTGATGTCTTATGGGTAGAAATTGTCCCTGAATCTGCTGGTCCGAGTCAGGACGGCAGGAGCGTGACGGCAGGAGCGTGAAGAGTGTGTTGCTGGGGTTGCTGGGATCAGAGAGGATCCGCTGGGCCTTCTGCACTCCTACTGCACCTCCTACAGTGCTGTGTGTAGAGGTTCTGGATGGCTGAAAGTTCAGTCCTGGTGATGCTTTGTGCTGATCTGACCACCCTCTGTAGAGCTTTGCGGTCCAGAGCATTACGGTTACCGTACCAGGTAGTGATGCAGCCAGACAGACTACACCTGATGGTGCATCGGAAGAAGTTGGTGAGTATTCGGGAGTCCATGACAAACCTCCTCAGCCGCTGAAGAAAGAAGAGCCATTGTCTTGCTGCTTTTGTGATCACACCCACGTGATATGACCAGCTCAGATCCTCACTGACGTTGATCTCCAGGAACCTGAAGCAACTGACTCTCTCCACCTCTGTCCCCTCGATGTGGATAGGAGTGAGACCTCCACCCTGCAGACTCCTGTAGTCCACGATGAGTTCATTGGTCTTGCTGATGTTGAGCAGCAGATTGTTGTCCTGGCACCATGATGTTAGGGCACTCACCTCTGCTCTGTAAGCAGACTCGTCTCCATCTGAAATGCAGCCGATGATGGTGGTGTCGTCTGCAAATTTGATAACGGTGTTGGAGCTGTGTGTGCCCATACAGTTGTGGGTGAACAAGGTATACAGCAGTGGGCTGAGCTCACATCCCTGGGGGGCACCGGTGCAGAGCATCAGTGTGGAGGACGTCACACCGCGGATATGCACCACCTGTGGTCTGACTGTCAGAAAGTCCAGGATCCAGTTGCATAAGGAGACACTGACGCGTAGATCCCAGAGCTTCATGACAAGCCTGGGTGGAATTATGGTGTTGAAAGCAAAGCTGTAGTCAATAAACAGCATCTGCACATAAGTTTTCTTGTGGTCCAGGTGTGAGAGAGCAGTGTGAGAGCCAGCGCTATTGCGTTGTCTGTGGATCTGTTTGACCGGTAGGCGAACTGAAATGGGTCTAGTGTAGCAGGCAGTGAAGATGTGATGTGAGCTTTGACTATACGCTCAAAGCACTTCATGATGATGGAGGTGAGTGCTACTGGGCGATAGTCATTGAAGCAGCTCACAGTAGGTTTCTTCGGGACAGGGACGATGGTGGTCCTCTTGAAGCATGTGGGGACGACAGACAAGAGCAGGGAAAGGTTAAAAATGTCTGTGAAGACATCTGCCAGTTCCTGAGCGCATGCTTTGAGAACACAACCTGGGATGTTGTCTGGTCCAGAATCTTTCCGTGTGTTTACTTTTTTAAAGTATTTACACACATCTGCCCGAGGGATTTGAAAAGGACAGCTGTCCTCCTCTGACAGGAACTCCGGCTTGCTGTGGTTCTCAAAGTGGGCATAGCTATCAAAGCTATCAACACTAAAATGGACGCACACAGAATGCCTGAAATGTAAGGAGATATCACTGCATGACATTAACATATTAAATTCTTCACTAATTATCTCCACCAAGATTCTGTAAAAAGTTCTGCGTGGATTTTCACGACATTTCTACCAGAGGTGGAGCTTTGGACAAGGAAGATGTCATTCAATTGTGGAAGTGAATCGGATCAAATTCTGAATCCAGGAATATTTTTAAGGATCTTTTTTTACATTTCTTGCTTTTTTTTCATATGGGGTTCAGTGGGCTTGGTGGAGGTTTGCACTCTGTAGGTGCTCTTGTTGGTGGTGGATTTGTGGCACTTTTTTCCAGCATGTTTCTTCTGTTCTTTTCTTACAAATGAACATTTATAACTTCCTGCCATTTAATTAATACCCACTGACTGATATATCAATTTTATTTCTTTTCTGTCTTTGTTTTAATCATATTTCAATTAGTAAAATGTCCTGGAAAGGTTGAATGATCATTAGGATAACCACAGCAGAGTCATTAATTAGAAGTGTGATGTGCAGATGTTTTACCTATAACTCTGTAGCCTCATTGTGAAGAACATCATTTGACGAGTGTTTGGTATTTAGTATGTTCACTGTTCTTGGGGGCATAAACTCAATTACCATTATAGATTGTTTCTGCTGGCTAACAGTGTGTGCTGCAAAGGCTGGATAATATTACAAAGTGGGTTACTGTATTGCCTTTGTGTGTGTGTGTGTGTGTGTGTGTGTGTGTGTGTGTGTGTGTGTGTGTGTGTGTGTGTGTGAGGCTGAATGGAAAATAGAAAATGTGGCATTTTGGAAACATTGTGAGGTTTCCTTTGAATATTTCAGCTACAATAACAGACAATTCAACAGGAAACTCCCATACTACAAGAAGATACATATTTATTTCTGTGACAAGATGCAGCATGTGTGTTTTCATTTGGAGACAAAGCCTTTGTTTTTCCCTCTCTGACTTGTGTTCCCCCTCAAGCCATTTTCCAAACGGAGACAGAGCTTGCTGTTGAGTGCCCTTTATATAATGGCATGATATATTATCAGTAATGGGCATGGGCCAGGCTTAGCTCTGCCTGTTTAACATGTTTGTGTCTGAGTATCAAAGTCTGCATTCCCCATGGTATCTGGGTGGAAAATATTGGCTGTTCTACAGTTTATTTAAAAAAAAAAAAAAAAAGAATTTTCATTAAAATTCTTCTTAAAATTAAAACGTGAGTGCATGCTGTAGACATAAAAATCTCAAGGAATGAATGAATAGAAAATGCATTTTGTTGCAGTGTTTTTTCTGTTTTCAGACCTGAATTAAGAAGGTAGTATATGACTTTATAGGATGCAAAGTTTGATGAGGATTGGCAAACTCATTCTCAAGATATTGCCTGGCAGGTGTGGAAGGGGGAAAAAAAGGAGAAATGTAGAAAGACATAAGGACTGATTGAGAGTATCTGTTCTTAGTGGGCGGCACGGTGGCGTAGTGGTTAACACGTCTGCCTCGCAGCAACAAGGTCCTAGGTTCAAGTCCCGGGCTTGGATGTTTCTGTGTGGAGTTTGCAAGTTCTCCCCTTGCTTGCATCGGTTTCCTCAGGGTAATTTGGTGTCCTCCGACAATCTAAAAACATGCACATTAAGTTAACTGGCTGTTGCCCCAGGTGTGAGTGTAAACTTTCGTGTGTGTGTTGGCCCTGCAATGGTCTGTTGAACTGTTTAGGGTGTACCCTGCCTTCAGCCAGTGTCAGCTGAGACAGGCTCCAGCCTCCCCACGACTCTAGGAGGAGTAGAGAGTGTTTTTGGTGTTTGGTGGTGGGGTTTTGTTATTCTATTCATAATCTTGACATCCTATCTTGTTTTATTCCCTACTTACAGTCTATCACATTCAGAAAATAAGTTTTAAAGGTTTATTTGTATATATTTTTTGGCCAATAACAAAAACTCATCAGTTTGTCTTGATAAATGAAATATTTTCTTCATCTGGTCTCAAGAGGGGCAATGGTGGCCCAGTGGTAGGGTGCTCGGGGCTTCAAGCCCCACTATCACCAAGTAGTCACTGCTGTCCCCCCAGTGCAGCGAACTGCATGTCTCTCAATGTCTGTGGTGAGAGGCATGTAAAAGAACCATTGCTGACTTCCATAAAGAGTAGGCTGCACTGCCGTCTGCGTGTTTCTGCCCTGCGATGGCCTGGCGAGCTGTCCAGGGTGTACTCTGCCCTCGCCCAGAGTCGGCTGAGATGGGCGCCAGCCTCCCCGCGACCCTACTTTGGATTAAGCGGTTCCGAAAATGAATGAATGAATGGTCTCAAGAGTATGCAATGCTTTGTGTCCAGTGTGATAATACTGATGATCTTTGTTTGATATTTAAGTGCTTGATAGGAAACTTCATGCTATATTAAAACAGCAGTGTTTTCTACATAGTTAAGCATTTGTTCACAAGAATCTTGCTTCCCTTTTAGAATGCCACCCGTCATGTTCACACTGCACAGCAGGAAATGCCCACAGCTGTACTTCTTGCCTTCAATCCAAAGTCCTCTACAGTGGTCAATGCCTCGATCGATGTCCTCATGGCCTCCATGTCCAGGACCAAACCTGCCATGGTAAGCACAGTCCGTATGTTTCTCTCTCTTTCTCTCTTTCTCTCTCTCTCTTTCTCTCTCTCCCACACTCACTCTTTTTTTTTCTTTTAAGAAAATCAATTTGATAAAAACATCCCCAAAAAGCTTAGCGTTAGAATATAAATTATCCTGTACTCTTTTTTTAAGAGGTACCAAGAACACTTCCCGTTCTGAGAAGGAAGTGAGCAGGAATCAATATGAATACGAAGACACTGACAGCTTTAAAAGTAATATACGTGGTGGAGTTCTGCCATTTGTCAGTAAGATTCATTATAATGTATGGTGGGAGTGTATTAAAGCTTTTCAGCAACACATGCCAGTAATGGGCTGTAATTTCTGACGCGAATCCGGCTCCCATACTGCTTTTTGGCTCAGCACTTTAAACGATGTTTAAGAGTCTGTTGGATTCAACGCTGCAGGCATTTTAAGATGAACTAAGAGCCAAGAAGAATCCCACATACTTAGAGTTAATGGCAACATAATTCCTTGTTGGCCGCCTTCTGAAGATAAACCATTAAATATGTTGAGCCAGTGTTAGACGGTGAATGACTTCAGTGTCAGGCTCATTTAGGAAGGCTAATTGAGCGCGCTAACCTCTTTCAGGTTGGATGACCCGAGTTTATTCGGTATCAGCCGATCATGTTCTGAATTATTTGCTTGGCATTAGTGAGTTAAAGGATAAGTCTGTAGCAGTGTTATGTTGTGGGAGGTGTTTAGCTGGCATCCTTCAAGTTCATTATTCCTACTGCAAATCGATACCGTATTCTTCTGACAGATCACCTCTATCAAAATATTTCTGTTCTCACGCTAGGGCTCTCTTTCAGGATGACCCCACTCCATCCACAGGGCATGAAATTTCACTAAAGAGTTTAAGAACTGTAAAAACGATTGTGACCCTCACTTTCAATTACTAGGAATAAGAAAACGGGACGCACCTTGGGACAACTTTAAAGCACTCGTTATTTTGCTTCATTTTCCTGAAGGCATGTTTAGGTGCTTTCTGCTTCACACTAATACAAATGCATACAAACACATTTCAGTTCTTGAGACAACTGTGTCACTTTCCCTTTTATTTAATTTTTTTTTTTGGTGGGGGTCCATTTTCTCCCTAATTTTAGTTATATCCACTTCCCACCCATCAAGTATTGCCTTCCCTATCACATGACCACCACCAACCAGGGAGGGGCATAAGCATGCACATGATCCCTCTGTGACATGCCACTGGCCTCTTCACGAGCTGCTGCACATGCGTATTTGGGGGAAACCCTTCATACGAATGGATTCACAGATGCCCATGATTGGCTGGTGATCGGAAGTGGGTGTATGCCTTCCCTCCCTCTTGTAAGAGCTCGGCCAATTAGCTCCCATGGACTCCCGGTCACGGATGGCTGTGGCATCAACCTGGATTTGAACTTGCGATCTCCGGGTTGATAGTCACTCACCTTGTCGATGCGCCACTCGGGAGCCGTCACTTCCTTTTTTTATCTCCTCCACTATCACTGACTGCAACTCAAATCACTTATTAGTACAATAACCCCTAGCTGCACACTCATCCAGACCACCCTATTCCCCCAGACTCCATTTTCTATAGACCACACCCCCTCTGTCACAATGATGTAATACATAATGCATATAATAAAATTATACACTGAATTATTATTTACTGAATTATGTTTTTATTGCACAGATTATATTTGAAAAGACTTTACAAACCAATAACTGAACTCTTTAGATGTAATAATAATAATAATAATAACAATTGTACTATTTTATGTATTATTATTATTATTATTATTATGATTATTATTATTATCATTATTATTTATAAACATGTTGGTGTGTGTGTGTGTGTGTGTGTGTGTGTGTGTGTGTGTGTGTGTGTGTGTGTGTGTTGGCCCTGTGACAGACTGGCGAGGAATACCTCGCCCAAACGAGGCTCCAGCCTCCCCATGACCCAAATATAGTATAAAGCAGTTCAGAAAATGCAGGGACATTTTTGGGACAAGCAAATGATAAAGCTGGGGCAGTAATATCAGTGATCCACCATGATAATTTGTTTGGAAATTGAAATATCTTCAGCTGCAACATCAAAAAACAAATCCCTAATTGAAATATAAAGTTAAGTTAGTAATATTAGTTAAGAGTAGTACTTTACCCACAGGTTCCCTGTTTAGATGTTGTTATTTGGGCCAAAGAGTTATCAGTTCACAAGATTAAAAAAGTCTGAAATATTTTTTTCTTTTTTTTCTATTCATGTGAAGTATATTTTAATGGTTGTTCTGCCGTACAGATTAGAAACAAAAAGAACTAGACTTGGTTCCTCGACAGCCCTAGTGATTCTGCTGGTGTTGAATTTGACTTGCTTATCAATGTAACACTATACTACATAAAGTTGATCTAAAGCAGGTTACAGCTGAGTCTGCAGTTGTTGCTGCAGTACAGTTTATGTGTTAATATTTAAAATAGTTATATGAAGGGTTATATCTTAGATGTTCTGCTTGTGTTTTCAGCATGCCACCCAACATGTAAGGAGTGTTCTGGTCCCTCTCAAGCTGACTGCACAGTGTGTCCTCTTCACACTAGCCTCCATAATGGCTACTGCCGCACCAGCTGTCCTGAGGGACAGTACCTAAATGCTGTGGGTTCCTGTAGCGGTAAGTAGGCCACATTATCTTCACAACAGTCTCAAATATAATATTTATTTCTTAATAGTAAATTGATTTTTGAACATGGAGTTTTATATGGGGTGCCACGGTGGCGTAGTGGTGAGCACGTCCAGCTCAGAGCAAGAAGGTCCTGGGTTCGGGTCCCATGGCGGCGAGGCATTTGTGTGTGGAGTTTGCATGCTCTCTCTGTGCTTGCATGGGTTTCCTTTAGGTACTCCGGCATCAGTACAAAGACATGCACAGTAGGCCATCTGGCTGTTACCAATTGCCTCTAGGAGTGAATGTAATCGGTTGTAGGGTGTGTGTTGGACCTGTGATGGTCTGGCGAGCTGTTCAGGGTGTACCCCGCCTTCGCCCAGTGTCAGCTGAGATAGGCTCCAGCCTCCTTGTGACCCTAGAAGGGTTAAGCAGAGTAAGTGTCTATCTAAGAGAGTTTATCTAAGTTAAAAGTCATACTGTTTTGGTCATTATGACAATACGGTCATATAAACAATACATTATATTTGTATTTCTTGTCACATGACCATAATTTTTATACATACATAACATGCTAATAATTGACATGATGATGCATTTGGGATTTTATACTGTGCAGCAAAGCCTTTTTCTTTCATATAGACTGGCTAACAATTTTTAGTATCATTTAAAGGTATGCTTTGTTTCAGGTCTTGTGTAAGGCTGTGCCTCAACAAGTACGGAGATATGAATTAGAGAATGATAATAGACCAACAGATAGAAAATAGAAATGGAATGATAACAAGTCTGAACACAGATTAAAAACAAACAAAAAAGAGACTTCCGGCTGCAACACAAAGGATGATCTTAATGGTTAACTTCATTTCTTTTAAACCTTAAAAGACTCCAGTGAGATTTCTAACCCGCATGAGATCCACTTTCATTATGGTATAGTAGTAGGAGATACTTAGATAGCTTGATTTTGCTTTTACCCGGAAAATTATTCAACGTTATTTCAAGAGTTGTCTTTGATTAAACAAGTAATCAGAATGTTCATCGGAAGAGCTGCATTTCCTCATTAGATGCAAAGTCAGTATGACCTTTGTAGGTGGTTATGATGTAAACAAATGAATTAATCTGTACAGGTTTTTAATCATACTTCTTAAAAAAAAAACGCCTTTTGCTTGCTTTATGTCGTCTCTATAGCTCTTCTCCTCAGCACCACTCATTTATTAAAGGATGCCTGGTGGGACTTCTCAGAGAGGCACTTTTCATCTATCTCACATAATCAGATGCTCTCATCTTCAATTCTACGTTAATGTCTTACACAAGATGAATAAATAAAATTTTAATAATACATTAGGTATTTTGAATGTAGCTCCCAACTTGCTGCGTGCCCTCTTCATTTCAGACAAAGTTTAAAAAATATGTAATGTCTTTCCATTTCCTGTGTGTACTTATGACTGATCAGAATATGTACGTTTTCCTATACTACAAAAAAGCCCACTGACTGAATCCCAGCTAACATGCAGTGCTGTACAAGATTACTGTGGCATAAGGGTCAAAATTTGGATGGTTGCACAAAAACGTTATCTGAACATTGTGTCAATGTTAATCCATAATGTTTATTAAGAATATGTGACCCGCTCCAGCATAATATGTATTAAGGTAGTGTTTTGAGTAAGAGCCAAGTTGAAAATGGCGTACCTATCCATAAATATCCATAAACACAATCTATCCATGCTAAAATAGTTGTTTAAGAAAGGGTTCTATGCCCAAGTTGTTGTAAAATAATGGAAATATCTGCTTGTTTTGCTGATTTTCAAATCGCTTTTGTGATTGCTCAGGGTATTTCCTTATCATCCATATACTGTATGATACCAGAATACTCTACCTACTTATGGAATCCCAGAAGGATTCCCAAAATCATACAACTGTAAACCAATCAGAAGCCTCAAAACAGACATGACTTGGTGTAAATAGTGCTCATCTATTGCTAGGAAGACACTAGGAAGATTGTGCTGACTGGTCGACAGCCGGATTCATTTTAGTGTACGGATGTTAGGGAGTTTCAAATGCGGACATTCAGAAATTGGTTCTGTAACTGTAATTGCTATTTTCTCAAAAGTAGCATTTCATGATTAGCGACATACAAAGTGATTTAACTCAATTTTCATGCTATAATCATGTATTATACTTGCATTCGTATGTCAAATTTCATGCTTAGTCCGTATTATGCTTGAGTGGGTACATATGAACATGACTTTCATGCATAATGCTGTTTTGACATTGCCAAGATGTCGCACACCATCCAGGCCCCCAGTATAGAGTCATCTAGCAAGGTACAAGAACATTCGTAGTTCCAATTCATTTTCAGTGGATCATGCAGGTACTGAAAAGGAAACCACAGTACACATACGCACAGTCCTTGCGAATTAATTAATTAATTAATTAATGCTACTGTAACGTCTTCTGACAACCTTTTTATTAAAAATATTACTGGTAACATTTTAACAATGTTTTTGGGAATCTACAAATAACTATCACAACATTAGTGCAACGTTCTACTGTAGCAGTGGTGTTAAAACATTAATGGTTAGCTGGGGTTTTAAGTCAAAAAGTATACTTATTTTTAAAAAAAAACTCCACCTCCAATGTAAGTCCAAGGGTAGTTGTAGAATGCTTTTTTATTTGAATGCTAATGTGATATGTGGCTCTGTAATACTAATAATAATATGATACTAATACCATGTGGCTATGTAATACTAATTACAAACTACAGACATACATATTGCATAAATATTAAAGGTTTGTGATTAAGACAGGCATAAGGGAATGTCTTTTCAAACCTAGTTTAATTTAGTTTCATTTAATTTCTTGAAGCAAGATAAGTGCTCCGAGCACCTCCATGTATACCTTAATCTACAATCTTAATTTACTTACATTGTTTTGTCTTGCTGTTAAAGTAGCTGTTTGCATACATGGAAGCAAAAAACTTCAGAGATTCAGATATTTACCTACAAATACCTTGAACTGTGGAATTTATGAAATCATACATATCATATGTTTGGATGCATTTTTTGTCTGCCTTAATAACTGCCATAAGATTTCCATTACAGGTAACTAAAGATGTTTTTGATCCATTCTCAATACAGAGCCATTTTACTGTGATGTAGGCCTACACTATACCACAGAGCTTTAATAACTATGTTATGTCTGTCATTTGTAGTACATAGTCACATAGTGGGGCAGTGGTGCCCCGGTGGTAGGGTGCTGGCTTACTGATCCGAAGGTCGGGGGTACCAAGCCCCACTATCTCCACGTTGTCACTGCTGTCACCCCAGTGCATCTAACTGGGTTATCAAAGGCCAGCCATGTCTCTTACTGTCTTGGTGAGAGGCATGTAAAAGAACCATTGCTGTCGTTCATAAAGAGTAGACCATTGGCTTGCCATCTGCGTGTTTCTGCCCTGCGATGGCCTGGTGAGCTGTCCAGGGTGTAGTCTGCCCTCGCCCAGAGTCGGCTGAGAGGGGTGCCAGCCTCCCCACGACCCTAATTAGGATTAAGCGGTTCAGAAAATGAATGAATGAATGGTCACATAGTATTTTTTACATTAAAAACTACCCTTGGACTTCCATTAGAGGTTGACAGCAGTGTAAAAATCACTGGAGTATTCCTTTAAGAGGATTAAAGCTTGTTTTGGACACTGGACGAGGACAGAAGAGATTTTCAAGGTTTCATCACGTAGTCAGTTCTGATCTTAGCTCTTGAATCCATTTTAATCCAAAAACCATTTTATTGATTTCAGAATCAGAATACTTTATTGATCCCGGAGGAAATTGTGTAATTTTAATAGAAGGTTAACCGAATACACCCAAGGCTTAACAGTCCGACAATCTTGTGATCCATAACCTTCTGGCCTTCTCTCGGATTGAGACATTTTTTCTTTCCCAGTGTTCCCTGTATTCCCAGTACTTTGTGACACATAAGGTAAAATGTAAACAGTGGCAGAAGCCTTTAGAAAAACAGTGAGTATTGTGTCTGGCACTGTTCTGGCACTGGCTCTAAAGCTGCTAATTAGGTAATCTAGTTACACAGTGACCTTGTGAGACGGGTATTATGGTAAACAACAGGAAGAGGGCAGCTGTTTAATATTTAAAGGGATGCGGTCTAAAGGGTTTATGTGCAATAAATACTCTCGCAGTTTTTGAATGACCTCCATTCAACCCTTTTATTCTCATTAACTTTTTTAACTATAACAGTTACAGGATGCACCCACAAACACATGCACACATATGGTTATATATAGGGATTGTTTTTTAAGTATAAATGCCATTTGAGTATGATTTAAACTTTTTTCTTTCAAGCAGAGCAGAATGTAGATAAATCTGAGCCTTCAAGCCTGAATAATTCTTCATTCGTTATTATTAATTTGCCGAACCACTTAATCCTACTAGGGTCACAGGGGGCTGGAGCCCATCCCAGCCAACTCCAGGCGAAAGCGTGGTACACCCTGAACACCTTGTCAAACCTTTGCAGGGCCAACACACACTTACACACAGACACACACAAAACAATTTACAATTATACCTAGGGACAATCGAGAATTCCTGATTAGCTCAATCTCTATGGACCGTGGGAGAAAACTTGAGCACCTGGAGGAGAACATGCAAACTCCACACAGAAACACCCTTGCTGGGCACGGGGCTCAAATTCAGGACCTTCTTGTTGTGAGGCGACCCTATATATGTATATATATATCTGTGTGTGTGTGTGTGTGTGTGTGTGTGTGTGTGTGTGTGTGTGTGTGTGTGTGT
>JBCNYH010000025.1:27925233-27954042 GCA_039654325.1 Tandanus tandanus
ATATATATATATATATATATATATATATATATATATATATTCACGATATGTAAACTGCTGCTGTGTCTACAGTTATATAGACATAATTCACATCAAAATGTTTAGCTTCGTCTACTGTCACTCACATTTAAAGGAGTTGTGTCATGATTTTTACCCAAAATTGTAAATATGCAATAAGTATCCAAAATACTTGTTTATATTTGTTGCAACATGAATTTTTTGAAATCTTATTGGGCTGAGCAGTTTAAGGATTTCGATCATATTTTAAACCCCAACCACCTTGATGTATGAACCCAATTCATGTCTTCACCTTCATGGCTAAAGTGCCGTTGAGCAAAGCACTTAACCCCCCACTGCTCCAAGTGTGTTTATGTTCACTGTTTACGTGTGTGTGTGTGTGTGTGTGTGTGTGTGTGTGTGTGTGTGTGTGCTCACTTTGGATGAGTTAAATGCAGAGCCAAAATTTCCCTTATGGGATTAATACAGTATATCAAAATTAAAAAATGTCTAGCATCCTTCCTGAACCAAAATAATTAAGATTAAGTCTTGATTGATATCACCATTCATGATATTTAGCCTATTTTCTTCAAACAACAATGACACTGCCCCTTTAAATATTGAATCAATGCCATTCATAGTCTTTAAGCTTTCATAATTTTTACACTCAGGCTGGTAGGGTGGAGCAGTGGTTAGCACGTCTGCCTCACAGCAAGAAGGTCCTGGGTTCGATACCCCGGCTTGGGCATTTCTGTGTGGAGTTTACATGTTTTCCCAGTGCTTGTGTGGGTTTCCTCCGGGTACTGCGGTTTCCTTCCACAATCTAAAAACATGCAAATTAGCCTAAATGGCTGTTTCAAATGGACCCTAAGAGTGAGTGTGAGTGTGGATGGTTGTGTGTGTGTTCAGGGTATAGCCTGCCTTTGCTCACTGAAATAGGCACAGCCCTCCCGCGACCCTTGTAAGATTAAGAGGTTCGGCAAGTGAGTGAGTGAGAGTGAGAGTTTAATACTTTCTTTAAAATGATTATTAAACTTTGTAGACTTTAACTTTGATAATTCCTTTCATAGTATTATTAAACAATGAATTCCAGCTTTTACATACATGTAGAAACAACATAAAGAGGCACCACAGAACTCCCAGTAATGCGTAGAAACACCCTAGAAAGCAGTTAATGGCAGCCTATACCAACTTGCATTGTTATACAAGAGCCGTATTGCTGGGGACCCATGAATTGTGCGATAACTTCAGCAACTAGCTTACTTTACATTTTCTCCAGGAAGTCTACATTCTACAAATAAACAAACACATATTCTGAATATAACTTTTTTATGTATTATATTTAACATCCTCTATTTTTACTACTGCACCCTGGCTTATATTATTAATAGGGCCAATAAGATGAATGCAGTTCACCTAATTAAAGTAAAGCTCTGTGCCTCTACTGCAATATCAACATTATAATGCTGAGCTTTTGGCACTAAAACTTTATCACAGCAAAATACTGGACAATCAAAATCTTCCCAATGAGCTTTTTTGATGAATGGATTTTATCACCTGCCTTTAATCATTGTGTCTGTACATATTTTCAGTACATAGACATGACAATTTTGTCATCTATAAGAAAGATGTGGAAAAAATGCTCAATTACACAGTCCATTTCTCATATTGTCCTAGCTGATGGTTTCTTCTCTTTTCATTGTCTCTTCTGACAGCTGATGCTGTTCACTCTCACATATGATGTATAATGCTATAAATTATTATTAAATTGAATGGGACTGGTGTTAAAGTCACCTCTAGCTCTCTTCGATTTCATATTTTCATATAACCTTGTTGTTTCTGTTGTCTTGGTCTCTTTGATATCATCTCTATCAAATACCTAGCCTTCCTTCTTGGGAAACGTTCTTTAGATGCCATTGGCAGCTTTATAGTACTTATGACAATTCATAACCTATTTTAAGAATGTAATTACAGTGTACACTGTTACATATTCTTCACTAAGCGGGCAATTTTGCTATAAAGTTTTATCTTTTTTGTGTGTCTAGGCTGCTGCAGTTATGTTAACTTTGCCCAGAGGAACATGCGATTGCTCATTCTGTGTTTTTATTTAGTATAAGGAAAGCTCTCTTAATTAATTTGCCTTCGTGTTTCAGTATCCGATGGACATCATACCACCCCTGAGATGGACTTTTCCATTCTGCTGTTGGCCAATCATCAGCAACCTCCAGTTTTTCAAATCTTGGACCCAGTCCTGGAGGTTAGCATGGGAGGCAGAGCACCAATTGGTAAAATACATCTTTAACAACATAGTCCATTCTGGTTATTAACTTGAGCCAAACTGGAACTTTTTGTGTACAATTCAGTGGTCAGAATCTTACCAGTTCTCTAGTTTCAGGGTAAAATTGTTTTATGAAAAAGGAATATGTTTTTTTTTTGTGGGTTTTTTTTTTTTATTTTTTTTATTTATTTATTTTTTTTTTTTCTTACAAGGACGTTTTTGAGAAAACAGTATGATTAAGTTTGTGGTTCTTCTTTTCCTGCAGGTGGTCAGCAGTTGGCAGTAACAGATGCTGACACTGCACCAGATGAGCTAGAGTTTGAGCTGGTGGAGGGTCCAGTGCATGGAACCCTGATCAGAGTGGAATTTGGCTCGCAGACCCCAGTGGTTAATGGTAGGTTCTCTCAAACCCCATCCATGGTTATTTTAGTGCACTCATAGGAACCATGAGGTTCTGTGCAGGACCATAGGATCAGACAGGGTTTTTAGAAAACTAACAGACCTTAACCATCCTGAGAAACATTGAGGGACCAATTTGTGAGAGTATATGTTATGCAGTTCCCTTTTGGAAAATGTCAATTAATTATACTTTCTGTGAGGGATTTCAGAACCTTCTATACATGTTTATGATAGCACAAAAGAATTCCCATAATATAACGGCACAAGTGTAAAATTTTGGTTCATCTCTATGCTTACTCTTTGGACCAGGTGACACCTTCACCTTCAGTGACATCACCAGGAATGTCCTTCAGTATGAACATTCTGGCCTCACCACCGAAGAGGACACCATGATCTTCTCAGTAACAGATGGAATGTCCATGACATCTACTACGGTTCAGGTGATCGTGTTGGAGGTCAAAGGTGATGGGCCAAGACGTGACCCTAATGCCTTGCTGTCAATGGAAGTAGCCGAGAAGAGCAGCACTATCATCAGACGCTCACATCTAGCTTATGTGGTAAGATGATTTGGATTACATGGAATTAATTATTTGATCGGTGTTTCTTTTATTCTGTCTTGCTTTTTTAAAGGTTTACTACAGTAAATATTTGTTTTTCTTTTTTTTTTTTTCAAGCATTGTTTTTAGCAGTTCATAAACATTACCAGTTCATTCTGTCTATTTTCCAAATCACTTGTTCAGGACAATGACTCCTTTGATGATAAGATTCGTATCCAGCTTGTTTCGGTGCCCATGTATGGCATCCTTACCAAGACAAATTCAGCCTCAGACCATGAAGAACTTAATGAGTATTCTTCGTTTACCATGGAGGACATTAACCACCACAAGATTCGGTACAGTTATATAATTTATAGCATTTATATATCGACGGCAGAAGGTCCTGGGGTCGGTGAGGGTGGTTTTTGTGTGAAGTTTGCATGTTCTCCTTGTGCTTGTGTGGGTTTACTCCGTGTACCCCGGTTTCCTCCTGCAGACCAAAACATGCACATTAGGCTAAAAGGCTGTTGAGTGTGAGTGTGAATGGTTGTGTATGTGTTGGCCCTGCGATGGTCTAGCGAGCTGTTCAGGGTGTATCGTGCCTTCGCTCAGTGTCAGCTGAGATAAAGATAGATTTGATAAAGATAGATAGATTTGCTTTGTTGTATTGCTTTAATTTGATTTGTTTTTAACATAAACACGAATGTACATTAACACTGATGGAATAATGTCTGCTGTTACAGAATGGACAACTCAGTGAGTGTTGTTCGTGCAGAGAAAAAAATATATAATGTTATTATTTAGCCATCTTCATTGTATTTTGCACTATTACGTGAATGTGAGGAGACGAACAGTAAATGATCACAATTGCCTCAAAATTATGTTAGGCATTTCTCCAGCGAGGTGCTAAAAGCTACTGAAAAGGGGTTTTTTTTCTGGTTGTTGATGAAACCAAAAACGTATATACTCATCACTGATACTCAAGCTGAGCTGATTATTGGCTTTAATGCAACTGAAATGAAATTGCAGTAAGTTCCTTCTGCAAGTGAAACAAAACATTAGCTAGGTCTTTGCTCAGAAAGTTAGGCTTTTAGAACAAAAGGAAATCAGACCACAATAGTGAGACTAGTAGACACGTGTATATATGTTTTATATGGTGTACATTTAGAACATTTTCGTGAAGTCTAGCAAACAGTTTGATTAGCCATTTGAAAATATGTATTAATTAACTTTGCATGCCATATCACTCACGCTCACTCATTTTCCCGAACCACTTAATCATAATAATAGGGTTGCTGGGAGGCTGACACTGGGCGAAGATGGGGTATACCCTGAACACCTTGCCAGACCATCACAGTGCAACACACAACCATTCACACTCACATCCACACCTATAGGCAATTTGAAACAACCAATTAGTCTAATGTGCATGTCTGCGGACTGCGGGAGGAAATCGGAGTACCTAGAGGAAACCCACGCAAGGGGTGGGCTGAATAAAAGAACAAGCAAACCCCACACAGAAATGCCCTCACCGACCCCGGTACTCAAACCCAGGACTTTCTTGCTGTGAGGCGTACATGCTAACCACTACGTCACTGTGCTGCCCATGCCATGTCATCAATAAATAATTAAAATCTGCATGATTACACAGTAAATGAATGCATATTTTGATATTGAAAAATTGAATAAATTATTTTGATATGTTCATTGTGTAAACAGCTATGTTACCTCATTTGATACGGGGAACCATCCTGTTACCGATATCTTCCACTTTGTTGTTTATGATGCTGAGAACAACCGGCTGGACAACCAGATGTGCACCATTACCATTACCTCTGTGCAAAACCAGCCACCTGTAGTCACTGTACACAGTGGTATCAAGGTGAGCATTCTCTCCACTTGACTCATTGTATTGCTGTCTAAAATGGCTTTTAATCAAGGAGACGTTTCACTTTTTTCGGGTTCTCAGGTCCAGGAGGGAGGCCGAGTCCAACTGTCAGCCAATCATATCATCGCATCTGACCCTGACACATCACAAAAGGATTTGCTTGTGTGGCTGGTCAGTCCTCCAAAGTATGGCTTCATTGAGAATACGAAACGAGGTAGGCTTAAATATGAGATATTTTTGTTTTGTTTTGTTTTTTTTGGGGGGGGGATTCCAAAATTCCAAATTGCCCCTAGGTGTGAATGTGAGTGTGAATGTTTGTGTGTCTGTTGTCCCTGTGATGGTCTGGCACACTGTTCAGGGTGTACCCCATGTACCCCGTCAGTGTCAGCTGAGATCCTGTGAACCTAATCGGAACCTAATTGGTTCGGAACATAAGTGAGTAAGTAAGTGAAACATATAATGCACCTAGCCCTGAGGACACACTTTAGCAAACTTTAACAACTTACTTTAACAAACAATGATGGTTGAACATGTAGGCTTCTGCACCAACTGCAACTTATTATAAAAGTTAATATTTTTGCAGTAAGAGCACCCACACTCATTAAAATTTAATACCAACTTTTATAATAAGTTGCAGTTGGTGCAAAAGCCTACATGTTCAACCATCATTGTTTGTTAAAGTAGTCACTTTTAAATTTGATGTCAATGCCGCTGGAGTACTGAGCCCTGCTGTACCCCTTACCTAGTCTGGTCCACAGCCAGCTTCCATGATTGGCCCTCCACGATGGCAGGGTTGAAAAGCTTTACATATTTTTTAAGCTTGGTCCATGCATCTTTAGCCAATATCTTTACCACCCAGAGTTTGCGTCCCCTCGTTGACTTTTGTTTTCTCTCAGCCTGACTTCTTACAGCTGTCTGAAACTTGACACAGCAGTTAGGGCACAACTGTCAATGTGGCCCCATTAGCTCATTTTATGTGACCCTCATGAGCTCTTAAAGTATATGATTATCGTACATTATTTGCATTAACTATTACTATGAAACATAATTCATAAGCCATCCACTAGGTGGAGCCAACCTATTTCAAGTAAACAGCTAGCTATTCATGACTCATGAAAGATTTCAAGCCAGCTTATCATTGTTAAGCATAGTCAGAAACGGAAAGCGAATAAAGAAAAAAGGACAAATGCGTAAACAAATAAGATTTCGTGGTTGTCCTTTTTAAATAGATGTTGAGTGATTATTTGGCCCTCGATGACCTCGAAATTTACGGATGCGGCCCTCAGTGAAAATGAGTTTGACACCCCTGCATCAGGGGTTTGGATTTGGCCTTTTTTTTATGCTGCTTTTGTTAAAGGGTTCACTGTGGGCTCATCATTCCTGAATTGAATTGAAAACTGTCATTTAATATTCATCGAAATGTGTTTGAGGATTTTCTGAAAACTGAGCTTCACCGATTTGTTTATGAATAGAGGATGCGTTCACAATGTAAAAAAAAAAAGTGCAAAAATCAGAAAACTTGGTAGGTTTTTATACAAGTTTCTAGTTTGAATAGCTGAAAATGAAAGGGAATGGAAGAGGGTATAATTCATGACTCATGAAAGGGCACTGAATCATGAGGGCTTTTTTTCCCCTACAGCTTAAAAGGAAGCTCATTTTTCATCCTGTGCTCAGAAGGAGTGCTGTCTGGTTATTCTTTGTTTTACACTGTTAAACATTTGTTTTGTCTTTCTCTCTTGACCTGTTTGTATTTTGTGTTTAATGAGGGCAATGCATTGCCATATCTAACTGTCAGATTTTTTTTTTGTTTTTTTTTTGGCTCTAGCTTTTTTTTTCCTTCAGAGGAAAAGAATTTGTTTTATTTATTTCTCTTCTTGTTTTCACTTGCTTGCCTCATTTTGATTTACATTCTTATGAAGTCTTCTCATGACCTGATCTCAAGGTTTTGACAGTATGCTTCCTTGTTTGTCCACAGCTGGGTCAAGTGGTGAAGCTCGTGTAATCAGTCCTGATGTCCCGTTCACAATCGAGGATCTCATCTCAGACCATATCTTCTATGTCCAAAATGTCCACCAAGCAAATGCCCACCAGGATGTCTTTAGCTTCTACATTAGTGACGGCTCCAGTCAGACAGAAGCTTTTGATGTCACTATTGATGTCCAGGTATCACGTTTTTTTATTTTTCTTCTCAAGACCATGCAAATGGTGCTCAGTGCACATAATATCCAAGATTGCACGACACATTAGTTGAATCACTCTCGCATTCTGTAGCAGGACAGAGGGAGATCTTTTATTGAGGTTTGTAATTAAATATTCAAGTTTTTAAATTTCAGCAAACTAAGGAAGACAGAGTCCCGGTTATCTCTGTGAACAGCATCAATGTGGAAGAGAACACAGGCGTCGTCATCACTAATTCCTCCCTCAGTGTGCTGGATCTGGATACACCAGAAAATGAGATTGTGCTTACTATCCTCAAAAAGCCCTCCTACGGTCTGTTTCTTTCTTTTTACTCCTTTTTTGCTCACATCTGCCACATCTTTACAAGTAATATAAACTCTGTGTGCTTTTGGGGTTTGTCTGTTCATTTTGAGCCTTCTGCCTACTAAAGCTGGGGTTGGTAATCTGGAAAGCTAGCTAATTTGAAATTAGCATCTCTTTAGAGCCGTGGCTAAACCCCTCTCTGCCCTTGGAGGTGCTTCCAAGGCCATGCCCCGTCTCCACACGCACAAGCTCCACTCTGGTAGGGTCACGCATGAGCAGGGAGACTGATTGAATATGTCCCAGCGGAATGTGAGGCAGTGATTGGTTGGCGGTTTTAAAGGATTATAGCGGCATGTTGGGGCAAGGGTGCTGAACTCATGTTTGAGAGCTCATGGGATCGAATCCCTGTTAGACCTTCACTGTGCTAAGACCCCTGGGAAAGGTCTTAACCAAAAGTGTGCCTCTGTTCACCCAATAGTGTAAATGGGAACCAGTAAAATTATTGGGAAGGTGACCTATGATGGACCAGCGAATGAGATGAACTACTAGTACAGAAACCAGGAATAAGCTCCGGCCTGATGAGCCACTAGGCTTGGGTGTAAAAGGCCAAAAGACCAAGTCAGGTTGTAAAGGCCATTTTAACCAATATAACAGTTTGTGTATGCAGCTAAAAAGTTACCAACCCCAGCTTTAAGATTGTATCGTAAAACATATTTGCAGGAATCTATTAAGGTCTTTACAAATGCTTACAGCACGTAAATAAGTGTTGCGCTCCTGGCAAGCCATTATAGTGGTTCTCGAAAATCCACTGAATATTAAATAGAATTGGTTGTTACTTAGATTTTGGTCAGCTGTTGTAAGAAAATAACAACAACCAGGTGAATTGCTAAAATGTGTCTTTATTTCTTATATTACCAAAAAAAAACAGTATTCCTGGGTAGTACAGGCAGATACCACACAGCACTACAGTTTTATAATGGAAAACATAGCAGTGTTACTGGTAAAACTTTCTAGAAATATCTTTCTATGTGCCCTAGAACAGTGCTCGAAAATCGACTGGTGAGGATATAAAAGGTCACCATTATTACCTTTTTATGCTACTGTATCAGCTACAATGATTTATTTATTTATTTTTTATTTTACTTTTTTCATGAGTCAGTATTATGAATCATCCCTGAGAGATGGCAGGACCTAATGTAGCTCGAGTATGATCAAAATAATGCAGGACAGGAACACTACCACCTCACAAAAAAAGGCCTATGGGGAGAGATCAAAACTCTGGCTTTATTGTATTATGTGTTAGGGAGTTGTGTTTTTATGCTTTATTGTGCTGAGTATTAAAATCTGACAGAATTTTCTGTAAATGTTTAATGCGTATGATGTATACAGAAGTGCCATCTAAGGTTTAGCCATAGCAGCATTTCTGGTTTGACTTCTTGTTTTGGTGATTGTGTTGTGATGAATGCGACAAAGCACACACACACACACACACACACACACACACACACACACACACACACACACACACACACACACACATACAGAGTATACTGATACGGAATATGCCTGAAAATATGTCTGCTTTTCTACTTTTTCAGCTAAATTAGAGGCCAGATGAAATATGAGTAAAAGTCACCCAGTAGTTTAACGAAGTCAATTTAACAAAGGGGAAAGAATGTGAAAGATATGCTTCTGGTTGTCTTCTGCCTCCTTTCATTATTTGCCCCTTTCATCTAGGTGAATTTTCAAGCCGTGGTTTTATAAACTCATAGAAGACAAGAGGGTAGTTAGAAAAATTGCAGGGCAGGACGTGCTGTTTTTTATGTATTCTGTTACCATGGAGATACATGATCCACTGACATATACTAAGCTCAATTCCGTTATTTTGTTTTATCTTCCATGCTTTTCCTGTAAGCAATATCGACACTTCTCTGTGTACACTGTTGTTTTTTTGCAGACACATTTACTCTTTCTCAATATTTTTTTAAACTCTTTTTGTAGGCAAGCTACGCAGGAGGCAGTTCTACTCACAGCCTCTAGGGACTGGTAAGGTGCTTCATCAGGGTTCCACATTCACCTACCAGGACATCCTAGATGAGTTGCTGGTGTACACTCCCGACACACATGGATCAGTGACTGATGAGATACAGTTCTCTGTAACGGATGGAGTACACACGGAGACAGGCCGTCTGGAGTTCAGCATGGATGTCAAAAAGAGTGAAGGACCCAGAGTTACAATTAACAGAGGCCTTCAGTTAGTAGCAGGTCAGTATAAAGTTACTTTGCTCTATCTGATGCGATATGATGTGACTCGACAGGGCAGTCTGCGAGGGCAGAGTACACCCTGGACAGTTTGCCAGGCCATCACAGGGCAGAAACACACTGACGGCTATGCAGCCTACTCTAGACGAAAATCAGCAATGGTTCTTTTACATGCCTCTCACCATAGACAGTGAGAGACATGGTCGGCCTATGATAACCCAGTTAGCTGCCCTGGGCAGCAGTGACATCCCGTTGATAGTGGGGCTTGGTCCCGACCTTGGGATCAGTAATCCAGCACCCTACCACCAGGCCACCAAATAAATAATCAAATATTTAATATGATGTTCAGACTATAGTCCTAAATGTCAACATTCTTTCACCTTAAAATTTTTTATCTATTCATTCATTCAACCTGGCCAATATTATCTGTTGCTTGTCCATTGCGGGTTGGTTATTATCCTAACTGACTCCTACCAAGAGGTGGGGTTCACCCTGGGTAGGTCACCAAACTATCACAGTGCTAACACAGAGACAAACAACCATTCACATTCGAACCTAGGGGCAATTCAGTTTACCGAGTTGGCCTAACCTGCCGTCTTGCTGTGAGGTGACAGTGATAACCACCGAACCACTGTAACACAACACTTCACAGTAATTTTTTTGGGGACCTTTCTGTGAAATAACATTATGTACAATAACACTGGGGAATTATAGTAATAGTACAAATAGTACAATTATCTAAAATACAATACATACATAATCTAATATCAGTCATTATATTATTCGTCAAATCAGTGTATTGATCAAATGGCAATAATGACCCCACAGTACCTACATGATTCTGATACAATTGCCCTTACATAAATTGCAGTCTGTATCTGTTGAAATCCTGTTTATTCTATGTTAATACTTTCCCTTACATAACTGGAATGATCACTTGTGAATTATAATACCATTTTGTAAATCTATCTGTATTGCTTTTCCACCAGGTTATTCATCTAAGATCACAGAACAGCACTTGAAAGGTACAGATATCGACTCAGACCACCTAAAACTCAAGTTTACTGTAACTAAAGACCTGAGTGTGGGCACTCTGCAGCTTCACAAAGGCACAAGCAAAGTCCAGATCTCTGCCAAAGGGCCAGTCAGGAGCTTCACCCAGGACGACATCAACAAAGGTTTTTTCTCTTTTTCTTGAAACAGTACATGAGCTATAATCACAGGAACAATGTCAAAATGTAAAAGGACATCACAAACTGCAGGATTTGACCACAGTTAATGACAAATGTTTGCACATTTTCAATTGACCCATTAAGTCCTTGATTATTCATTCATTCATTTTCTAAGCCGCTTAATTCTAATTAAGGTTGCGTGGAGGCTGGCGCCCATCTCAGCCGACTCTGGGCGAGGGCGGGGTACACCGTGGACAGCTCACCAGGCCATCGCAGGGCAGAAATACGCTGATGGCAATTCAATGGCCTACTCTTTTTGAACGACAGCAATTGTTTTTTTTTACATGCCTCTCACCACAGATAGTGGGAGACATGGCTGGTCCTAATAAGCTTAAGCTTTTTTAACTTGTGCAGAACTTCCCCTTATTTCCCCATTGATAACCTCAATAATTAACACTTAATTCCTCCTTCATTAAAAACTGCCATTGTCAAAGGAACAGTGAAAAAGCCTGCATTCAGTCCTGAAGGTTTCAGTAATTATCTCCAACCTAGTCCTTATATCACAAGTCCTTATGAGGATATCTCACCTCCAGCATCAACTAACAACCAATAATATCTTCAAGCCATTCCAAGCTTGATTTCCCCTTTATCGCAGTGCATAAATTGCCTTGCTTAAGATAACCTGCAACCTTATTTGCCTGGCTGATGCTGGACTAATTACCATATGTATCTTCCTGGACCTTCATTTATCCTAGCTTTTCTTAGATCATCTGACCAACATTGTAGTCTATGGCTATATACATCACTGGCTCACATTCTATTTATCTGGCACAACATAATTTATACAAATAATGAGCTGCAGTTCAGAGAGCTCAGAGGTGTCACTTAAGGGGTTCCTCAAGGCTCAGTTTTGGGGCTTCTCCTGTATAACATCAATCTCCTCACATGCTACAATATCCTTTAGCATCATGGTGTTTAATTTGACTGTTTGCTGATAACACTCAGCTTTACATGTCTACAAAGTCGACTCCCTCTCTTCTTCTTACCTACTTTCATATCAGCAACTTCAAAATCAGCTTGTGTGATGATAAATACTTTCTCACACTCAATAGATGGATGCACCCTATGCTGCTCCACTCAGATTAAGAGTCTTTCTGTTATTTAAGATAGTACTGTCTTTTCCACTGCACTTATGTGAATCCTATGCAGAATTAAAAAGTGCTCTTCCAGGCTCTCAAGTGGCGCAACAGAAAAGCGCACCACTATCATCAGAGAGTTCGAGCCCAGGTTGATGCACAGCCATTCGTGGCTGGGATGAGAGCTAATTGGCCAAGCTCTCAGAAAGGGAGGAGTGGCATACGCTTGCTTTCCTGTCACTTAAACAATCACACAACATCATGGGCACATTGCGCTGCCCCAGAATATGCAAGAGCAACAGCTTTACAGCTTTAAAGCTGGCCGACATCACATGCCCTTGAGGTTTATTGTATTATTGCATACATCCTGGCATATTAAGTTGATAATTATCATTATAGGCATATAATAATTATTATTATTATTATTTAGTTGATAATATGACTGTGTTATGTTTTAATGTCTTGTAAACTGTATTTGTCCTGTTGTTGTATTTGTAAAGTGACCTTGGGTGTCATGAAAGGTAGTTTAAAAATAATATAAATATTTTAAAATGTGAGCATGGACGCCACAACAAAATCAAGTTCATGCCTTTATGACATTTGCATTAGTATGGAGCTGTGCTATAATGTATATTATGTCCTCATATTATTATGCTTTATTAATAATAGTAATAATAATAGTAGTAGTAATTAGAGTATCAAACCATGTAATGTTTATTGAAAAGCAGCACTGAACACTCTCATTTTAGTGTTGGGTACATTTGGGTTCTGTTACACCGACTGATTTTTAAAATGATAAAGTGCATTATAATACACAGCAGCTTTCTGAAACATGCCGAAAGCTATTTAATCAATTTATAATACAAAACAGGCCTCTCATAAAATCAATTTTTATACGTACAAGCATCTCTATTTTGTGAACTAAGCCTTAAATTATGTACCAGATATTTATACTGAAGCACAGAGAGATAACTATGAGAGAACTCAGCAGAGGCTGAAGTGTTCGGTATTGGACTATTTTCTGTGAGCTGAACTTTACTCATCAATTCAACCCAGGGTTCTGCAGTGTTTTGCAGCCTCCAGGGTTTTGCAGCCTGGGACCCCTTAAACCTTATATTTATATAATATTTATATATTCCACAGCCCTCGTCAGTACACATGTATTTTATTTATTTTATGATCTCCATCTATTCAAATATTAACCGGTGTGAAGTAAAATAAAGGATTTTTTTTAAGCCAATGTTTTTTCCCCCTTAAATTTTCATTTACAGGAAACATTGGCTAAATGTAAACCTTATTTATAGGAGAAATGTGCACAAAATTCATTATCAGAATTATTATGTTGGTGTAGATTCTCAATCATCCAGGTCATTGTAATCCTAAAAAGCTTGAGTCGAGGCAACTGGACTTCTTTTTGTGGTTTTTGAAGATGTTTCGCTTTTAATCCAAAAAGCTTCATCAGTTAGAGAATCTGGTGGAAAGTTCCAGCCTTTAGGCTGAGAAAAAACTCTCAAATCAGATGCAGCACGTGCATTTCACTCCACTTCACAGCTTGATTCAGGTGACCAAACGACCCCATATGCAGACCAGGTAAACAACCCTAGTGGACAAAGGACCCTAACGAGCAGTGGAATGGATAGGGGACAGTGATTTGCATGTGACTTGAGAGTTTTTTCCTCAACCTTTATAAGGCTGGAACTTTAAACCAGATTTTCTAACTGACGAAGCATTTTGGATTAAAAGCGAAAAGTCTTCAAAAACCACAAAAAGAAGTCCAGTTGCCTCGACTCAAGCTTTTTAGGATTATCAGAACTACTGTATTGTTTCTATAGTTGAGGTTAAAGTGTAAAGGGCCAAAATGTTGTCAATATTTGAAGAGAGTGACTTATGTGAGATTCATTCATTCATTTGTGGGGTCGCAGGGAGGCTGGAACCTATTGCAGGGCCAACCCACACACACAACCATTCACACTCACAACAAAGGGCAAATTGGAGCAGCCAATTTGTTTAAAATGTATGTCTTTGGAGTGTGGGAGGAAACCGAAGAACAAGGAGGAAACCCATGCTAGCTAGGGAGAACATGCAAACTCCACACAGCAATTCCCTCATCGACTCCGAGACTCGAACCCAGGACCTTCTAACTGTGAGAAGGACTTGCTAACCACTACACCACCCTGCTGCCCCAAAGCCAAAGAGCACAGGTGTCAAACTCAAGGCCCGCAGGCCAAATCCGGCCACCAACTCATTTTATGTGGCCCGCAAGAGCTTTCAAAGAATATGATTATCCTTGCATCAACCATTACCATGGAATCCAATTCATCATCCTTCCTCTAGGTGACAGCAGCTTATTTCAAGTTAACAGCTAGTCATTCATGACTCAAGAAAGATTGCAAGGTAGCTTATCACTAAGTGTTGTTACATTATGCAAGTGAATAAAGGAAAAGAGGACAAATGCTTAAAAAAATCATTTTGCCATGCAGATTTCATTTTTGCCCTTTTAGATTACATGTTCAGTGATCATTCGGCCCACTATCACCTTTAAATTTAGTGATGTGGCCTTCAGTGAAAATGAGTTTGATACCACTGCCATACAGCCTTTCGTAAACATTACAACTGTTCTCACTATCTATGAACTGTAACCAGGACAAATTCTCACTAGGAATAAATTCTAAAATGTATTATTTAATCATTTGTCCAATGTACTCACCAACTCAAGTGTCTTTCGTACATCAGGTTTTGTGGAGTATGTCCATGAAAAAGGAGAGAGCGGAGGCAGCTTCTCCTTTAAATTTAACCTTGAAGATCCTGAGGGTAACAAACTGATCGATGAGTCTTTCTTCATTACTGTTCTCGGTAAGTAGTTGTTTTGAAGTTTGTTTGCTTTGGTGGGGACGGTGGCGCAGTGGTTAGGGTGCTGGGCTCATGATCAGGAGGTCATGGGTTCGAATCCCCGTTAGACTCCCACCGTGCTAAGACCCCTGGGCAAGGTCTTAACCACAAGTGCTGTCCACCCAGCAGTATAAATGGGTACCAGTAAAAAATACTGGGAAGGTAACCTGCGATGGACTAGCGTCCCATCCAGAAGGAGTTGAACTCCTAGTCGCTTCACGCTACAGAAACCAGGAATAAGCACCGGTCTGATGAGCCACTAGGCTTGGGTGTAAAATGCCCAACAGACTTTACTTTTACTTGTTTGTTTTGTATTTTGGATCTTATAATGAATAATTAAAAATTGTGGTGTTCTTTTATTCCACTCAGAGGACAGACTTCCCCCTGCAGTAGTAGTGAATAAAGGTTTGGTGCTGGATGAAAACTCGGTAAAGAAGATCACAACTCTGCAGCTGTCATCCACAGATCAGGACAGTGAACCTGGAGAGCTTGTTTATCGTATCACCAAACAGTCTGCACTGGGCCATCTGGAACTTTCTACCAATCCAGGTATACACTCCACCACATGCATTGATTGCCAGTACAAGCCTGTTGTCTATCTGTCTATCTATCTATCTATCTATCTATCTATCTGTCTGTCTGTCTGTCTATTCAAATACTTATTTGCTAGTTTTGTTGTACCATGCACTAGAAAGTTTACTTTTAGTATGACACATTCAAGCTTTATGAACATGCATTACAGGAATATTGTGTCATTTTATAATCTCTGAATGATGTTATGAAGGTGGGTCATCAACATAATAGTACTTATAATGGACATTTCCACACAATTTACAATATCTATAGAGTTTTGAATTGTTTTAATAGTTTAGAGTGATTTTACATGCATTCATGCATGCATGATTTCACACTCTTCATGTTTTATATAATTATTTATCTATGAACAAAACCTAGACAAGTGCTTCCGGCAAATTCATTCAGTATCAAGTTATACACTGGTATTATCTTACACCAACACACCTTCAGAAAGCTGGTGTGAAAAATGGTAATAGCTGCGGGAAGCGTATGGGAGTACATACAAATGTTGAAGATGTGAAGTGTTATGCAAAAATCTCTTAGAAATCTCTTGGCATGGTTATGCCTTCCAAGTCTTACTAAGCTTATGTGGGAGTCAAAAAGTACATTGGCACCCTCGCTTGCATAAAAGTAAATCTATAACCTACTTTTGCTCACTTGGCCTTTCCTTTTACCCAGTCTTAAAAAGTATAGTAATTTATACATCAGCAAAAGTTTAGGTGGGCGGCACAGTGGCACAGTGGTTAGCATGTCCGCCTCACAGCAAGAAGATCCCGGGTTCGATTCCCAGGCTTGGGCGTTTCTGTGTGGAGTTTGCATGTTCTCCCCGTGCTTGCGTGGGTTTCCTCCAGGTACTCCGGTTTCTTCCCACAATCCAAAAACATGCACAGTAGGCTAATTGGCTGTTCCAAATTGCCCCTAGGTGTAAGTGTGAGTGGTTGTATGTGCAGGCTGGAACCTATCTCAACCGACATTGTGTGAAGGTGGGATACACCCTGAACAGCTTACCAGACCATTGCAGGCCAACACACAATCATTCACTCTTACATGTACACCTAGGGGCAATTTGGAACAGCAAATTACCCCAATGTGAATGTTTTTGGACTGTGGGGAAAAACCCACATGAGCTCCGGAGAACCCAGGTCTTCTTGCTGTGAGGCGAACGTACGCATCGTGGTCACAAAGCAAACTGGAGCCTATCTCAGCCAACACTGGGCAAAGGCGAGATACACCCTGAGCAACTTACCAGACCATCGCAGGGCCAACACACACACAACCATTCACACTAACATCCCCACCTAGGGGCAGTTTGAAACAGCCAGTTCACCTGATGTGCATGTCTTTGGACTGTGGGAGAAAACCATAGTATCCGGAGGAAACTCAAGCAAGTACAGGGAGAACACACAGAAACACCCTCTCCAAGTCTGGGACTCAAACCCAAGACCTTCTTGCTGTGAGGCGGACGTGCTGACCACTACCCCACCATGCCGACCTTTTTTTAAAATCAAAATACATAAATCAGCAAAGGTTATTTGAGTATTCGTGTCAAGCTCTTTTAGATTTACAATCAGTATTTGCAATTTTTTTTTCATGATAGAATATATTGTTAATTAAGGTAATGCATAAAACCTATAATGATGTCTTAGTAATCAAGCATTGTTACTTTACACCTTGTAGAACTGTAATTCAATGAATGTTTCTTCATGGTATTCATGCAGATATGATTTAATTCAAATGAAGTAGCCAATTGAAAAGAGTGATTAATCATTTTAATTTTAAAGTTCTGTACTTCTGTCATCCTTTATTAGTTCACCATTGAGATAAACAGTGATTGTAATGTTGCAGGTAAGCATATCAGCACGTTCACTCAGGCTGACCTGGCCTCACGCAACGTGCAGTACGTCCATACCAGTGAAGAAGAGAAACACTCAGATGACTTCACATTCACTGTGTCGGATGGGGCTAATGAGGTAAACACACACACACACACACACACACACACACACACACACACACACACACACACACACACACACTAATAACCACCAGACGTGCTTGAAAACACACAAACTTCTGAAAGCGATTAATACAAAGGCAGAGAAGCAATCGGCTAAAACTGCTCAAGTGGAACGTTCTCATCTGCAAAAGGAAGCGCCACTTCACACAGAAGAAGAAGAGAGAGAGAGAGAGAGAGAGAGAGAGAGAGAGAGAGCATTAAAGCATGGAGCTGTCAATAGAGTGCAGGATTGGTACACTCAATTAGAGCTTTTGATCACAAATGAGCCAAATCTGAATGAGTTAGAAATGGGCTCAATTAGGATCTCGTTTTTGTCCCCTGCTTTTCTTGCCTCGCAGTGCAACAGTTCATATGTACAGGTGCCTGATTTCTTCTCTTACTTAGATGTAATTTACATTTATGCACCGAGAACTGCTTCAGAAATGCTGAATCTTTCATTGTCATCGTCATCATTTGCTGAACCGCTTAATCCTAGCAGGGTCCCGGGAAGGCTTCACTATCCATCTCAGCCGACACTAGGCGAAGGTGGGGTACACCCTGAACAGTTTGCCAGACCATCGCAGTGCCAACACACACACACACACACACACACACACACACACACACACACACACACCTAGGGGCAATTAGCCTACTGTGCTTGTGTTAGGATGAAACTGGAGTTCCTGGAGGAAACCCATGCAAGCACAGGGGGTTGGGGGCGTGGTGTTTCAGTCACCCTTTCAAAAAGCCCAGCTATGCTGTAAGTTGCCGAGCTGAGCTGTGGGACATTTCACTTTAGTGCTTTTAAAATTTATGTTAATATAAATAGACTGATAGAGTTATAAAAATGTTAGTTGTATGTACGGTATATAGATCCCCAGCACATACACATATCATACCATGGTTCATGACTCAGAAAAGTTTTTTTCAAGCTATGAACCATGAACAGATGAGGTTGTCTTGGTTTTACTGATCTTCTCTTTTTCCTCCGCCTGCTTCCAATCTGGTGGTTTCAGCAGGATAATTCAAAAAACAAGTCATATATCAGCACAAAACTTTCAGGATGTCTCAATATACTCAAAAGACAGATTGATTTTGAATCATGGCTTCATCCGGCACCAATAAAGTGTTATTTTTGGTCATTGTATCCTGCTATGTGTTTGTATAGCGTACAGGCAGAAAAGGAACCTGCACATAGCTTTTGCAGCTCATGCCCAGTATCGCTTGTACATTCATTCATTTAGGTAAGATGCATATTTTCATGACTTCTCACTTGCAAAATCATTAAAATTGCAAACCTCACATCATCTTTTTTAATTTTTCTCTAGTATAGGTCATGCTTTTCATTCCAAACAGTCCAGTAAAGCACATTTTGGTGGATCACTACTGCAAAAATGGATTAGCGATCAAATACAAGAAGTAAACATAATTTAAGGAGAAAATGACTTAATACTAGTGAAATTGTCTTTTCATGTTTTACTTGGCATATATATAGATTATAATCTTCTAATAAGTTGGTTCCAGTTTAGAAATAGGTTTAATCTCATATGTTTGCATATTGTAATATTCTAATGAGAAGTGTGAGATAACTACATTTATTACATATTTTAACATATACAACAGCTTTTTTTTTTTTAATCACATTTAATGTGGCCAACTGGACTCATTACAAAGTGACTTAAAATATCCGCTGTATTCAGAAAGAGCTGAGCCCAGCATGGCAAACCTGTAATAACCTCTGCTTTACAAGCAACCTGTGTGCATATTGCTGATTAATAATTCATTTGGGGGTTATAAGTGAGGATGGTACAGTGGTATACATTTGAGGGGAAAAAAGTGCTTAAACAAGCTTTTGGTTTTAAAAAGATATGAGTGTACATCCAAAAATATTACACAGAATAATTTATAGCATAAATCCATCTCCCTTTGGAGGCGGATTGGAAACCTTGTGGGAGTCGATTCTGGGAAACTCATGCGGGAAAATGAAAGAAAAAGTTTGAAGAGAGTTTGGGGATATTTTTAGTTTTGCTCTGCCTCCAACTGTTGTATTCACTGTAACGTCATCAAAAAATAAGGCCAACACACTTAAAGTTTTACTCGACGTTTAATTTATGTTGTAAAATAATATGAAAATATTACATAAATAAATGGATATGCATGTGGAGTAGTGTGTATGTGTGTAGATGTGTGAAGGTGAATGCAAAGAGATAGAGAGAGAGAATGAATGAAGACCCATTTATATCTTATTCACCTGCCTCAAGGTGAACAGCATTAAAAGATAATACGGCCTAGAACAGTGCCACCACACACAATCCACACAATCCACTCCACCCCAAACACAGCAATGCCACCACTGGGCTGTTGAGGGCAACATCATACGGAAAGGTATATTTTAAAATAATTGATATACCCACCAACACTGGTATTACTAAAAAAATCTAAGTAGGTAGATTATCAAAAACTCAAACTGGGTTTGGATTTGAATATTTGAATACTGTGAAGCGGACTGAACATCTGAGAAATGCTCATTATTTGTTTTTGGGGGTTTTTTTACTAATAAGAGATTTGACATCTCTCTTATTGAGCAACATTATACAGTCAAAAGTTACTTTCTCTGGCTTATATTAATATATTAATAATAACTCACAGTAGAGATTAAAATGTGTTACAGATCTCACAGTCGTTCTACGTTACCATCCGGCCAGTGGACGATTCTTTGCCCATGTTGGTCATGTCAGGGATGAGGGTGCAGGAAGGAGTAAGGAAAACCATCACTGAGTTTGAGCTCAAGGCCAGTGATGCAGACACAGAGGTAAAGTGGACACAGAAGAAAAGAAACTATCAGACTTAAGCTTCGGTGTACACAGTCTTCACATTCTGGATTGTACTTTAACTTTTTCCTCCTGCATATTACATGAAAACAATGTAAGGGACTTACATGATGGTCTATTAATTCATTCATTTGCCGAACCACTTAATTCTACTAGGGTTGCGGGGAGGCTGGAGCCTATCTCAACCAACTCCGGGAGAAGGCGGTGTACACCCTGAGCAGCTCGCCAATCTATCGCCAACACACGATGCCAACACACACACAACCATTCACACTCACACCTAGGGGCAATTTGGAACAGCTAGATAGCCTAAGGTGCATGTCTTTAGACTGTGGGAGGAAACTTGAGGAAACCCACTCAAGGACAGGGAGAACAAGCTAACTCTACACAGAAACACCCTCACCGAACCCAAGATTCGAACCCAGGACTACACCACCATGCCACTTAAAAATAAACCAATAATAAAAATGCCTTTTGCAAACCGCTTCGGTGTAAAAAAAATATATAAATAATTTGTTATCCCTAGCAACACGATGAAAGCCGACTTCTGATTGCCTTGTTCCCCTCTGATTATTTTACGCCCTTGCAGATAAGCAAAGATAATCTGCGACTTAAAAAAAATGGCCCTGTGAATTCCAACTGGTTTAATGCTGGAGGGTGACATACTGAAGGCGAGAGGATAAACTTGATTTGGTAATTTTATTGTTTTTTGACCTTTTCCTCTCTGTCTGTCTCACTTTCAATCATAGGAGGACCTGATCACGTTTACCATCGTTCAGGCTCCTCGTCATGGCACCATCGAGCGCACCAGCAACGGTCAGCACTACCGGCAAACAAACACCTTCACCATGGACGACATTTATCAGAACCGCATCAGTTATCATCACGATGGCAGCAACTCCCTAAAAGACCGCTTTACTTTTACTCTCAGCGATGGGACCAACATGTTCTTCGTCTTAGAAGAAGGTGGAATAGAGGTTAGTGTGCTGGATGATCAAAATTTCTTGTCTTGAATGTTTTTTTTTATTTATTTTGGAATCACGCCTGTGCCTGCTTAATTTTGATGAAAAACTACACTCTTTTGTACTTTCTGTGTTTAGATCCTCAACTGGCAGGATCATTTTCCCCCCCTTTGTTCTCACGCTCATTCATAATCGGTTCTTGTCTCCCTCTCAGCAGTAGCTTTTCTCACTTTGGGGTCTATGTTGGCATGTTGTCAGTAAAGCTCATGGTTAAATGAAACACCTTTCCTCATAGACTTAACATAATAGCAGCCCTGCTGTGATGGCATTCAATCTGAGAGCCTCAAATCTAAGAAAAAGAAACTTCTGTGTGCTGTTTCATGATATGAAGGAATATAATATATGACATGTATTTTGTTTCTCATTAGCACTGTCATTGATTAAAGCAAATTATGAGAACTATGTATTATAGCTTGCAAATGGTGCTGTGGATTTTATAATCATGGTGAATTTTGATTTGGTGTTTTATTATTTCAGTTGGTTACAGCTGCACCTCAGAAGTTTAAGATCGACATCCTACCTGTTGATGATGGAACCCCTCGCATTGTCACTAATCTCGGGTTGCAGTGGCTGGAGTATATGGACAACAGGGTAAGATACGACTAGATGGAGCAGAACAGACAACCCATCGTTAAAAAAATAAAACATGGCACTTCTTGACCTTTGGAACGCACTTTTTTCTAACTTGTTATCAAAGGTTTTTATAACCATTAGTAAAAATACGGTGTTTTATTAAAGGGTCAAGCAAGCTCTTCTTTCAAACCTGGCAGCCTTTTGTAACTTTTGTGTCAAAAATGGAAGCTAAAGATCTCTCATAATTTATTTCTCTTCCCCCCACCCCCCGCCCCCTTGTATTTTAATTTTATTTATTTGTTAATTAATTAATTTGTTTATTAATTAATTTATTTTGTTTAATTATTTATTTGTTTGTTTATTTATTTATTTTACCTGGTCTGGCTATTTTTTTTTATTTTTTTGTAGTTTTCGTGTTTGTTAATCTTAAATATTTTAAGAATTCATGCATCTGTTTTTGATATGTTGTTAAAAAAAATTTTAAATGCATTGTTTAAAAAAAAAAGGTTGTATAACCATAAGACAGACAAAAAGAAAATATATATAAGTATAGCAATTTATAGCAATTTAATAATTTATAAGATTTCAAATGAGTCCTAATTTGTGAGCTATCAGATCAACCGTGTGTGTATAACTGAAAAACTATGAAAACAGCATGTGTGCTAATTACATGTGCTAATTATTCTTAATAAAAGTGGAAAAATAAATCCCAGAAAAGTCAAACTTAGGTTTGTCACATGTCTGTGAAATTATGAGTCAAGCACAAAACCGATTAAAGGCAGTAGGACACATTCAAAATACACAATGAAAACAAAAAATAATAATGTACATGAATATTCATCATATTAATACATATACCATATAAAAAAGACTATTAACATGTGACTGGCATCACAGCTGTGTATGTGTAAAGAAAGGCATGAATTCAACATATAATTACATTATAAGAATCAGCAAATCACTTACTCATATGTCAAACTGCTGAATCCTACTAGGGTCACAGGGAGGCTGGGACTTGAACTCATGACCTTCCTGCTGTGATGCGGACGTGCTAACCACTGCACCACTGTGCCACACTGTAGTAAATTATATAATTAAATTACATAATTATAACAGACTTCTGCAAATATCATAACTGATATTTAACAATTGTGTTTACTATGCGGAAGCGTAAAGAACAGCAAACTATAACAAGATTTATATTTGTATTTTTTAACTGTGACAGAGGCAGGTCAGGTGAGCTCTACGGTAAGCACTATGTAGCTCACAGTGTCTGTTTAGCCTACTCATTCAGAATTGAGTGCATACTACATGGAAACGTACATCGAAATTTTTGTGGGTGGTTTTTTCTTTCTTTTTCATTTTAAAGTCAGATAATGATGACACGTTTAATCACGAGTTAGCAGACTAATCAGATTGCGCCGTTTCTGTGTAGTATCCATATAGCCCTGTTAGTAAATCAGTTTGCACATTTTTAGGTGTTTAGTATGTTTCTTGATTATCAGAAGTAACTGAAAAGGTTAAATAGTGTATGATAATATCTTAAAATTTATCAGTTTAAATGAATACTGTATGTTTCCATTTCTGAATGTGATTGAAACATTCTCTAACTCGGTTGGTTTGCCTTTATTATTGTCTCCGATCTCTTTCATATCCTTTCTACAGCTTTTAAATACTCTCAGTTGTAATATTTTCCCCATTCTTGTTGACATATGCATTTATCATGCAAAACGACATTCCGTTTAAACTATTATTTGGTTGAATAATGTTCTAGATTGCTGTATTAGTTCTCTGATGCAACCACAGTGCATTTTAATGTCTTGGAATCGTGTTTGTGAACATAAATGAGCACCCAAGAACGATAGAGGTGCATACATACATTTGCACTCATTTTTAGAAATAATAAATGGACTTTGTAACTAGCACTCTGCTGCCCCCAGTTGGCTGTATAGGACATGACACAATGACTTTATGGACACTTTTTACCAACATAGTGCACACGGGACAGTTCTTTGTTCTGCTGTTGATACTGATCTCTGTGATAGAATAAATATTTTAACATCATTCTAAAATGGGTTCTAGGCAACAAACCTGATCTCGAAGAAGGAACTCCTCACCATTGACCCAGACACAGATGATGGTCAACTGACTTATGAGATCACAACTGGACCCAAGCATGGTTATGTGGAGAGCAAGCTGAAGCCAGGAATCCCCATTACCTCTTTTACACAAGGTAACACTCAAACTTTTAGACCTCAAGACAACTTGTATTCACTTTAGTCAGCCTTGAGATTTCTCTTACATTTTTGTGCAATTTGAAAGAAATTTATGGTTGTTTTCACTGATGTTCAGCTTAACAGATGGTCTTAATCAGTACTTTCAGCAATATCTGTAAATTTTATTTTATTTTTTTCACAGCGGATGTCAACCTTGGTCTCATTCGCTACGTTCTAAATGATGATGGCGTCCAGGAGACCATGGACACCTTCAAATTCCTAGTGAAAGACAGCAAGCCCAATACCGTTAGTGACAATGTGTTTCACATTCAGTGGTCCCTCATCAGCTTCGAGCACAGCAGGTGAATATTAGTCCAGACCTCATGGAAGAAACATTGTTGTTTTCTATGACACCCACATTTATAAATCATTATAACTATAATTAAAATTCTTTGTATGTTTGTAAAAGTTACTTTTCATTTCTGTAAACTGTAATAATGCTTATAAAGCTCTAATTATATGCTAAAAAAAACAAGAGCAATCAGAGAGCACAAACCTCTGCCAAGCCATAAAAATTAAGTACACAGCACCCCCTGCTGGGTGTGCTGTACTACCACACTTCCAAAAAACTGGATTTCCAAAATTTACCAAATGTGCAATCTTGGTCTGATCCGGATGAAACTTGGTCCGGCATCAATGCTTCTGGTCCTTTATACACAGATGTATTATTTTTGTTTCTTTATTTCGCCCCATTATGAGATTATGAGATTTTAATAATTTTTCGTGATATCATAACTGCATTGATTCTTACCAAAATTTAATGGGGATATTCTTGGGTGATCACGTACCCACCATACAAATTTTGGAATGATCTGTCAAAAACTGTGGACAGGAAGTTGCTAAAATGCTGGTGAAAACAACCCCCTTGGCAGGGGTAATAATTCCTCGACAGCTTGAATCATGTTATAACACCAGCTTTACTGTTCATCATATTGTCATGTACTGTACAAGCTTTAGACCTAATACAGTAGTATGTAAATAATTATATAAACTTTGCTAACATTGCAGACACATACTTTCATAATAGTTACAAACACAAATCCAGATACAAAGCATCCAAATATGCTCAGAAATTCCCAAAAAGGGCATGGACACATACATGTACAACTGTATTTTTTTTTGAGGATTTGTAGAGGAGCTCCTGAGCAAAGCTCCATAGACACGTAACATGACTTCTATGATTGTCCCATATCCGTGCCTGAGCAGATGCTTGTGCAGACATTAAATTACACAATCTAACTCAGGTAGGCAGACAAACTTTCAACAAGCAAAACAGCACCAAACTTGCCTGGGAACACAGAACATGAACCTGTTATATGGACAATTAAATTAAAAAGACAGGTGATACAAATCAACACGAAATAGCGAGTGAAAGGTGCTGAAAAGTAAACTCAGTGTTAAACTTTTCTGCTTTCGCTTCAGACTGTAGTCGGGATACACGGGGGATTTATTTACTTATTTTCTCCAGGGCTGAAGTTGATTCAGCCCTTAAACGAGACGTGCTACTTTTATAACACCAGATTTGATCACCTATCAGTAGACATATCTATCAGAAGCTCCGCTTTTAGGCACTGCCTAAATCTGTGTATTATGTCTTTTTCATCTTTGCAACCAATCAGAAAGTAAAAATAAAATTACAACACACATTTTAATAATTAAATAGTTCCTTAAAACTCATTTAACAAGGAAGAATTTAACAATATATCATTGACTGAACTTGGTGCACTCAATAATAACATTTTAGAAGTTTATACTGTTATATAAATGATAATTGGTCATTAATAGTTATAAAGTTGTGCAGTAGATTACACAACATCATTATTAAAAGTAACAAATGCATTACAAGTAATTAATTATCAAGAATTGAACAAACATTCATCCATTCTGAAGCGCTTAATCCTAATTAGGGTTGCAGGGAGCCTGACACCCATCTCAGCCGACTCTGGGCGAGGGCAGAGTACACCCTGGACAGCTCGCCAGGCCATCGCAGGGCAGAATCACGCTGACGGCTATGCAGCCTACTCTTTACGGAAGTCATCAATGGTTCTTTTACATGTCTCTCACCACATTGGGGGGGGGGTGCAGTGACAAGCCGGTGACAATGGAGCTTCAACCCCTGACCTTCGGATCAGTAATCCAGCACCCTACCACCGGGCCACCGCTGCCCCTTAACAAACATTATAGGAGCTTTATGGGACATTATCAGACTTTATAAAAACACACAAACATTCATTACAAATTTATGAATATGTGCTTTATAAGAAGTGTTAAGTTGAATGTTATAAGCATTCACAGCCCTTGCGTTTAGAGATTTATCTTCCTTGGAGGTTTAAGAGATATGGCAGTATAATAGTCTATTTGTGTGAGTTTAATGAAAAATACCTGGTGGTGTTATTGACTGGACTGTTATGAACAATGTGTGGTTTACAGCTATAATGTGAGTGAGAAGGCGGGCACTGTGGCAGTGACGGTAAAAAGGACAGGAAATCTGAACCAATATGCCATCGTGTTGTGCCGCACTGAGCAGGGAGCTGCCACCTCTACCTCTACTGCCGGTTCTCAGCCTGGCAAACATGACTATGTTGAGCACGCAGGACAGGTACAAACTTAAACTAAATTAAACTAAACGAAATATCAACGTAAACCTAATAGAATGGCACATACTGTATTTTCCATTTTATATCCCAGTGAAAATATCCATCCCTGGGAGACTACTGAATCAGTGCAGCACCAGACTTGTTGTTTATGATAAAAAAAAAACATTCTGTATGGAAAGATATTGTAAACATTCTGATTCTACAGGTTCAGTTTGACGAGCGTGAAGACACCAAAGTGTGTACCATCATCATCAATGACGACCAGGTGTTCGAAAACATTGAGAGCTTTACAGTGGAGCTGAGCATGCCCGTGTATGCTCTGCTGGGTCAGGTGACCCGTGCCAAAGTGAACATCAATGACACAGAGGACGAGCCCATGCTGCAGTTTGACAAAAAAACCTACCACATCAATGAGAGCAGCGGCTTTATCTTCGTTCCCATTGAGAGAAAAGGTGCATGTCATACTTTCTTGCATAATTCCTTCTTCTGTTCATCATATAAATGTTCTAACAGACAAGCAGGGGTCAGTACAGAACACCAATTTTGTGGATTTGTTATAATGGGTAGTAGGCATACACTTATTTGTAGTACACTGTATTTCAATTATATTCTATTAGTAGTTTAATGCTACTTATAGTCATTTTCAGACGCTTAAACTGGTTAAAATGGTACTGAAATATTTGCTGGATTACATTTTTTGATTTTGATTGTTCATTGTATTTTTCTCCATGTCACAATCTGCTTGATCTTCTTGATGTGCTTTCCTTCATCTCTCAGGTGACACCAGCAGCACCGTCTCTGCGCTTTGTTACACCATTCCTAGGTCAGCACAAGGCAGCAGCGTCCACGCCCTGGAATCAGGCTCGGACTATAAGAGTCGCAGCATGAGCTCAGAAAACCGTGTGGTGCTGGGCCCTGGGGTCAGCATGTCCACTTGTGACGTCACACTGATCGACGACAGCGAGTATGAGCCGTCCGAGGAGTTTGAGTTGGTTCTGTCGGATGCCTCCGATAATGCCCGCATGGGGGACATCACAGTGGCGAAAGTAATTATCGACGGCCCCAATGACGCCTCCACTGTGTTCCTGGGAAACGCGTCCTTTAGCTTCAGCGAGGACGTAGGTCTGTAGTTTTGTTTTTCTTAAAGGACTATCACAGTGCTCTAACTACACAGACTTTAGAGTGAAATTAAATGAATCATTCATGGTGGAAATATTTCTTTTAATTTATAATACTAGATTAGCAGTTTAGTTGTTGCTAATTGGTAGTCATAGGCTTACTTGTTAGCTAGTCCTTCTTTTTATTCAGTAGACATAGTGGATAATCTTTATAATATTGTATTAAACATTACTGTACTTCCTATAGGCACAATTGAGATCCCGGTGTTGCGTCAGGGCAGTGACCTTTCCTCCATTGCATCAGTGTGGTGCGCTACCCGTCCAGCTGACCAAGACTCTGCCACTCCCGGAGTGGACTACATTCCCAGCTCAAAGAAAGTCAACTTTAAGCCAGGCAAGACTGAAGAGGTATTACAGCACAACTGCATGGGATTTTTACACAGAATTTGCACTGATGGGAAAATATATACTTAAAACACATCCTCCATCTCTCCAGACTTGTAGTTTGACCATCATGGATGATATCCAGAACCCCACCATTGAAGGAAAGGAGTCATTCATCATCTTCCTCAGCTCTCCGAATGGCGCTGTTCTTGTAGAACCTCATGAGGCTCCAGTTTATATCATTGACAGCACACAAGATCGTATGTAATATTACTAATCATTCACATTCCACGTCATTGTCTTTGAAAGTGTCTTCAATATATAGTATTATTATATAATGTATAATGTAATATATATTATATTATATATTGTAATATATATTATAATGTATTTTA
>JBCNYH010000025.1:27966727-27978506 GCA_039654325.1 Tandanus tandanus
TTGTACATCCACACACCACCGCTTGTTAGTCATAATGCACACGCCGCCTCCCCTGCACTTCCCCGATTCCTCTGTCCGGTCCTGGCGGTGAATGGAGAGGCCCTCAGGAGCAATAGCCGAGTCGGGGATTGAGGGGTCCAGCCATGTCTCCGTATAAATAAAGACATTCCAGTCCCTAATGTCCTGGTGGAAGTTCATCCTGGACCATGGTTGTCTGCTCCTCAGCCTGACCAGGACCCCGCCTCTTTTCCCCCTTTTCCTCCGGCGTAGTTTCTGCTCAGGTAGCCAAGGTAAGCCACCTCCGTTCATTAAAGAGTCTGTTGGTGGGGTCCGAGATTGTGAATATTCACAGATGTCTAGAAGAGTCTGCCTGTCTTAGGTGAATACTGTGTTGCATGTTGCCAGAAAAGTAGAAAATAACACTAAAAACCCAAGAAGAACGTAAAGTTGAGGAGGACGCAGAGCGACAGCGACCATCCTCAGCAGCACCATCTTGTAATTATCACAGCTAAACAGTAAGCAATGGGCGATGCCATAAAATCATCACGTGATGTCCCTAGCGCTGTTATTGTTTTTAAAATTCTAATTTTTTTTTAACAACTGGTGATCCAAAATGATCTTGAGTGTGTGTTAAAGTGAAGAACATTTACGTATTTAACAGTATTGTGTATTGATTTGGTCCTGTTTTGTTCCTTAAAGTCCCTTGTCGCCAGACTTTAAAAAACTTTTTTTTTTACAAAGTGCTCTAACAAATGTAAACAATCTGCTGACAGGCTCCTGAAGCCCTAAAGCAGTATTTAGACTGGATCAATTAGAATCATCAGAATACTTTTAAGTATCCCAGAGGAAATTGTGTGCACACAGTTGCTCCATACCAAGTAAAGAAAAAGATAAGATAAAGATAAAAGTCTCAATAAGAAAAATGTATGTATATATGTATGTGGGAAAAATAAAAGGACTACAGTTTTAGCCCGACAAGCCTGTTTCGTGGTTGCCCACTCATCAGGGGATTTATCAGGCTTGTCGGGATAAAACTGTAGTCCTTTTATTTTTCCCACATACCATATATTTCGCTCTACTTTGATGTATTGAGCACTGTTCTACGGAAAACCCACTCAGGATTATATATATATATATATATATATGTATGTATATATGTGTGTGTGTGCACTGCATGATTTCATGATTTCTGTGGAACAGAGAGAGGTCTGTGCAGGTACGTCACTCTGGAAAATGCACATGTAGTCTACTAAGGTGTGGTTTGATGTGTTCAACAGTAGTGCAAGGTTAAGGTGACCAATTATCTTTAATAAAGGTCTTTTTAAAGATTTTAAGAATTGGATGATTGAGATGGTTTGTTTGCCTTTACTCTAACTGGGGAGAAGAAAAAATCTAAAGAAGAGGAGCTTCTTATATGAGAGTGGTTTAAGAAATAAAGACATTTACTGTGCTCTGCAGGTCAGACTCTGTACGGCAGGGTGCTCTGGAATCCTGAACAGAACCTGAACTCGGCCTACAAGCTGCAGTTGGAGAAGGTTTATCTGTGTACTGGACGTGATGGCTATGTTCCCTTCTTTGACCCAACGGGCACTTTGTACAATGAGGGCCCTCAGTATGGCTGTATCCAGCCTAACAAGCACCTCAAACACCGCTTCCTGCTCCTGGTATGTTCACACAAGGCTCAGAACTCTGATTGTTTGGCCTAGCAGCTTTCTTCTGTTGTATTATTACAAGAGCTGGTAGGAGCGGACTGATTTGAGATTATTATTTACTTATTTAATTCTGTTTATTATTAGGTTTATGTAGTTTATTTATTCTACAGCTGGTTTGCTGTTCAAGTCCCCTGTGAATGAGATGCTACTACAGAAAAAATACCATATTAGAAAATGTGCATTAATTTAAACATTTAATTTGCCTCAAAGTCGTTATTTTTGTCAGCGTTGCTGTTAAAGAAAATCAATAAGCAAATCTTTCAAATAAGAAAATCTTTAATTAGAGCTGAGTGATATATATCGATTTTATCTATTCATTTGAATATTTTTAAATGTAAATTTGAAATTTTTTAAAACTTAAATGAACAATGCTTGCTGTAAAAAAAAAAAATCTAAATCGGAATCATAATTTGGGTGCAGGTTGAAAAAAGTTGGGGATTTTATTTTTAGGCCATATCACCCAGCCTAATTCTTAATAATCAGGTTAGCAATTATAAACATGATATAATATAATGATTCATAAAGTTACTCATTCATTCATTCATTCAATTGCCAAACTGCCTAGTCTTATTAAGGTCGCTCTCAGCTGACTCGCAGGGTACACCCTGAACATCTCGCCTGTACATCGCAGAGTCATCACACACACAACCATTTACATTCACACTCACACCTAGGGGCAATTTGAAACAGCCAATTAGCCTGCTGTACAATGTCGTTGGATGGTGGGAGGAAACCGGAGTACCCGGAGGACACCCACAAAAAAACAGGGAGAACATGCAAACTCCACACACACTGCACCTCTGTGCTGTCCGATATAGCAGTCTTTTGTAGCATTTACATATTACATCCGACAGGAAGATGTCTACATATTGAACACCTTTTGTTGAATGTTTTTTTTTCCCTAAACACGGCACCTGATCACTAAATATCTGAATGAGTTAAATGGTTTCTCTTTCTTTTATAGGATCGGAAGCAACCTGATGTGTGTGACCGCTACTTCCATGATGTTCCATTTGAAGCCAGCTTTGCATCAGACATCCCTGAGCTGCAGTCCATAAGCACAGTGCCTGGTGTGGATGGATTCACTATGAAGGTTGATGCCCTCTATAAGGTCAGTGTATATATATATATTTATATATATATCTTCGACAGTGATTTTTATTTTTAGAGCAGATCATTTCAGTCTAGTGAAATGCACATATCATTGTGAGAGTTTTAAAATCTTGCCCTGCAGCCATTTGCCTCAGTCTGTTATCTTCTCTAAAGAGTGGAGCCAAGCCAAGACTTCATGTCCTTGGGGAACTTGGCTGCAGCTCATCAACACTTGTTGATGTTCTAAGGAACCTTTGGGTTTGTCTATAAACCCATAGCACACTGAATAAACTCTTCAGCTAGCATCAGGCAGGCTTTTCATGTGCTAACTCCTTTGGCGTACCTTTGTTCCCTTTAATAAGAAGTTCAGGGTTGATTTTTCCTTTTGATCCATTCCAGTGTTGTACATTTATGGAGAATGTTGAATTCTTGGGATGTCACTGAGGAGATTCTGCCTTTTTAACAGGTGGAGGCAGGGCATCAATGGTATCTCCAGGTCATCTATGTCATTGGTCCAGATTCAATTTCCAGCCCCAGAGTGCGTCGTTCGATCAGCTTAGCACTAAAACGTGACCTGAGTGAGCAGTCTGTGCTGGACGAGTCGCTCATCTACGACAACGAGGGAGAGCAAGTGAAGAACGGAACCAACATGAAGGCCCTGAAGCTCGAGCACGAACCCCTGGCTACATTTGACTCCCACACGGGTGGCACGGTTGGGGGTGGTGTGGCAGCCATCTTCCTGCTCGTTCTGCTGCTCCTGGCTTCCTGCTTCCTGTTCAGGAAGTGTCGGAAGGTCGACAAGAGGAAGGCCATGAAGAACCCCAACATGGAAGAGTATCCGCTGAACACCAAAGTGGAGATTGATAGGCTGGAAAAGAACCTGAAGAACGGCAAGTGCAACGTTAACCTTCTCAGCCAGAGTGACGATACCTGGAAGGTCAGTGGGGTCAAGGTCAAGCAGGTCAACCTGGAGGTCAAACTGCACAACAACCTTAACGATGGTACTGAAGTCTGATCTGATCACGAACAGAAACTAGAGTATTTAATAAGACACTGTACAAAACAACTATTTTCTATCACTGTCGGTATGAGATGAGTATTTTTGTATATGACCCTGAGAGGGGGGGTAATGGAACGTGTGTGTTTGCCAGCTATGCAGTGTAAATGATCTTGCAACTGAGCTACCTCAGGAAATCATGTCATCCTATTAAATGATCTCAGTCTGATCTCGATCTGATTTTCAATTTGCATTTATACTTTAAAAAAAATTGTTAATAGGATTTGTTTGACATTGCGACATTTGTATCATTGTTACTGATACAGCAATCAATGGTAGCTCAGCTACAGCATCACTTTATTTAAATGCATAAAGATATTGCTATCTTTTGATAGACCCACTTCAGTAAAATCATGCTGGTAGTATTAAGCACAGCTTGTGTGCCAACACTGTTCTAAATTAGGGATTTGATGTAAATACCTTTATAAAGTGCAATTACAAGGTGACACGGTCATCTCTCATGCCTGATTTTTAGGGTTTTTTTCTCGATCACCATTGTGCCACACTGATTTTTACCAAGTGCGATTTTTTTAGTCTGAATCCAGATATGACACTGTTATTACATATCATTCATTCATTTAATAAGCTGCTTATTGATAATTAGGGTCTGGCGGCCATTGCAGCCGACTCTGGGCGAAGGCGGGGTACACCCTGCACAGCTCACAAGGCCATCGCAGGGCCAACACTCAGACAACCATTCACGCACACACACTCACACCTAGGGGTGATTTGGAACAGTCAATTAGCCTACTGTGCGTGTTTTTGGACTGTGGGAGGAAACTGGAGTACCCGGAGGAAACCCACGCAAGCATGAGAACCTGAAAACTCCACACAGAAACGCCCCGAGCCCCGGGATCGAACCCAAGACCCTCTTGCTTTGAGGCAGACGTGCTATTACATATCATATTACTTGCAGTTACTTTTGTGAGCTATAGTGCTGTTTTTTTTTTTTAACACTGTAGCCTAATGCAGTGTTTTGTGCTAATTTACAATATTTTGCCTCTGTATACTGCTCTTTTTAAACACTGTGGAATTATTTTACTTGAATGCACACAAAAGCTCCATCAGTATCCAGTGATACTGTTGAAGAGAGATGATTGTTTTATTATCTCACTTTATTATTATTACGTATAATGTTATGCTCATATAATGTCATAATCGTGGCACATTTAATGTACCGTGCTGCACAAATATTTTCCAGTGTTGTGTTTCTATGATTTTGTTACATATCACATGGTGCTCACAGTTGTGAGACAGACAGTCTGCCGTCATAGTGCAGCACATTACATTTCATTTCTACCTTTTTTTTGGTCTGTTTTGAAGAATGTAGTGCCTATCAAGCAGTAAAGAAAACATATGGTGCTATGATTTGTGAGAATATAATGATGTTCTTGATGTAATGCCTGTACTATGTGCCTTTTTAGTAATAAAAAATATTTGTAAAACATTTTATTATGTATGGTCTCTTATCTTTTATAATTCAATGCTGCTTTCCTTCCTCTGTGTGCTGCATGCTGGGAATGTGAGCATTTCTAAGGAATAAATATCATGACTATATTATTTTTTATAAAGTCTGATGATGGATTTCACACCACTTTCATCAGAAAGTAGGTCCTCTTAAATAATTGAATAATAGGAGAATGAAGATAACAGTGGTGTAGCCTGAATCCACGAATAAGCAAAAAGGAAGAAGGGGGTTTAGAAATACAATGCTAGCTTTGCTTTTAAAGGTCCGTTTACTTAAATAAATTAAAATCAGCCTGATGTTTTGGATGAAAAATGCTTTACAGTAAGAAGGTCCTGGGTTCGAGTCCCGGGCTGAACGAAAGCGTTTCTGTGTGGAGTTTGCATGCTCTCTCCGTGCTTCCATGGGTTTCCTCTGGGTACTCTGGTTTTCTCCCACAGTCCAAAGACAGGTACAGTAGGCTAATTGGCTGTTCCAAATTGCTCCTAGATGTGAGTTTTTGTGTGAATGAGTGTGTGTGCATGTGTGTGTGTGTGAACCTGTGATAGGCGAGCTGAGTCACCCAGAGTCAGCAAAGATAAGCACCAGCCTCCCAGTGACCAGCAGTTCGGCTAATGAATGAATGAAAATGACTGGTGAAGCGAACACGTGTTCACTGACCTTTCACAAGGCACCAACTGGCATATATAATGTCAGATCCTTGTTGTATAATAGGGCCTGATGATAGGTTACGTTACCTCACTGACGTGTTTATGCTAATACTGCTAATAAAATTCTACTGTCATGACATTAGTAACTATGTCATTAGTGGAGAAATTCAGATTTAAAAGCTTACCTCTTCCGAGTCTTCGGACACACGCATTTTCGGTCTAATTTAAAGACGAAGTTGAACTTCTAATTTTCTAATTAGAACCCGGCGTTAGACCTATTGGAAAGTTCCTGTCCATGTAAATGTAATGACTCTCGTAACATTACTTTACTTTAGTACAATTTCCGTAAGCTCTCAAATGTCTAGTAATAACAACATGAACAATATACAGCTCACGCGAAACGTAATAACTTACTAGGACCGAGCACGCACTCATGAATTGTGGACAAACACACACACACGAAACGAGAATCAACAGTACCTTCCGCGTAGCTCACACGAAAGGTAAAAAGTACAAGAAACAAACTCATGAAAAGGGAACAGGCCACAGTTAGTTCAAGAACAAACCTACACAAACAGCACGATGACCAATGATCTTAAATCTGGGACAAAGATAAAAAAGAACCAAGCTGTAGAAGAAGACTAATCTTTGTTTTATTAATAAGGTCACTGTAATAGAAGAGAAACCCATGACATGACATCCCATATATCCCTTACAGCCACACGAGGATACCATTGCTCTGACTACTGGATAAAACCCTAATAAAGGAACCCTGTAAATATATTCACTCACCTACAACTTTGTGTTATACTGCAGTCCCATGATATGGACATTATCGTCTCAGGTTGTTTAGTAAATTGGTGACTACTATACATTTGTAAATACTTATAAATGTGCATTACACTAGGATGCCAAGGTCTATTTAAAACCAGCTCATTAAAAATAACAAAATATCCATAATCTATTCTTAGCATAAGTATTCAATATCAGGCAGAAAATGAACAGTTACTTCTCGAAGTCGATGCGTTGGAATCAGGAAATTATTAGCAAGTGTAAATGACCTGAATGACTTTGACAAAATCATTCCAACAAGTATATTGAGGTAAAAGTATGGCTAATAAACAAAAACACTGAAAATATACATTTTTCAGTAAAATTGACAAATTTATTTATTTTATTTTTTTGCATAGCATGAATGAACTTCAAACCATATGGAATGGTTTAGCGCGTAAAGAAATTAAAAAATATGGTCCATAAAAAAAACATCAAAGTAATATTTCAGTATGTACACTGCGATTACCTTTTGTCATGACATATAATTTAATATAACTGATTAAATCAATGGGATTACTGTTTAACAATGGCCAAAGAACTGTTTAATCAAAGAAATAAAAAAATATGTGAACACTATGCCTGAAAGGTTAAATGCTGTAATTAAAGTGAATTATTTTTTTGGTTCTCATTGCCTACAGTAGCATTGTTCAATACATTTTCACCAAAACATTATAGAGAAGTCATTTTTTACTTCTTTTTATTAGGAGCCCTTTTACACAAAAGTGGTGTATGATCTTCAATGAACACTACTGTGTGTATGCATATATATATATATATATATATATCTCAGTACTTTTGGTGGATTGTCTCTATCAGTTTTGAATATCTGGGTCCTGATAGCTTTTGCAAATTCATATCTCACTACAGATTCTCAATCATACTGCAAACTTTACAAAGTAGAATTCTCAATCATCACTCATTTGCAAAACCGCTTAGTCCTATTAGTGTTGCAGGGAGGCCTACCTCAGCCGACACTAGGCAAAGGCAGGGTACACCCTGAACAGCTCGCCAGACAATCACAGTGCCAACACACACAACCACACTCACACTGGCAACTAGGGGAAATTTGGAACAGGCAATTAGCCTAATGTGCATTTCTTTGGACTGTGGGAGGGAACCTGAGTACCTGGAGGAAACCCAGACAAGCATGGGGAGAACATGCAAACTCCCTGACACTACAGTACACTCAGACCCCAGTTTGAATTGGATATAGAGTAGAAGTGCTCATTAACCAACAGGGGGCAGCATGTTCTCAGATTCTGAAAAACAAACCTGTAGTTTGAGGTTTTTCTTCACAGTGCATAATTATTACAAAGCAAGTTCTGCTAAGACAGTCACGTGACCACCCTCCTGTATTATGCAATCTCTCTATCAGTGAGCCACGACTGGTAACCTGATTCTGCAAGTATGAATACTACATCCGCTTTGAAGGCTGATGTTCTCAGGTGTATGTTCAAGTTAAAAAAAAAAAAAGCCTGCCTTTTGGCTTTATGTGAAGAAAAGATGCTGGCTTCCCAGTGTACAATACATTAATTTGATCTATTCAAACTCAACCCCCACTGTTTATGTGCCAAATATTTCATGATTCCCAATTCAAAATTAAATTTGTATATCTTGCAACAACAATTTAAAGTATGAAAATATAACCTACAACTGAAGATCAAATGCTGCAGAGATCAAAATAGGTTTGGGGGGTGGGGTGGGGGGGTTAATGAGTGGGTAGAGGGGCTACCAAACCTGTTCCTTGAAACCAACTTTCCTGAAGACTTTTTCTCCGACCCTAATCATGCACACTTGACCATGTGAATACTATTGCCTTGTTCTCACTTACTCATTTCATGAGTCATGAGAAGGCAGGAGCCTATCTCAGCCAACACTGGACTGAACAGCCTAACGTGCACGTCAGCACAGGCACAGTGAGCACGTGCCAACCTCATACAGAAATGCCCGAGCCCAGGACTCGAACCACTTCATCACCGTGCCGCCTACTGTAATAACTTAATTCATTCGTTCCTTCACTCATTTGCAGATCCAAATAATCCTTATAGGGTCGCAGGTAGGCTGGAGCCTATCTCAGCCAACATTGCTCGCCAGTTCATCGCAACTCCGACACACACACAAGCATCTCACACATCAGGACAATTTGGAACAGCCAATTAGCCTAATGTGCATGTCTTTGGACTGTGGGAGGAAGCCAGAGTACCCAGAGGAAACTTTATATTTTGTTTAATGAGGTCAGCGCTATCATGGCAATTTTTACGGTCACTTCACAACCGGATTGTTCTCCAAACCGTGGTTTTCTAAACCATTTTTCTGTAACTGGGCAGCACAGTGGGGTAGTGGTTAGCACGTCTCCCGCAAAGTTCTAGGTTTGAGTCCCAGTTTCGGCAAAAACGTTTCGGTGTGGAATTTGCATGTTCTCCCGGTGCTTGCTGGGTTTTCCTCCGGGCACTCTGGTTTTGTCCCACAATCCAAAGACATGCACATTAGGCTAATTTGCTGTTCCGATTTGCCCCTAGGGGTGAGTGTGAATGGTTGCGCGTGTCGGCCCTGTTATGGTCTGGCGAACTGTTCAGGGCGTTCGCTCAGTGTCGGCTGGGATGGGCTTCAGCCTCACGACCCTAATAGGATTACGTATTACAAATGAGTGAGTGAGTTATCACGGTAGTATGTTAGGGTGCTGGGCTTATGATCGGGAGGCCGTGGGTTTGAATCCTCGTTAGACCCCCACTGTGATAAGACCCCTGGGCAAGGTCTCGACTGCAAGTGTGCCTCTGTCCACCCAATGGGTATAAATGGGTGCCAGTAAAAAGTATACTGGGAAGGTAACTTGTGACGGTCTGGCGTCCCATCCAGGAGGAGTTGAGCTCCTATTTGCTTCACGCTAAGGAAACCGGGGATAAGATCCGGCATGATGAGCCAGTAGGCTCGGGTGTAAAAAGCCCAACAGACTTTACCTGTTTGTGTCATGGGTCACTTGAAATGAATGGGGTTTTGTTCTAAAATAACTAAAGACAAGAAGAAGTGATGTTAACTTTATACTTAATGGCAAGTTCAGTGAAACCAGGAAGTGCTGTTATTATATATATAATGAATAATTAATATGAAGGTGCATAATTGTGTTATAGATCTTTACTGTGGTCATATCATCATATCTTAAATTATTTTACTCCAGATGGATTGCATGGTTGGGAAAAATAAATAAATTAAAAAGTTTGTGAAGCCCTAATCTATAATATATGAGTCACACCGTCCCGTATGAAACAGAACTGGGAGCTCGGGATTGCTCATCTGTTCATTCACGCTGTTGTTCCCCCCAAAAATCTTCCTCAACCAAACGGTAAGACGAGGCTCTGATCATCGGCCAGACGGTCAGCCGCGGCGGCCCATCAGAAACCGGAGCGCGCGCTCACACACCAATCATTACAATAGCACGCCTCGAGCGCGCGCGCGCGCACACGCACGAGTTTGGTTGGCGCGTGCTGAGCAACAACAAAACCTCCCACTTCACTCCGTCACTGGAGTTACCACGGAGTTTAGACGAGGTGTGGGCGGAAAGCCTGGTTATGGTCGAAATAACCGGCGTTCGTCGCCAAAGTCGACCCAAGCCGCGGGTCAGGACTCTGTAATGTCGACTTTAGGACCCGAGCTGTCCTTCTAAAAGGGCATTGTTTTTTTTTTGAAGCGGACAACCGGCTAGCAGGCTAAGGAGCTAACTCGGAAAGGGGAAGTGGGGAGGCGTTTTCTCCACTCACAGAACACTTGGCTAGCGTTAGCTTTCGCAGCCTTGTTATCAACACGCACACACTCGAGTGTTGTGAAAACTAATCCAGGCCAAGCTGAGGATTTTCCCTGCGCATTTATTAAAGAAGAACTGACCGTTGACTTTTATTCTTAGCCACCGAGCCAAAAGGGTGTTGCTGGCTGGCTAGCTAGCAATCTATCTGCTTGTCGGAGTCCTAATTAGCGTAACCAGCGTAAAGTGCGGTACGGAACGCCGTCGTGTTTACGTTAACAGCGTAGCCGACAGTTGGTGGGATCGAGCCGCTGGAGGAAGTCAGTACCATGGTGTTCTGGTGACTTTATTCCCCTTCACAGGACGGACCAGAAAAAAAAGAGGGTGGAGATGAGCAGATAGAAGTGGTGAACTTTGTTGGTTTTCGTTCGGAGAAGGACTGTTAGCTCGGAAGAAGTAAGAATGAAGAAGTTTTCTCGCATGCCGAGGTCGGAGAGCGGAGGACTGGGAGGTGGTTCGGGCTCCGGTTCCGGCAGCGGCAGCAACTTCATCGGGAAAGTGTTCGCTATCGGGAGATACCAGGTCACGGTGGACGAGCTCATTGCGGAAGGTACTGTGAGGGGTGGTGGAGAATTAATAACCGAGGGCAGTCTTGTGGTGTAAGTTCGACACGCGGCTTGTTTTAAATGTTTACTGTTTGACAGGTAATTTGAAGAAGGTCAGAGTTTAATTAGCTGTGAATGCTGGTTTGCTTTGAGCTCTTCAACCATCAGTTTTCCCCCAGACACCCCTTTAGCCCGGGGTGTGTAACGGTGGCCTGCTCCCTGTGCTCCACCTGTCAGCTCTTTATAATAGGTTCATCTACCCACTTAATCCTCTTTGACAGCTCCTTCTTTTGTCTGTCAGTTTAATTAATCATGTTCCTAACTTAAAAAAAAAAAAAAAACAACATTCCCATTATTTAACACCTTCAACTTTTTACCTTATTAATGTACTGGAAATTATTTCTGTACATGGTCTATTTACTGAATACATTAAAACTAATGTGGGTCATGCATTTTTTCCATAAGAAGAGAACTATCCAGGTACAAACTCTTGTACTTTGTTAATTAGTCTATATATGAATACTGAAATGAGTGACATGATTTCAGTCCGTTGGCCCGGTGGTAGGGTGCTGGATTACTGATCCCAAGGTCGGGGGTTCAAGCCCCACTATCAGCGGGATGTCACTGC
>JBCNYH010000025.1:27995695-28025119 GCA_039654325.1 Tandanus tandanus
TATATATATATATGTATGTATGTATGTGTGTGTGTATATATATATATATATATATATGTGTATGTGTGTATATATATATGTGTGTGTGTATGTATGTATGTATGTATGTATATGTAAAAAATTTTTAACACCTCTGGATGTATGTATTAGGAATTTTAAAATTCCAAACAAATGTTACATGTTCATCTTTTGATCTCCAACCCTCATATGTTCAGTGTTAAAACAAAACAAAAAAAAATGGCCTTGCTTTTCCAATACTTTTGAGGGGAATTCTAAGTGTAACTTTGGCTCCAAATCCATCAGTGATAACATACAGGGCAGTGTATTTCTCAGATTAGTATGAGTATGGTCTGGATTGCCATTGGAGGCTGCAGATTTTAGACAGAATTGTTTACTGTAGTAACACAACCATATCTATTTAGACAGATGATTAAGATATTAATGCATAGAATAGGTTTCCTTCCTATTTGTTAGCTTTTAAGTTCAGATTTTTGTGTGTTTTTTCCTTGCGTTAGAAAAAAAATCACTATTGCTAATCCCCATTAAAGTTTTAGGTTACTGATTCATGGTAACAGATAACTGCAGTTAAGATAAACTCAGTACTGAAAAGGTAGTTTTCTGTGCTAGTAGCTGAACAAATTGGTGTCTCCAGGGTTGACTGAAGATGTATAAACAAAATGCAGTGTGGGATGGATGGGAGCCTGTCTGCTGTCCAGTAAGGGTTAGACATTCTCATAAACTTTCATTTTCTCCTTCCATGCAGAACAGTGTGGGAAGGTAAAGCTAATGAGCTGAGGAAGAAAGCTTTTAGAGGGAATAATTACGAAAGAGCAATGTTTAGTCATATAAAGATGGCTGTGTTTGGGAAGGCTGTGTGAGCACATTTGAGGAACTCTTTATCTCCTGCTCCTTTACTGCCCTCCTCTGTCGATGTCACAGTGTTTAATATGAACTCAAACACAGATGCATGGAAGCAGGGTTTGAAGTAAAATGCATAGAAATCGGGGCTGGTGGTGTAGTGATTAGGGTACTGGGCTCATGATCGAGAGGTCGTGGGTTTGAAACCTTGTTATATTCCCTCTGTGCTAAAACCCCTGGACAAGGTCTTATATAAATGTTGATGTTTATTACCTTGCCAGGGTATGTACCATACAGAGGCTATATATTAAGCTTTGTTAGTTTGTTAGTTAGTTTGTCTGTTTGTGTGCAAGATATGCCAAAAATTTATGCACAGATTTGGAGAGTCTTTACAGAGTCTTTTTCTAGTGTAGGGTTTCATACAAGTAAGAAACCAATACAGTTTGGAGGTGATCCGTATGTGGGATCATGTTAAAAAAATAAAAAATAAAAAATTCAATTTTTACCAGTTTTACCATTTTCGGTGAGCTGTTCAGGGGGGACACTGCCTTCGCCCAGTGTTGGCTGAGATGGGCACAGCCTCTACCGGACCCTAATAGGGTTAAGCAGTTCAGCAAATTAATGAATGAATGAATATCTTAGCTAAATGTTATTTAGTTCTAATTCACACCAGGAATGTAGAGTAGACCATCAGAGGTTAACAGTCAGAGGTTCCAAGTCAAGCCAGGTAACGTAATATGCATGTCTTCGGATTGTGGGAGGCAACCAGAGTACCTGGAGGAAATCCAAGCAATCACGGCAAGAGCATGCAAACTCCACACAGTAACGCCCAAACCCGGGAGTCAAACCCAGGACCTTCTTGCTGTGAGGGTTTCCTGCTAATCACTACGCCACCGTGCTGCCTACCTCAACTTCAGTGGATTTATTTATTTATTTGTAATATTTTATCTAATCCATTTTGCAGTGAGTGTAAACAAATGGAAGTTTTTCTGCCGGAAATTGGCAAAAGCTGGTGTCTGGTGTAAAAATAAAGGCCTGTTCTATGCTCATAATGTGGGCAGAAACATAAAAAATGAAAACAATTGTAATATTACAATTACAATTGTAATTGGTGAACATTGATATTTCTTGGAATTTGCAGAACTATGATTTTTTTTTGTCAAGCAAACAGGAAAATTAATACCTTGTGCATACCCAATAGCCATAACAGAGCTCCTGTAGAAGTCTTATGTCAATTTGTAGCTTTACTGCCCCCATGTGGCAATTTGGTCTAAATTTCAGTCAACATTCAGCACTTTGCAGATTTTTTTTTTTCTTTTCTTTTCTTTTTTTTTTTAGACATAAACTATTTGAGTAAAAGCAAACCAGGCAATGATAGATCTACTTCTGTAGTAGGTACTGTGGTGGGTGGTGGCTCAGTGGTTAAGGCTCTGGTATACTGACCCAAAGACCAGAGGTTCAAGCGGGGGAGTCTAATTTATGAAAATAATCATGTTCTTTTTCAGATGTTTTCATTCCAAATTTTCTTTCTTTTTTGTTGAATAAGTTTAGAAAGATTGCATGGTCTCCAATTGCTCAATCATTGTTAAGGCAACTAATTGCACTGGGGTAACTAAATTGTAAGTTATGAACCCAATCCTCTATCAGATCTTACATTTTATTGCAATCGGTACCATAGATAATTCTGTCCACGCAAATACCACTGCTCTTATTTTTCCCCGTGTCTACATCCCTGTCTGCTTGCACAAGGGTGACTCCACTGAACAAGGTATTGCAGAACTTTCTGTCAATCATAAAAACGATGTTTTATGAAAGTTCAACTCACCATTGTTATTGAATCAGCTTTGTACTGCAGAGTCTCTCAGCTGTAGCAAGATGTTAGCCTATTCATGATGTCACACATGTGTACTGTTGAAGGTTGCACCAGCAGTCCCAATCCACATAGGTTAATAATTCTTAGATTTTTGTGCAGGGTACTCAAATGGAGCAAACTGAGCATATGATGTGGTGCGTAGCTGAGAACTGCATTGGAAGCTCAACTCGCAATACATAATACCGGATAATCATCCAATTTCATTGTATTCTGTGCAGTGTCAATCAAATCTTGAGGTGAATTGGCTGCAACAGCAGTAGAGCACATTGGGTTCTGTCTGGTCTGCCATAAACAAAAAGCTCAGTCACTGAGACTAATTTTACCACATGGAATTAGGGTACAATTTCACTTGTTCTATATTACATTGTAGTTTATTTTGTATTGTAGGTGCTGTTCTACTTGTTGCTGTGCAGGGCATTGCTGTAAATGTAGATCCTATTTTGTCCACTTGGCTGCTTTCCTATTCTCAGAGACCCACAACCAGCCGGCAGACACAACAGGTAGGGCCTTGTATACTGTGTGTGTGTGTGTGTGTGTGTGTGTGTGTGTGTGTGTGTGAGAGAGATCATTATCACAGTGTAAGTGGAAAAAGAAACCATAAAAAATGTTGGGTTTTTTTGTTTCCCTGTTGTATGTATATAGTATTTTATTATTTAGTATATATGTTACCTCTACCTCAGTTTCATGGTTAAAATATCTATCCATCCATCCATTTGCCAAACTGCTTAATCCAACTAGGGTTGCAGGGATGCTGGATTCTATTTCAGCCGTCTCTTGGCAAAGGCGGGATACACCCTGAATAGCTCTCCGATCCATCACAGTGCAATAGATGGCAGTGGTGCCTCAGTGGTTATGGCTCTGGGTTACTGATCTGAAGGTCAGAGGTTCAAGCTCCAGTACCACCAATCCTCTGGGATGCTTCCAGTTTTCCTTTTTCAAAAAACAAACCAAACAACAAGCCATTTCTACCACAGACAGTCCAGGATTCACTAAAGCCAACAATGCATTAAACTCATTTTTAAAAGCATTAAGCAAGTCTGGAGAAATTTAATCAATAGTCCATAAAAATCCCTCTCTGTCAATTTAGACCAGTTTCCTGGCACTTGCTGCTGGAATATTATGATGCTGCCACCATTGTGCCTCACCATACAGAATGGTATTAGCCAACAAATGAGCAGCACCTTGTTTTGATAAACCCATGTTTTGAAATTCAGCCCAAAGTCTTACATTTGTTTGCTCGGAACAAAGAATATTTTTCCTTTATTGGTCCTTTAAGTGCCCGCCATGCCCTCAACTCAGCAGTAGCATCTGTCTATCTTCTATAAAGGGCTCAATGACTGAGGCACCTCTAACCTGTTTACTGAGTTTGGACGGATGGCGAGCTTAAGGAGAAGCCGTGGTGATTCAAAAGTTCCCCAATTTCACAATGATGGAGACCACTGGGCTTTGCCAAGGGTCTGAAGTTTTCTAAATGAGAAATTTTATTGTAGTTAATATATATATATATATACACATACACATATATATATATATATATATGTATGTATGTATGTGTGTGTGTATATATATATATATATATATATGTGTATGTGTGTATATATATGTGTATGTGTGTATATATATGTGTATGTGTGTATATATGTATGTGTGTGTATATATGTATGTATGTATATATATGTATATATATGTATATATATGTATATGTATGTATGTGTGTATACATGTATAGGACTGATGTGGTTGCGGCGAGTACCAGGAACCTCAGCCGCAGTCAGTGTTGGTGGACAGAAACGGTCCATCAGATGCATCACCTGGATATGACGGGTCTTGTGCACGTGTTCTGACACGTGGCTGGCCAGGTCTTGGTCGGTCTCGGGTCGGTCCCGTCTGTCTGTGGCGTGTCTGAAGACGTACAACAGTTGAACGATGCATGCCAAAGTGTGTTGCTACCCTCGCAGCGGTCATTCCGGCACTCAGCATGCCTAGGGCCTGGTCTCTGCTTGCTTGTGGCAGTCGTGGCATCTTCACTTTTCACAAGCTTCAAATTTTTTTACCAGGCTTTTTATAGCCAGAGCTGCCACTTGACAACAAGCAAACATGTTCTAATCTCATGCTCCACTTTGTGGATTAATCAAGGAGTGGCTTAGGTATCAGACTTGTGATCGTGCCACGTGCACATCCTATATATATATATATATATACACACACACACACATACATACATAGACACACACACACACACACACACACATATATATATATATATATATATATATATGTTTGTTTGTGTATATATATATATATGTATGTATATGTGTGTGTCTGTATGTGTATATGTATTCTTTTTAACAAATAGTTAAAATTTTGGTCTCCCTGATTCAGACGTATCTTATAGGTGGACTTAAGTACAGTCACGTGACCAGGCGTTGCCCCTGGTTACGACAGCTCGTTCCTATACTGGAGGCCACACAAACAGTCTACCACGCCAAAGGATGTAGGCTGACGCAATGGCTCTCTCTAATTACTTTCATAGTCTTACCCTCGCTGCACAGCAGAGATACTTTCAGACATTAGCTTTGTGTGACAGAATTGGCCCTTACGAACATGTATCACAACCAAGTGCAGACTGAACACCAGCCAGTCTGAAGTGTTATTGAAAAAATATTAGTACATAAAACTTCTGCACATTATGTGCCCGTAGAAAAGAAGCACATGCTAACAGTTGGGGCTTCACTCAGCATGGTCTCGGCTCGTTGCTTCTGCCCAGCCGACTAGCTAACAACACACATCTTCCCTCAGTCTGTGCTTGGCTTGCGACATAATTATTTATACCGAGTGGCTTATTTAAAAATTAATGGCTTATTTATTAGTACATTAAAAGGCTGCACATTGGCTGCCGAAAAGAAGCACATGCTAACAGTTGGGGCTTCACTCAGCGTGCTCTCGACTCGTTGCTTCTACCCAGCCGACTAGCTAACAACACACACCTTCTCTCTGTCTGTGCTTTGCTTTCAATATAATTCTTTCTAATGAGTAGCCTTCTCGTGATTATAAACAAAACAAGACAAAAAATATTACCTTTACATGTGCACTCACCGGTTATAAAATGGTCACTGCAAACACGGATCCAATCATTCTTTACAACCAAATCTGCTCTGGAGAGGTCACTGAACCTTTTAGCTCGCCTTTTTATGGAGAATTCTTCAGCATGCTCGTCCTGGCTTTTAATAATTGCCGGAAAAAACGCTCGTCTCTTTCCCTCTCTGCATGGTTGGAACAACTAAATACAGCACATTTACTTTACGTTCTACATTCACAGCCTCCATGGGGCTACCAATATGGTGCCAGTGCAGTGATTTCTCATTGGCTTCCGGGTCGTGACGCGTATTGCAGAACACCTATTCCCACCTGTATTGCCATCCTTATTACAAGACCACTACCAGCCAGGGAGGGGCGTAAGCATGCACCTGCCCCCTCCATGACACGCAATGCTGCCACCCACTTCTTTACAAATTGCTGGCAATGAGAGATTGCTGTGAGTGACAGGGAAGTCAGTGTATGCCAACCCGGCGTTGTTCTCCATGTTGATAGTCGCGCACCTTGTCGATTCACCACTCGGGAACCTCATGACTCGTGATGGAGAATTTTAATTTTTATTATTTTTTTGGTCTGGTCATTCTCCTTTGATCTTTATTATCGTCAAAGCATGTCTGCCCCAACAATTGCCACACAGTGGTTGTTTTGTCAGTTATGTGAATGATTCAGGTAATCCTTAAATAGTGGGAGGTTATTAGTAATGCAACTGCAAAAGTCTAGGTGTCGTTTCTCTAAAATCCTGCAACAAGGGAGGGGAGCAGTGAAACAGCAGAGTGACTGTCATGGGTTAGTGATAGAACATCCACTTAAATGTGTGACAGTGTACTTTGTTGTCTCTTGACACAAGACTTTAATCACCTTTCTTCATGTTTTCTTCAATTTTTCATTTATTTTCTTTTGTTCTTCTCAGGTGCTGTTTTTTCTTAATCTAGCATTTAGGGTTATTAGAGATTGAAATGTCAGATTTTTTCCCCCTGAGTAGTTGTATTTCTGTGCTGGGGTGAAATAGGTAGCCAGGTTCAGACTTCATTTTCAGTGTTCGGTCTATCAGCCATGTTTAGCATGAATGACTCTTCTACCACAAGTTCTCATGGATAAAGTCTCAACATCTGTGTCTCAACTAAAACACTAATGTTTTGCTAATCATAGGGCTGAATGATGAGGCAACATTGCACTGTGTATTTACACGTTAACACTGCCACCATGTTCTGAGTGCTTTGGTCCAGACCTCCATTTTGGTCAGCAGTGTTTCAGCATTGGTGGTTGTCCATTTAAAAAAATAAATAAATAAAAAGATAAGAGTATTATGAGCGTCCTTTCAATGCTTAATGTATTTTCTGTGCTTATATAGGTTTAAAATGTGGATAAACTTCTCACCGTGAAACTTCGAACCTCCAATCGAATATAGATACTCAGAAGTTGATTTGAATTTAGTGTTAATGTGGAAAATGCCTCAAATTTTATGAAACACTTTCTGTACTTCACGATCCAGCTGACTTACCTTATGAGTTGCTGTAGCCTGATGGGGCTTAGCAGGGGTCACACCTCATAAGTCAGATACCAATTAGATTGTATTTCTGTCAAGAAGGAAGCTTAGTTGCCTGGATATCAAGCATAAATAGTCCTTTTCTGCAATCAGTCCCATTCTAGTCTGTTCTATAAAAAAATACAGATTTTACTGTAAAACAGAACAGAAGAAAAACTTTTTTTTTTTTTTTTTTAAATAAATTGGCAAGAAAAAGCTTAAGGCATGTTTATGTGTAGTGCTGTATAGATGGGCGGCGGTAAAAAATACTTTTGGATTGATATCAATGCACTATCATATTTAGGGTTGATTTTATATTTAGCATCTGAATGAAGTTGTGGTGTTTGTTTATTTTTTTTTCTCTCCATTGAGTGGCGGGGAGCGTATCACAGACCGAGCGTAAAGCAGGAAAGAATTCTGCTCGGGTTGCCAGGTGCTGTGCAGAATATACACAGCCAATGACGTTAAAAATCCTATGCATATAAAATATATTTTAAATCTTGAGTTTCATTGTGCACATCATCCTAAACCAAACATTGAAATGAATTGATTTATCGCCCAGTTTTACTCTCTTCTGTACTGATGATTTCATTGTTAACCAACTGGGATCAGCGAATCGCTGGGCGCTTACAATCTAGTGACTGTGGTGCTAATGCTACCTCACTTAACCCAGTGTTTCTGATTGTTACTCCAAAAGTTTACTTCTGCAGATTCAGCTCCAGACAGTGTAGTCACACACTTGTGGATGGGTCCCCAGAGGATACCTGATTTTGTGGATGCCTCAACACATAAGCTGAGCATGTGACCTACTACCACTGCTCAGTTTTGCAAATGCTCAGTAAACTTGCTCAAGCCCACATGGTTGATGCATGGACAGACTGTGCATGTGACGCAATCTGTGTCATGCACACCTGTTGGTAAAAGTGTACTTCAGCTTCTAATGTCGCTGCTGAGATGTGCACCCTCTTGTGAATTGGGCTTCAGGGGTATTTTAGTGGATTTCAGATGAGGGATCGGGCAATGATTAACAGGGCAACTATAAACTTAAAAACTATCTGCTAATGATTCTCGCCTCTGTGCTCTTATGTTATACTGAACTGTGCTTTAGGAATCCTGCATTTTGCTACTGCAGTGGCGATGTGACGTACTTGTTCAGTTTTTAGTTATATTACTAAACAAGCTCAATGTTCTTAGAATACATATAGTATAACCCTTGTCTAAATAAATATGTATTTATGTGTACAGGGAACCGTAACAGTACAAACAGTAATTTGCCCTCATTGTCCTACGACAGCAAGCCCTCTCTCAAATCCATTCTGCACTCCTCACCCTCCCTTTTTGTCAAAGATTTAATGAGGCATGTGGTGCTTTGTCTACAGCAAGAGCTCTAGAGGAGTGGGAAGAAAATCCACAGTACAGTGGTTTATTGAGAACTTGATCCTGGAGCATATGGACTCCATCCACGGCCATGCGGCTCCACTGGGACTGAGAGTGCCCCGGCTTTCTTAAGCCACCTGCCATCCCAAGACTCCTCACCTGTGAGATCATGGACAGACACATGACAGCTGTGTGGGTGGGTGTGTGAGGGAGGGGATTTGGACTGTGGAATGATGGATTCTGAGAGCGGGGTTTTCCCGGAGTAGTGCAAGTCCTGTGAATTGTGTTGCCATAACAATTTTTTCCAATTTTTTTCCCTCAACATACTCTTGAGTTTACAAAGTAGAGCTTATTCGAAAATTTCTATAATTCATGAAGACATTGTGGGTGTGCTGGAACTTGTAAAAAAAGAAATTGTCCTGTGAAAACAATATCTAACTACAGAATGCTAATTTGCTCACAAATACACCACGTATTTTTTCAGGCTAATATTTTTTATTCAGTTCCACACAGTGATGATAAATGTTTACAGTCCGTTACAGACATTTTACACATTAGATTTAGTGAGTGACGTTTCAGGATTCAGTGACCGCGTACTGTATTTGGAAAAATGACACACAGCTCCGATGTTTGCTGATATAAAGACTTTTCCTTCACAATTTAGTTAGAACATACCACAAAGGCAGTAAAGTTGCAATTCCGCATCAGTTGAAGTTACAGTTCATGAGAATATTTTAAAAATATATATTTTTCACATAAATGGCTTAAAAATGGGTGTGTTCAAGTGCTTGTTGAATCTGTGTTTTTTTTGAAAGTTGCTTTCTAATTTGGAATATCCTGTCACTGAAGCCTTGTCATTTTACACAAGAAATTTCAGAATAATTGATGCAACGGAGAAGGATATTGGCTCATTTATATAATTACAAACTGATAATATGGGTCCTGGTTTTGTTACTCAAGTTGCTTTTGAAATATTGAGCATTTCAAGGTTAACCCTAGGTTCTGCTCTGTCCTACATTTTGTTTTTAATTTTGCTATACTGTATTATTCCCACAAGGGAAATTTAGCTTCTGTTTTTGACCCATCCAAAGTGAGCACACACAGTGAGCACACACACACAAACACACACACTCGGAGCAGTGGGCTGCCACACATTGCAGGGCCCGGACAGCAGTTGAGGGTTCGGTGCTTTGCTCAGGGGCACTTCAGCCATGAAGGTGGAGGAAGGGAAGGTGCTGATCACCTCCCCACCCTGGTCGCCACACATTTTTCCTGCTGGTTTGGGAATCGATCCAGTAGCCTTTTGGTCTCAAACCTGCTGCTCTAACCATTAGGCCATGGCTTTCCCATACATATGGTACAAATTGCACATTTAATTCAAACATTTTATTTCTGGCTTTAATTATTTCAGATCATGGAGTGATGGTAGTTTTAGGCTTGAGATGATTGTATCAGAATTTGCCATTACATTATTTTCTTCAAGTTGGACCATTTAAATGTCTGGTGAGGTGTCTGCAACTTTAAGGGATACTTCACCGTGCATGAATTCAGTAAGGATCTCTGCTGCTGTTCAACACAGTGCATCTGCGTACAGGGTTTATATAATGATGCTTAGTTACCACTAGTAAGTTGTTAGATTTATTGACAGTCCCATCTTCACTTGTGCATGCATTACTGACATTGTTGGTCCAGTCTAGGTCAAGGATAAGGCCGTTAGTGCTTTAGATGGATAACAACTTGGTGAACTTCCTGCTTTAGGATCAAAGTGATTTCAGTTCATGCCCCCCCCCCCCCCTTTTTTTTTTTGTTGTTTTTTTTTTTGTTGTTGTTGTCTCTAAGTTGGTTTTATGGCTGTGTTCAGGTTTCTTGTAAATTCCAGAAGCTGGTGACTTCCTTTTCTATAAAACATTCCCATCATATGATTTATTCAGCTTTCTATTCACACATTTCTCATCGAGTGAATTTCTAGTTCAGTTACGATGAGTAATTGTCAATTACAGAAAATGCAGACAGAATTTCCAAACCGCCTAAATGGATTAACGATTGCTACGTGGGATTTAAGGGAGCTTCCACACTTATCTATTTGTTGATTCCAAATCAGAGCACAGTTGGGACTTTTGGTTTGCTGGTTTAGTTTCACACTAAAATGAAAAGGAAAACAAAAAACAATTGGTGGAAAAATGTGTAAACAATTATGATTACTGGAGAACAAAAAACACTGAGCTAATAGTAAACAAATTATTAGATAATGTACAGTGTAGTGCATCTAATTTTTTTTTTTTTTTTTTTTTTTTTGGTCAAGCCAATTCACCAAAGCACACATTTTCATGTTTGTTTCTATAGCAGTAAAGATTGAATGCACAGGTTGTGCATTGTGGGTTGTTTAGAAAGCTCACATCTTCAAAAAGAAAAAACATTTGTTACCTGCAAAATGCACACCATGATGGAATCACTTTTAAAAAAGTTATTCAGGGTCAACTCGGACCACTCTATGCTGTAATCTGACCTACCTAAACCAACTGAATTAATAAAAGAAACTGCACCAGACTTAAACAGCACAACTGTAAAAGCACTCCAAAATGTGACTTTTTATTATTATTTCCTGGCATATAATACCGGGGGATATATTCATCATCCGTTCGTCTGTCTGTGATATTTTTAATTCTGGCGCCGAACTTGGAAAACGTTTGAGATCTCTTCATCAAACTTGGCAGTTACTTCTACTAATCAGTGTAGTTGTGCCTTTTTGATATTTTGGGATTTTTGCAAGTCATATTTTTTGACGTGGAGGCCAGGGGGGAGATGTCATCTTCTGATGACTCTTTTTCTAGGTTTGGTACCAGACCAAACCATTTTTCAGAACAGCCTCAAATTACAGTGTGTTTATATTCAAGAACAGAACATTAACATTTCACATAGAGCCAGTGGCATTCACACTGTCTACAGTCTGCTTGTATGCGCACATGATGTGGATCCTAACTTTATTTAAACCAGTTGGACAGACTTTAAGCTTCTAATAGTTATGTTTCTTTCCAGATGTGATGGAAATGTACTGCATTCTGGTATAATGGGAGTATTCTGATTATTGATTATTTGCTCCATCACTCCATTATATACTGTCTATATCAGTGTTACTTTAAGTGGTGATATTTTGGCGAAAGCGTAGTTAAATGAAAACTAGGTTGGTGGTGTGTGTGCACGATGAAATGTATCAGAGACTGAGGCACAGTGTTTCTGTTGAGTAATGAACGTTCAGCTGCTCTTTCACCCCTGACACATTTTTCTTTGCTGTTTGTGGTGGAGCACCCTATACCTACTGTTGTGTGTGTGTGTGTGTCTTGTATCTGCACTCTCTCACCGAGTTGATTAGCTACTCACTGTACCGTACAGAGATAAGTATATCTCCTGAAGGGTAATAATACGAATGTGCAGTTTGGTTTGTGCTGGTCTGGCTTCTTCATCATCCTAAGGCTAACATAATTAAATATGCAAAGACCAGGTTTGATAAATGGAGCATTTAAAATTTTATTAAAGGCACAGCAAATTTGATTGGTTTATGAAGACAATCCAGTAAAGCTGGCCTTTTTAGTTGAACATTACATGCAGCACAGTGCTCTGATTCTGAACGTTTTCGTTGACTGTTACGTTTAGCTTCCGGTTAAAATGTCATTTTCTGAAAATGTATTTTGTCTTTCTTACTTTTGCACTTTTGCGTGGCAAGATGCGAATGGTTGCAGCGTTTTGTTCTGAATTCATGTTGAGCCATGGGTTTTCCACTACAGCAACCTCTGTACTAAACAAAGCCTTGTCCTGTAGTTAAATCCATAATCCTACATGCACCTTATTGCATATCCTTATTTGCGTCTGTTCACGGACACTATTTGATTAAACCCCCACCCCCCACCCTTTTTTTTTGTGGGTCCCCTTTTTCCCAGGTCTGTCCTGCTGTCTCTCAATCCAAATATGTTCCCTATTCAGGTCAGCTAAGCGAGTTTGTTAGGCAACAAGCACGCCATTGTAGGCTGTGCTTTGTGGGTCCCACAGTGTGACTCAGCTTGGTGTTAATGAGAAATGGCTGGCAGGTCAGATGCTGCTACGGTTCATTCATCCTTCCTTGAATGGGCCAGACCTTGTGGAGGCACGGATCCCTTTGCCACCGTTTGCCTGTTCCTGGCATCACTGGCCTCACTGTGTGAAAGCTTCACACTTCAGATGGTGGCAAGGAGCTCCGGTTTGACGTGAGCTTTTTTCCACCTCTTTTCTCAGGGGATGTTGTGTCCCGCTTTCCCCTTCTTTTTCTGCCTTGAAAACATTCTTCTTATGTTCTGGATTGAACCCAGTTAAGGTTTGCATTTGATGGAGATGCGTTTTAAGTTTATGAGCATACTTCTTGGAAGTAAGCATACACTTGGAAGCTGTAAGTAAAAGCCAGCTGATCATTAAAACATGCATATGTTCATGTTTAACAGCAGAGTTTGGAAAGCTTACTTTTCCATTCGTATGCTGTTTTTAATAAATAAACAACTCTGCTCTGCTGCCTTTCTATTCTCTCATCAATTAATTTCCTATAACAGTTTCACTGGGTTTATTTCTTACTTGTCAGTCCTTCTCTATAATGTTTCTTTTACTGCTGGTCTAGCCAACCCCTTAGCTAGACATGAAACCCAGTGTACTTATTAACTAAGGTTAATACGTACTTAAAAGATGCCCGGTTCATGCTATATAGCTGAAGAAATTGCTCAGAACTGAGTCAGTAATCGGATCTGGAGTGTCCTGGGGTCAACTTGACATCTCTTGAGCCTCTTTCCTTGTTAGGGATTTCTTCCTGTATATGGAGTAGGTAATGAAATTTTAGCATGGCTAATGGAGTCGACTTAATGTCTGAGCATGGAGACGATCTGTCCTCAGTAACGACACTTTTTATTTATCTATGACAGGCTAATTTCTTAGCTCAGACTATATCAGATGTTTCTCACAGGACAGTCTGTACAGCGCCTGGGCTGTATTTTTACATCAGCTTTGTGTACTGTCGTGACAAGAATTTCTAATAGCTTACATTTGTGTGTGTGTGTGTGTGTGTGTGTGTGTGTGTGTGTGTGTGTGTGTGTGTGTTCCTAGGGGGTTTCTCCATGGTGTTCTTGGCACGCACCCACAGTGGAGTACGATGTGCTCTGAAGAGGATGTATGTGAATAATGTGCCTGATCTGAACATCTTCAAGCGAGAGGTCACGATAATGGTAAGCTGCACGCTGCACAGCACCCGATACAATCTCAGAACACTATGAACCTCTTCAGTGCTCACTTAATGAGTTTCCAAATAACGTATCTAGTTATTAGATGACAATGTGATCATCTGCACTTTACGACTGAAGTAGGGACTTTCATTATGTTCATGGACAAGGGGTTGGGGCACATAGGGATCACTTTAGGTTGACTCGCATCTGTCGATGTTTGGCGTCGTCATCAGTCCCTTCGCTGGCGTCACACTTTTTTTCAGTGGAATTTAACCAAACTTGGTCAGTGACTTTGCTTTAACCCATAGACGTGTACTATATATTTAGTTTTTGTGTCGCCTGCTATTGAAGCTGGAGCGATACATAGGCATGACTATCTGCAGTCTTGCGTCGTCGTGATTGGTGTCGTCACACTTACTTATAATCCTCAACTGCTCCTCAACCAGTCAGCTTATTTCAACCAAACGTTCACATCTGTAAATGGATTTTTATGAAACTTTCACAGAATCTGTATAAAATCAACACCTCCTTTATTCTAATGCATTTATAATGTGAGCTGCTTCTATACTGGTGTTTGTTTTTGTCTGTTATTTCAAACAGAAAGAGCTGTCAGGTCATAAGAACATAGTGAGATATCTGGAATCCACCATCAACGCAGTAGGAGACAGTGTGTGGGAGGTTCTCATCCTTATGGAGTACTGTAAAGGTCAGCAAGACTCTGTCATCCTAATGCCATTGTTCCTGTACAATTACTAATCATTCATAAAATCATTTACCTCATTCCTGGCCCATGTTTCACAGATCACTATTACGGATGAACTTTATTTATTTATTTATTCTTAATACCTCCCACCTTGACTCAAGGATGAACCAATTAAATTTTGGAGGTCAAAGGTCAAGGTAACTGCGGCCTCATGTATGCTATTCTTGTAAACACGATACCTTGAACGCTTTGAGGAATTTTCTTCTAAATTTTGTATAAAATTCTTAAAGACTCAAAGGATGAATTGATGAGATTTTGAAGGTCAAAGGTTAAGGTCAGTGTGACCTCGTGTGGGCCATTCTTTTGAAATGTATACCTCAAGGAGCTTTGCACAAATTGATTAGATTTTTTGGAGGTCAAAGATCAAGGTTAACCTTACTCCATGGAGGCACCAGGCGGTAGACCTGTTTTTGTGCTGATTGTTTGTTTTTTATATAAATCTTCAAATTATTAGCAATCTATTAGATTATTAATTAATTAATAGACAGTAAACAGGTTTTTTTTAATACCCTCTTATGATTGCTGAATGTAAAATTGTTCTGTGCCTGGTTTATCTAAACCTCACAATTATTGTTTTTTTGGCCAGTTAAACCAATACTTTGAGGTTAACAGAGTAAAATAAAAAATTAAAATCAGCTCTAAAAATGACAATCAGTAATAATGCTTTTCCTCAACATGCTTTTCCGCAATAGCGGGTCAGGTAGTGAAACAGATGAACCAGCGGTTGAACTGTGGTTTCACAGAGGCTGAGGTTCTCACCATCTTCTGTGATGCTTGTGAGGCTGTGGCCAGACTGCACCAGTGCAAAACGGCAATCATCCACAGAGACCTGAAGGTACTAACTAGCACATGGTGTTCTGTATTGTTTGTTCTAAACATTTATAGGTTTATATTTTAAACTCTACAGTTAATTCTGCAATAATTGACAGTTGTGTACATGTATTGAATTCTCCAATATTAACTGACTCCCTGAAAGCCCCTCTTTCCCCCCCCTTATCTCACATTAATGTTCTTATTTCTTAATCTATAATTTTATTCATTTGTAAGTTAAGGATGATATTCGTGCTTAGTCCATGTGCAAGCATCTTTCCCTCTTTTTACCCCTTCTTTTTTTTTTTCTTTCTGTCCTTTGTCATTTCTCTTGCCATTTCTCCCAGCTGTGTGTAATTATACCTAAAAAGGGGTTGAGGGAATGCCAACAGAGAAAAATAAATGTACTTTGTCCTGACCAGTAGTTGTACTAACTGTGACACTAGGCCTCATTTCCCAAGACAATTATTCTCTCCTGCTAATGTTATTAGCAACAATTTTTTTGGAAACCCAGTCATGACAGGCTTATTAGGCTGAGCCAGACAGGATCAAGGACGTATTTTGGCAGGCAGCTGTGGGAACTTGCCAGAGTTGCCAGTCACCTTGAGTCCTCCGCTCTTGTCTGTCGTGGGCTGTGTCAGTTCTCAGCACTCTTTAAACACTTGTCTTCATGCAGGTTGAAAATATCCTCTTGAATGACCAAGGGAACTATGTGCTGTGTGACTTTGGAAGTGCCACCCACAAAGTGTTGCACCCACTCAAAGATGGCGTGACTGCTGTGGAGGACGAGATTAAGAGGTAAGCCCATGTTCGCAAAGTAGCTTGTGAGAATGTTGAAGTGTTTAATGGAATGTGTCAGCAATCAGATCAAGATCTGTAAGGATTTCTCACTTGGATGTGTTCTCTTTCTTTTCACTTCATCATTTTAGTCATGAAGTGTATTGACTTGGATTCAGTCATTTTTCAGTATCTGTGTTGTTTGTTTCAGACACTGGCTACTATAATAAAAATGTGTCCTAAATGAATTTCTGTCCAGTTTTTTCCTGCATTTTATAATACATTAATGTATTAGGGATTTATACGCAAACACAATGCTCTTTGAATTATTGGCACCCTTCATGTAGCCAAGTGCAAAAGATGTTTTTAGTTCAAATATAGTATTAATCAGTAAAAATTAGTATTATAGTATAAATATGAATTCAATTAAATTTATTTTATAGCACCTTTAACAATGGACATTGTCACAAAGCCGCTTTATAGAATATATTAATTCAGTTATCAAATTTTACAATTATTATTTTTACTTTTCTCTGTATGTATATATCCTTTACTTTCCTATACATTCCTATTGAGCAAGCCTGTGGTGACGATAACAACGAAAATCTCCCATCAAGGAAGAAAGCTTCAGACTCAAAAGTGAAACCCATCATCATTTGGGTTTCTCCAGATTGTAGTTTTGGGAAGATCGAGCTAATTATTCAAGCGTAAATATTGTGGCTCGACTCGGCATTTTCTCAAACATTTATTTTTTTATTATTGATTATTTATTTGTTTATTTATTTTTTTGTTTATGTATTATTTTTTAAATAATTTTTTTTGCATATTTTCATTTAAAAAAAAAACAACAATAAAAAAAATACTTTGTTACAGCTCACTTGCTGGCATGTGGTGTTTACTGTGTGTTGCACATGTGTGGCGTTCAGGGGGGCGTTTGTATTTCTGACGGTGTAGACAATGCAATCCTTTTTAAATAACAAATAATTTACTCGAGTCGTCTCGATTAGCTCCCTCCACCCGACCAACAATAACACGAGCATGCTCTTCATTGCCAATTCCCGACACTACCAGATAATGTGATTGTAAAGAGTTCTCGTCTTTAACTGTGTTCATTCACTCATTCCATTTATCCTTTATTAGAGTCGCGGGGAGGCTGGAGCCTATCTCACCCGAATCTGGGTGAAGAAGGGGTACACCCTGAACATACCGCCAGTCTATTGCAGGCAACATTCACACGTATGATCCATTTGGAATGGGCAATTAACCTAATGTGCATGTCTCTGGACTGTGGGAGGAAACCGGAGGTCCCAGAGGAAACCCACACAAGCATAGGGAGATCATGCATACTCCACACAAAAACACGCTGAGCCCAGGATTCAAACAAAGGACCTTCTTGCTGTGAGGCAGACATGCTAACCACTACGCCACCGTGCTGCCCTGTTACTGTGTTATGTGGTTAAAAAGTACAGTTTTGTAGAGAAATTCACTATATTCTACATTGTTCTTCGATGGAGACTTGAGGGCAAATCTGTTCATGGCAGTTTAAGACTTGAAGGTATCTTGGCAGTTAAGCCACTGTAGTAAAACTGCTTGTGTCAACAGCAGTCGAAAGCTGTATTTGCAGATTCTAGGTCTATACTCAGGGTGTCCATATGGGTCCATTATCTGCAGGAGCGTATGGTCCCCCCCCAGACAAAACACTTTTATTTATTTTTTCCCCCAAAATTATCATCACCCTTACAATTAATGCTCCTCCTGCCCTGGAGAAGATAACCGCACAATGGCTTTTCCTGTAATGTCTAACAAGGTTAGAAACACTGCACTGCAGTCCTTGCAGTACATTTAAATGTCTGTTTTAGATTCTTCGGCTTGTCCATGTGGACTTCCTTGTCAGTAAAGGAAGCATTTTTTTCAGTAGTGTTCTTATACAGAGACGTAGATGGGCATGATATAAAATTTTGTGGTTTTCAATTCTGTATTGTTGTCATGTTTATCTTTTTATCTTGATATCTATATCCAAGTCTGAATCGCCCAGCAGAGGCAACCAGGTCTCAAGCTGGTTCAGAAACATGCTGTATTCATGCCATCAATTTTTGCAAGAGTCCCTGAACCTCAGGGTGAAAGTTTTCCTCAGGGTGAAAGTTATGTAGTTTATTATGCCTCCGCCCACCATGGTGGTGCCGGAGGCATTATGTTTTCACCCTGTCCCGGAGTCTGTATATCAGTCAGTCTGAACTTCCTTGTGGGCAATCAATCTTCTGAATCCCTCAACGGGTTTTGACCAGACCTTTGCCAGTCACTCACTACTAAAGGCTCACAAACTGATACAGGTCCTGAGGTCATAGGTCAAAGGTCAAGGTCACATGATGTCATCTTAGAAAAATCTTATGCGTACTCTGCAGGCTGAATGCCTGCATGGATTTGGACCAAACCGGTTACTCAATACTAAATGCCCATGAACCGGAACAGGTTTTAAGGACATAGGTCAAACATCAGGGTCATAATTCAAGCACACACTCAGAAGGTTTACGGCAGAGGCATACCAAGTGATGTGTTGCGTCGAATACTTCTGCGTTTTATTATTGCTATACTGGTGGGGAACAAAAACTAGTAAGAACCTTTGATCCCCTCTTTGTGTGCAGGTACACAACCCTGTCGTATCGCGCCCCAGAGATGATTAACTTGTACCAAGGGAAAGCCATCACAACCAAGGCTGATATCTGGGTAGGTACACATACACACATGCATATCCGCCCACCCACATGCACATAAACCCCACACAGTTGTATACACACACACACACACACACACACACACAAATACACCCTTCCCCCTTTTTCTTTCTTTGGTGTATGCAGCTTGCTCTTAAACTCACTGTTATGCTGAGGATCTGGTTTGGTCAGGCAGTCAACACAAACGCAGAAACCAAACCGGTTTCCGTCAGAAGTTAAGTTAGTTTTAGGGAGGGATTTCTTTGAAAGGTTTGCTTCATTTTATGTTTATCCTTTGGACAAGGGTTAAATGATTTTGTCAAAATGCATGGGTGTAATTGCAGGCTAACAGCAACTGAAGTTGCGTCCTTTATAGTTTATGATGTGAGGTGCAACACTTTGTTGTTTCAAGTTTAACACATCCTTACAGTGTTTTATTCCATAGTCTGTTTATGTAAACAATGAACTGTTCTGTTATCATCCTTAGGGCTGTTTTCTGCAGCATGTGGGAGTTTGTTTATTCTAAAACACTCTATATGAGCTCAGTAATTAGCAGTTTTCAACAGTATTTTGGAAATCAGTACCAGATCTTTTCCCATGCTTGAGAAATCATGCAGCAGTGCTGTCTTTTGCATTTTACATTTATAGATGTTTCATAATCCTCGTATCACAAACACGTACAGTCTGATTAGAAACATGAGTTTATGAAATGGTCATGAAACCAAGGACATAAGCAGTCCCTTAGCAATAGTACTCTCCTGTGGAGTGTAAAACGTAAAGGCAGAGAAGGAAAGGAAATTTCCTGATTTACTGGTTCAACCCTAAGGACAGATGTTCTGATTCTGAGCAGAAAGCTTCCTCTTTTTATATGCCCGTCTTAAGACAGGACATATTATGGTATGGTATATTATGGTCTGCCCGTGTCAGTCCGTTAACTTTAACCAAAAACTTGACCATTCGCCACAACTTTTTACAGCCTTGATAGATTTCCATGAAACCGGGAACAAAGATTCCCTGAGTGATCCTTCACATGACATGGTGAGTTTTCATTCAGAAGGTCAAAGTCAAAATATGACATTTAATGAGAATTAATACCAAAATCTTTAACCTTTGCTGTGCCTGAATTTTAACTGTGACGGACATATTTTGCACTACTGGTGCTCTCGTTACTTGATGTTAGACAGAGCTCATTTTTTGCACCTTCATTCAACTAAACAAACGCCTGATGAAATCAATATACAAGAATAAATCTCTTAACTTAATAAACTCTTTATTATGGGCTGGTCTTTTCACCTAATAAGCTTTATGGTAGTTATGTTAAAGCAAACATTGATAAGTTGAGGAAAGGTGTTCGTGTTTCCTGTCAGTTCTTATATTCTGTTAAAAGTAGAAAGAAGTTCATCCACGATGTTGCCGTGAGCTTCTTTGATTCCTTTCATGGCAGTTAGTGCGCAGTTTGACGTTAGGCCCCTTGTTTGTTTTGTTGCGGTTACGTATGGGTTTACATTCCACTTTCTCTACCTTTCTTAGGCACTTGGATGCTTGTTGTACAAGCTGTGTTTCTTCACACTTCCATTTGGGGAGAGTCAGGTCGCCATATGTGATGGAATCTTCAGCGTTCCAGATAGCTCAAAGTTTTCCTCCAAACTGCACTGCTTGATCAGTAAGTGGCAGTGCATATCCATTAAAATATGTCTTTTCATGCGTATCAGCTGATCTGAAACTCATTAATTGCACATCTGGAAAATGAATGGAGCTGCGTTAAAACGGGTGCTCTAATGATGGGTGTCAGCTTTCAGTGTGAGATTTTTCTTTTGTTATACTGCCACCGCCTGGTGGTTATTAAACATAGTTGTTTTTTCGTCTGTACTTATTCATTCACATATCCTTCCTTTCACATTTCATTTAAACTACTTAACCTGGGTAGAATTTATATAAAACTATATGTATATATATTTCAACACAGAAATCGATACAATTCTCAGCTTTTTGTAAATGCTGGGGCTTTATTTATTTATCTATTTATTTATTATGATTGTAGGATATATGTTGGAGCCTGATCCGGAAAAAAGACCAGACATCTATCAAGTCTCTTACTTTGCCTTCAGAATAGCTGGAAGGGAGTGTCCTGTGCCAAATCTATTTGTGAGTTCTGTCATTGCGTTATGCAAGTATTATTTTCAGAATCACATGATTGTGGTTTTAGTGAATTTTTGGGTATGACTTGGTGAATATCTGGGCTCTGTTGTACAGAATTCCTCTATTCCCACCTCACTGCCAGAGCCACTAACAGCCAGTGACATTGTTGCTAAGAAGAGCCAAACGAAAGCCAGGTATCTTTTAAATTGTACATCATGATTTTATGTTTAAAGTAGACTTAATTAATTCTGTGAATTTTGTGTGGGTGTGTTTTGGGTTGGGTCAGCAGAACATAAAAATGCTGTGTATAGACTCAAGGAAAAAAAAGTACTGCAATTCCATATGTACTATTAAATGGTAAAAGGGTTTTTTACTACCATAAGAGAAAGTGCAGCAGTGGTGACTGGGGCATTGGTGGTTAATTGATTAATGCCTTGGTTTACTGATCAGAAGGTTAGTGGTTCAAGCCCCTGTACCACCAAGCTGCTACTGTTGGGCCCTTGAGCAAGCAGCATATAATGACTGACACTACGCTCTGACCCCAACTTAATATGTAATACTGTAATATATAGGTGACAAAGTCTTTTACAGTCATTATGGTGTTAAGTTTCTGTATGATTTTTTGCAGAATAACGGATTCTGTTGGCCCCACTGAAACCTCCATTGCTCCGAGGCAAAGGCCAAAAGCAGCCAACAGCAGTGTGCTTCCACTGCCCAACTCTGTAACTCCTGTGAAAATGAGCGCCCCACAAGGAACAGTGAGCAACGGCCAGAAGCGTATGTGTTTATTCTCCATGTCTTTTCTTCAGTACACTTACTGTTCTCTTGTATACAGGAGACTCAGTTGCACAGTCCACAACAAGACTCTTATAATCCGAGTGTGGTTGTGTTTGTGCCTGCGTCAGCTCAAGGAAATGGGCAGCAGGCAGCTGTGCAGATGCAGAGCAGCAATCAGCACAACAGAGTGTTGCAGCAACTACAGCCTGGAGACCTAAGACTGCAACAGCTCCACCAACAACAACAACATAACCTGCAGCACCAGCAACAAGTCAGTCCACAGCAACTGCAGTACATACAGGTAATCATCAGGGTTTGTATAACTGTTGGGTCAGCACAGTGCACAGAGAGAACTCTGTAGCTCATAGCCAAAATGTCAACCATAGGCTTGCTACTGGTTTTTCAAAGGCACTATCCATGATGTGCTACATCAAAGTCATCATCAGGGTAGGGCTATAGCAATAAGGTGTAATTCATACAGTTTTTAAACTGGCTCATATATTTTTGTTTATATTTTTGTACTGTTATATTTATTTAAGATTGCATTTTAAATAACCTTGCAAACAGGCTCATCATTGTGCAACTAACCAGCATGACTGCACATATTTTAAACATATAATGCATCATCAAGATTAAAAATAAGGTTGTATTATACATTATATACAGATTTAATGCCCTATATAATCCGTCTGTTAAAAAAAAGAAGTAAGTTCTGATCTGTGATTTTTCAGGCATACTTTCATGGCCACATTTGCTTAGTGTTGTGCTGTAAGCATTTGGTGTCTGGTGCCAGTTATCAGTTAGTTCTTATTGCCTGTAAATGTGCAGTGTGTCATGGGCCAGTATAGCTTTCAGAATGATACCATTGACAGACTTCTTTAAGTGTTGGATAAAAAGCTACATGCACTTTAGGAATTCGTGAAAAATGTCATATATGGGGTCTTGCATACATTATGTATGACTGAATTTGAGATATACAGAGTTTTTACTTCTAAGGTGTCTGGTTTATTTTAATTGCCTTTCGCACAAACTGCACGGAAGGTATAGTGACGCTCCAATTTTTGTTCTGCAGAAAATTGTGTGTGTGTTTTGTCTTTCTGCAGTCCACGAGTGTGCACTCGGTCCTAGTGGACTGTGGACAGACAAACACACGAAATGTGTTTAAAACATCTCACGCAAGGTCAGAGGAAGCTCTGTGTGCCCACACATTCTCTAAAAAATGCTTCCTTAATACGTTTCAGCAAAGACGGAATCAGAAATCTGAATCGTCAGATGCATGACTTTTCTCCGATAATCATTAGATCGTGTTATCAATATATTGTCTCGTTGGTAGATGGATAGGCACAATCATGAGGTGCTTCATTGTGGTTTTTCTTTTGTCACTGTATATAAAAGAAACAAAGGTCATGTCCCCCTCACAGCAAGACGGTCCTGGGTTCGATGCTCGGGCTTTTCTGCGTGGAGTTTGCATGTCCTTCCTGTGCCTGTGTGGGTTTTCTCCACGTACTCCGGTTTCCTCCCTCAATACAAAAACATGCACTTTAGGCTAATTGGCTGTTCCAAATTGCCACTAGGTGTGACTGTGAATGGTTGTGTGTGTTGCCCTACGATGGTCTGTCGAGCTGTTCATTGTGTAAACAGCCTTTGCCCATTGTTGATTGAGATAGGCTCCAGCCTCCCCGCAACCCTAGTTGGATTAAGTGGTTTTGTGAATGAATGAATGAATTGTACACTGCAGCTGTAAATGTTTTAAGACTGCTTGAGGTTATATGAATTAAAATATATATTTGCATGTATTTGAGAATATTTATGGCATTTGGCAGACACCCTTATCCAGAGGAACTTACATTTTTATCCTCTTTATACATGGAACAGTTAAGGGGTTAAGCACCATGCTCAAGAGCCCAACAGTGGCAGCTTGGTGGTAATGGGACTTGAATCGTTGACCTTCTGATCAGTAACCCAGAGCCTTAACCACTGAGCCACCATTGCCTATTTTATTACTTTATTACTAGGTCTATAATGCACATCCTATTAAAGGGTGTGATTGAACTGGTCATGCGTGATCCATTGTTAGCCTATAAATATACTTCCACAGATTAAAGAACTACACAGTTCATTTCGAATAAACTATGGAAAGTGAGAATTTACTTCCTTAGTCAAAAAAAATTGCAAAGTGGTGGTTTGGTTATTTTGTACACACCATTGAACTTCCATGAGTACATTCTGTCTTGAATTATGGGAAACAGACAGTGCCTAAGAGTGGACTGGTTTGCAAGGCTATTTCAGCTAAGTTTAGATTTTATTAGCTTGCTTCATGAAATGCCCCACATGTTAATTGATTTAGTGTGGGATTATTGACTCTGGCAGAGTTTTGAGTTTAGTTATTTCATTCATATACAGACAGATGGCAGTGTGGGCCATGTGTTTGAATGAGGACCAGACAGACTGTATTGGGTAGCACAGCAGGTGGTCAGCTGGTTAATTTGTGTATTACTTTGTTAATGGGATAGATGGCTTAACACAGCTGTCTTACGACTGCTCGAAAGCAGTTTTCTCCTCTTGTCCATTTGTGGCCTGGACACATGTTCAGTATTAGCTAAACTGGGCTTAAACCTGTTCATTTCTGCATTACAGGAGCACCAACATGTTTTTTTTTTTTTATATATTTGCACATTAGTGTCTGTAATTAAGGTCATGGAACTGTAACTTATACTGTAAGAATCTATTGCCAAATGTTTAAGACCCTTTTTGTGAATATGCCTTTTATATTAATGCACACAAAATAATTCAAGGCTCTATAAGACTATCCTCAAAGAGGAATACTTAAAATGTATTTTGTTGTCTTTTTGTTTCTCTCCTTCAGCAGTATCAGGCCATGCAGAGCCTCCAGATGCAGCAGCAACAGCAGCATATGCTTCACCAACAGATGCTGATGCAGCAGTCCATGTATCAACCGCAGCAGCAGCATTATGCAGCTCTGGTGAGTACTCACATTCAATCAGCAGCCTGGGACATTCATTCAGTCCTTTTAAAGAAAAAGCCACTAAATAAAGTAATCTCATAGTATTGAACACTTGTTTCTATGGCATGTGTTTAAAATCAAAGTTGCACTGGAGTTCAGTACCTCTGTAGAGCGCTGTCATGAGGCCTGCAGTGGGTTGAAACACCAACATGTGAATGTATGCTGATATTATTCACTTAAGAAAAGTCCATTTGGATGGCACCGCTCTGCCTCGATTACTAATTTGGCCGCCTGCACGCCGTGCAAAAGCTCTTTGTGCCAAACGGTTGCCGAGTCCAAGTCGAAGCCAGTCGGTCGCATCCATCAGTAATTCCTCCAGAAACGTATTTACGCTAAACACAAAGGCGACGCAACCAGGCTTCCTCTAAATACATAATGTTAAGGCGGCACAATTTTTAGCTCATTTTCCACCGAATGGTTACCATCTGTTTAATTTCAGCTGCAATCTGCTCCATGCAAAGCCATCAGGGGATTGAATGGGGGGTGAAATCGACCGATTCTCTGTGTTAAATCGTAACATATGAAGCAATTACACTGTAGGGAAATCTAAGTGGTTATCCATCACTATCTTGCTGTCTTCATGTCCTGAACGGTCACTTTGGATCAACAAAGGACTGGGTCTACTTTTCCTATTTGACACCAAGCATGTTGCAAGCTGTTTGTGCTGACAGACCCTGTAGTAAAACAGATTTGGAAGAGAGTATTTGGAAGAAAATGCATTCTAACTGTGTACCACTTCAAACTGTATCCGATACTGTCCTTGTCGGTGGATGTTTGTCCTCGGTAGGTCGTACAGAATCCCACAGCCCCAACTCCGTCATTATAGACAATTATACTCATATTATGGCTCTCTTTTCCCACGATAACAGATCCATCAGTATCACCAGGCGTTTGCTAGCCAGCAGCAGTGTGCGCCAACACAACAAGTCCCCTACGTTTCCCCTCTAGAGTTTCATGCCTCACTGAGCACCTACAACCCTGCTGGACCTTCACCTGTGGACGCTCCGTTCAGCAACACCAGGTAGCTCCTCCACCTGCTTCCATTTATGTGCTTTATCTTTCAAGAGGTTTTATTATCAACACACACACAACTGTTCTGTTCTTGTTGATTGCAGAATGACTGTGCCTAGTTCAGAGTTGGTCAGTCCATCTCTTCAACCTGTCAGTAACCCTCCTGACATGTCTCGCTGGAACCCGTTTGGAGAGGACAACTTCTCTAAGCTCACGGAAGAGGAGCTGTTGGACAGAGAGTTTGATCTTCTCAGAGCAAGCAAGTGTTACAAACTAATTGTGATCTTATTCTGGCTTACTACGTTCACAGACCTGCCAAAAATCATACGTTTTGCACAAGAGCTACACCGTTTAATTTTGGAGTACATTGCTATGAGCCTTTAATTAAAAAGAGCAGTCATCATTTTATCATGAAGTAAAATGCATAACTCTATTTGTATTAACTCAAGTATTATTATTAACATATCTTAACTAAAACAGATGACTGACAGTTTATTATAGTTCATATGATTTTGTAGACAGGTGATTTTTCTGTATAAGGCAGATCTGTATAGGGTTGGCAGATCCTCATTGGTTTAGACCTGATTTATTAACTGCTACTCATTGTTCCTCAAATTATTTTGTTCAGGGTCGCCCTGTGCCTGAAATAACACTCTCTGTTCCTCTCCAGCAGATAAACGAGTTGAGAAAGCGGCAAGCTTGCAGGCTGGTGGCACGACCCTGCTGCCAGAGGACCCATTCGGATCTGTGCCCTTTGTGGCCAACGCAGGCAAGTTCTAGCAGCTATGCCCCTAAATAAAGACTCCAATCCTCCTATTGTCCCCTTCTGCTTACATGCTGTCCGTCTCCTCAACTTCCCACTGCACCTTTCTGCTTCTACTCTCTGGATTTACACCAAGTCACTTCTGGACCTGGAATTGAGGCGGGATCGGATGTCTCTAAAGTACACAGATTGTTTGATGAGTGAGAAACAAACCAGGCCCTGATAGGCATGATATGTAGGAAAATGTTACATAGCAATAGGAATAGTCTTTACAGACTGCAAGAATGTGTACAATATATAGATCTCTTTTAATACACTGAACTACATGAGGTGTACATGGCATCAATGTTTGTAGTACTAATATTTCTGCGCGTGTGTGTGCTGCAAAAAAATGATCATGCATTTCTTGTTTTAAATCGAAGCCAATGGGCAACGTAGTGCCTCCATGCTTTTTAGCTTGCCTTTGCCTTTGACTTTTGTTGAAAAGGCTTTTGCACTTTATTGTTATAGGATGAAAACTTAAATTTTCTTTCAAAATGATGATGATGATGATAATAATAATAATAATAACAATGCATCTTTAAACAATTTAGCTGTGTACCAAAAGTGTCAAACTTATTTTATTAAAGCAGAATATCATGAGCCTGGAAATATGCGCAGCTTCAGTGTAGATAAGGCTTAGGTTTAAAATATAGATTTTTGCCTAACTCTTACGAAGTTAAAAGGAGTGTGGAAATCCTGCATTTTTTAGTCACAAATAACTTTATATGATAGTGAAGTGCAACCAAATTTCTTAGATTTCACTAATCTAAAGTGCTGCTAATAAAAATGTTGGATTCATTCATTTTGGCATTTTCACACTAAATTTCATCAGTTTGGCATGAAAGAATAGTCCTTCTAATTCTCGAGCAAACTGTTTTTCACTTATATTAAAAGCTACATATTTTGTGTCTCAATTAGTAACTTTTTTTTTTTTGAACTTCATGTTGATAATTGTGGCGAAAGCCAGGATTTCTCAGGTACACACTCATGAATCTCACTTAATGAAACATTTCCAGGGATCTTCATAGCCACTGTGTTTACTTGTCCTTAGCATGCCAATTTTGCTTGGAGTTAATCACAAGTTTCTCTCCAGTGTTAAAATTGGCTTTGATTCCCTCATTGAGCCTTATCTTTTTTTTATTTTTTATTTTTTTATTTTTTTTTTTATAAACTGTGAAGATACTTTGCGTTGCCAATTTATGGAATGTTGGCAGATTCGTTAACTTAGGATGAGTTTAGACACATAATCAGAGGAGTGTTGGATCTGTTTAGGATCTAAAGTCCTCGTTTTCAGTCCTCTTTTTTTATCATCTCAGAATGTGATGCTTTGCTATGTAGCCTATGTTTGTGTGCATTCACTTTTTCTTGTTCACTTGTTACTTTGTGCCATAGAACCAGGCTGTGTCTGAGATTGCATGGAATTTTATATGTTACAGGGGGGAAAAACCATACACATGCTTTATTTTATTGCTGCTTGCTCATTCAACAACAAAAAAGATGATATTTCACTGACTCAGTGTGATCAAATACTGAGGTGTCTATTAATTACTACATGAGGAATAACCTAATAACCTGCTAACATGGTGTGTATATGCACAGCTACTTCAATAGGAAACTGTGCTCATTCATACACTTATCCAGTCAGCCAATCATAAGGCAGCAGTGTAATGCATCAAATCATTGAGGTGATACAATGAAAGAAGACCATGAGTGTAAGTCAACAACAGGAATATGAGGCTAGATTCCTGTTTTTGGCTGATGGGAACACAACATGATATGGTGGTCTTCTGTTTTAGACCATCTGTCCCCAGGTACAGCATGCATTCTGATAATTTTTTTCTAACTACAAATGCATGTGTGGTTATTTGAGTAGCTTTCCTGTTAGCTCAAAACCACCTGATTATTCATTCATTCATTTTTACTCATCAACAAGGTATTTCTGCCCACAAAATTGCTGCTTTGTAAATTCTGCACCATGGGAAGATCTATGCATAAAGACTGTATAATGTAAAAGTTTAAGATAAGCGGCTTCTAAAATATTCAAACAAGTTCACCTGGCACCAGCTAGTATATTAACCCAATTGTTTAAGCTGTATCACAATGATTTTGTGCATTATGCTGCTACTACATAATTGTGTGTGTGTGTGTGTGTGTGTGTGTGTGTGTGTGTGTATACACACACACATACGCTGATTGTGTGTATGTATGTGTGTGTGTATGTGTGTATATATATATATATATATATACACACACTCACATAAACATAAAACAAAGACTAGTAATTAATAAGTTGGCAGCCTATATAAGTTTAAATTGTATCAGGGATTCTTTATTGAAAACTTATGCTAGATATAAGTCCTCTGTGTGCAGAAAATAGAACCTCTGAAGTATGCGTATCATCTATTTGCTTTGCTTTTTATTTTAACAAAGGTAAGTTGACAACATTGTAGGCAGTCCATGTTTCTTTATACATATATATATATATACATATATATATACACACACATATATATATATACATATATATATATGTGTGTGTGTGTATATATATATATATATATGTATATGTATATATATGTATGTATATATGTGTATATGTATATATATGTATGTGTATATATATGTGTATATATATATGTATAT
>JBCNYH010000025.1:28026356-28036606 GCA_039654325.1 Tandanus tandanus
TGTATATATGTATGTGTATATATATATTCATTCATCTCATTAAACTTCAGTTCTAAACAGCATCAGAACATGACTGGTACATATTTTATTATTTTTCTGTCTCCTATCTGATGTTGTATTAGATAAAGACAGCCATTCTCAGAGACATCTTGGTTCGAGGTTAATTTTTTTGGAATTTAGGCAAGGTTTGGGGGCAAAGAATCTGATCTGAGCCATATTTTACATTATAAACATGCATGCACATAAGAACAAAAAGGTACATTGTTAGGATAGTTAATAAAAAACAGACAAGTGGACTTTAGATTGTAAAAGGGCTGTTTTTTTGTGGGGTTTTGTTTTTTTTTGATAGACTGACGTCATTATTATTAGGTGTTTGTTCAATGTTCATGTCTCTGAAAATAAGGGTGTAGATTAGACTAAAGCGGATAGTTGATTGTAGCCATTCAGCTTCCAGCATTAGAAGATATTTGTTGGTTTAGAGTGGCTATGATTCTAAAAATGTTGTAGCACGCCAACAATCATGATGGTAGAATTAATGTAGTACACCCATTCTGCCATCTAACGTGAATGTGCTGTGGTGCTTTTGGGAGTCCAAGATGCTTCCTAGGCCAAATATTTATGAAAGTATACTAGAAATATAGGTCAATAGGCTTTTCATACATATAAGCATAGTTGAATAAGATGTTCAAAATACTCTGTTCCAATAAGCCAGAAATGTAAATGCTCATGTATCATAATGTTTAACAATGTATTTCTTTACAAACTGCTAATGATGAATAAAAATCTATCCAAAAGCAATATACACTTTTGTTGATTTTATTTATAAAAGGTCTTCTGGATTGAACTCACCACATAATCAAGATGTTTATGATATGAGCATGGCTGTCTTTATCGCTTACATTGATTTAAAAAAAACCAAACAAAAGAGCAACAACAACTTTGAGCATTAAATTTGTTTATACTACGGAGCTCAAATCTGAATCCTCAAATCTGATTTGTCTTTGAATTAAATTTGGATTTAGACCATAGTCATGGAATATGGCTTGGATGGTTGTCCTGTGTCCAACTGGTGTGCGTGTGTGCTGGTACAGGAAACCCTATAAGGCTGCCACATCACTGAGTTGATGCCGATTGGCTGTTCTCTATCACTGATTTGAATGATGACGAGCAGGAATACACTAATTCAGCATTAGAACATTAGAACATGAACTCATTAAATGGATACTTAAACTTATAAGACAGGTAATATACATGAATGCAGAAATCAGTTAGTGAAAAGAAAGGCAAAGAAAATCCAGTCTTAAACACCTATCAGGAACTCCTAAATATATGTTATATGCTCATTCTAATGTTATTTCCAGATTAACTTTTATAGTAGCTCATTCACAGCAATGTTTATAAAAAGATTTTAGAATTTGCCATTGAGTAACAAAGCAAAAATTATAATTTCTGAGATTTTAACAATATTATTATTATAATTATTATCATCATATAAACATCATATAAAATGGAGACCTGTGAGTGGATGACTGTTAAAGTTTGCTGTGATGTAATGTAGCTGACATTCCACAATGTTAATTATAAGTATCAGTTAAACTGATTATGTCCATTGTGGGGGGACCAAACAAACAAACAAAAAAAAAAACCCTGTTGTATAAGAACAAACAAACATCTGAGGTCATGCTCTTATTGGAAAATCGTCAACTTCAGGGTAGTACATGAATACACACGCCAATGCATAGAAATGGAAACTTATTTTTTTTCATATAGCATGGGCACAGACAGCATAGCAGCCAGTTGAGCATCTGCTGACCTCTGCTAAACAGCCCTGTGTAATACATGGGTAATCATTGTAGTGTAATCTGATGTCACTGCAAAAGAACATAACGCAATACATTTCCAGCTTTAGATCTCATGTGATTACACTTGCACTGCCCTTGGAGTACCTGTGTTCTGACATTTTACTGTAATTAAAAAGGTTGTAATCTCAGCAGTAAGGGCTAAGTAGTAGCTGTATTTGATGTCTGCCATGCTTTCACACCAACTTATTATAATTTGTTTTTTTTTACTTTTTCACTTTACCCACTCTAGCTTGCTTAGCTCACCCCCTTTCTAAACTTACTCACAGATAACACTATGTTTGGCTAACCCTTTGTCTAGTCTTGCCAGTTTGGAGAGTTTAGATGGTAACAGATTTGCAGCTCTGCTTGCACAGCATGAGGTATGGCTCTGACCAGCTATACTGAGGAGTAGAAATGGGAAAGAAGTGGTACAAAATGGCTCAGTAGTTTGTATGTGACACACAAACACGCACACACACATTGTACATGAAGATGAACATAACCTGAAGCTGCCGGTTGTGTCTGCATCTGGTTTCATGCATTGCACTGCTGCCAGATGAATGGCTGATGAGATAACTGCATGAAATGATCAGTGAATGTATATTATACACAAACAAGACAGTTTTGTACATGTTCATATCCTGAGAAGATATAATTGTATATAATACATCACCCAAGAAAAATAAATATGCACTCTATTTTGTTGGACCACATTCAGCCTTGTAATCACATGGCATTGTTTCGACAAACTTAAGCAACATTACGTTTATTTCCATCCGGATTTGGGTTCATTTTTATTTATTTATTTATTTAGTTTTTTTAATTGATGACAGGAAAAATTGAACCACTCCATAAAGTCTTCTCCCTGACCAGTATTCTACTATTTGATCTCAAATTTCATATCTGTGTCATCAGGGGAAAGTCCATTGATGGGATAACCTGGTCATTAAGTACATTAAAGTCATCAACTATTTCATTTTATTGCCACATAATGTTGCAAACCAACTGAAGCAACAATTCTCAAAGTGGCGGTTACGCACTGTAATCAAGGCTAAAGGCAACCCAACAAAATAAGAGTGCTTAATATTTATATATTTAGTAAATGATTTATTTATTTTGGCTGGGCACTGTACAGTTTAATGTGAATTAAAGGGTACCTGTGGTGAATTAGTGTTACTATTTAAAACGATTATGTATATTATCAGCGGTTCCTTCCGGCAACATCAGTCCATGCCCGTTTTCATTATACACGCGAGTGTTACGAGTCTAGGCATGTTCAGAGATGTGTTGCCTTTCTGATTGGCTGCTCCAGCCTGGTAGTTACAAGAAATCATTGGATTGGCTGGGCTACATCATTGACCCATGTAGCATAACACGTTATCGGCCAGTGCTGCAAATGATTGGTTTCACCTCACAAGGTTTCTCAAAGTATCGTCTTCAGAGCTTGCAAACATTGCCTTGCACTTGCTTATTAGGGATATAAATCTACCTGCAGACATCTATAAATCTGCATTATGGCTTTGCTTTACATATACAATTGGATAGAATTAAATATAATTTGCATGTGATTCTACCTATTGTCTTATTTTTGTTTTGTTTCTATCAGGACCTAATCTTCAAACAGAGCAAGGAAACACAGAGTCTGGTGCTACCTCTGGTGTTGCCACTGATGTTCTATCTGCTCTTGGGGAAGATCTCCAACTACCAATTATTAGGGAGCAGAATCCGGTGAAAAAATCCAGTTCCTCTGGCCCATCGCCTCATAAAACAGGGGAGGAGTCAGAGAGTGACTTTGAGTCAGATCCTCCCTCACCCAAAAGCAGTGAAGATGAGGAGGGGGAGGAAGAAGAAGGCCTCAACAGTGAGCATGAAGACACTGAGCCAGAGAACCTGGGTCAGAGGCCACTGCTTATGGACTCTGAGGATGAAGTTGAGGAGGAGGAGGAAGACAAACACAGCTCTGACTCTGACTGTGAAGTGAGAAAAGCAAAAGTCAGTAGTAGGAAACCGTCAGGAGACAAAGTTTCTGGATTTGCTAAGGAAGGTTCTAGAGGTGAACCTGGAACCAATATAATCACCCCTCCCTCCTCACCCAGTATTGCAATGTCCAGTGCAAGTGAAGTGGATGTATTTGGCGCAGTGCCCTTCATCAGTGGTGATCAGCCCAGAACACCACCTGAGAGCGTAGATGTCTTTGCTAAGGCCCCTTTCAGACAGACAAGCCAGGAACATACCACAGAAGAGTTGGATGTGTTCACGAAAGCACCCTTTAACAGGAATCTTTCCAAGTCGAGCAGGAGCAGTGATGCACCGACTGGACAAACACCCCCAAACTCTCCAGCGAGTGTAGATGTTTTTGGCTTCTTGCCTTTCCAACCCAGCCACACGATACTCTCCTCCAGAAGCCAGGAAGAAATCTTTGGCCCAGTGCCTTTTGAAGAGGCCCAAAGCCCACAGCAGCAGAAACTGAAACAGCGAAGCCTTCAGAAACTCTCTTCACGGCAGAGGCGCACCAAACAGGAGACCAGCAGCGGGAATGGAAAGCGGCACCATGGTACCCCAACAAGTGGCCGGAAGAGCAACAAGTCCAGCTTCCGTACCCCAGAGCGTGCACGGAGGCACAAGAAAGTGGGAAGAAGGGACTCGCAAAGTAGCAATGAGTTCCTTAGTGCCTCCAAAGAGAACATCAGCATCAGCATAGGAGAAGTGAAAGAGAAAGTGACATCCTTGCCTTCTGAAGATGCCATGTTGGATCCCTTTGGCGCCAAGCCTTTCCACCCACAAGACGGCGTTCGACATGGACAACACCCAAGTTTGGGGGACAATAAAAGTGATGCCAACTCAGCCAATGGCAGATCTCGTACAGGCTCTCTGCAGACCACATTTGATGGGAACAAGATGGATGACTTTGGGGCTGTGCCCTTCACTGAAATGGTGGTCCATAGTGGGCCTCAGCCGCCTCCACAAATTGATCTTGACCCCTTTGGAGCTGCACCTTTTCCCTCAAAGCAGTGAATGTCATGTCTTCCGGCACACACAGAGTGCACTTGCACAAATGCTGCTACATTATGCAAAGTCAAAAGGACCCTTTGGAATTTACCCTAAAGATGGCAGCTGTGTGGTGCGATCTCAGACTGTGGTACATCAGATCACAGGCCTTTGTTTTGTTGAAAACAAGATTACAGCTTTTTTTTTTTTTTTTTTAAACTATTAACACCTAACTTGACTTTGGAGTAACCAATTTTTTTCCTGAACTTGACTTGAATCTATGTATGGATTGATTTTTTTGTTGTTGTTGTTGTTGTTAGTTGTTTGTTTGTTTTTTAAAATGCTTTTTTGCATTACCCAATTGCTGAGAGGCCGATTATGCTGCATCACAATGCTCTCCAAGAAAACAAAAAGGTGACAATATCCTTTTATTTTTCAGAGCCCACATTTAGCAATTAAATAAGATCTACACGTGTACTCTATCACGGACCATCAAATTATCAGCGGTCTTTGTGTAGGTTATTGCTTCCTGCATGATCTACCTGATAGGTCAATTTCACACCATATTGCCTTATATGGGTATGCTTCACCCTGCTTTATTGTACCTCAGATACACAAATGGCTGTTTTGTTGCCTTTGTGTCAACAGAATAATTTCTGTGTAGGCCTTCTTCGTTCTTATTTTATGTACCATTTTCTATGCATTGTGCACCATTTTAAGTGCATTTAAATGGTTGCCATCACGTTTTCCCAAAATCGTAGAGTAAAAACATACCCAACAAAGTGATTCTGATATTTTAACTTTATCACAACTTTAGATTGGTTTGAGTTTAGTGCTGGAGGTTTTCACACAAAATGCATACAAGCCTGATGTAATACTGAACCCATGAATAACAAGAATGCCAGTCGTGCGTGCACACATTTAAAATCAACCTACAATCATAGACAGGTATCTTCAAAAAGGGAAAGGGCATGTAGTTTGTACTTTTTTGAATGTATTTTTTTTGTAGTTTTTCAGTTTTCATTTGTACTGAACAAGGTCTTGAATTCAACTAACACAATATAAAGCATTGAATACATACACTTAATTTAACTGGAAATAAGCAGAAAAGGGTGTTTTGCAGTACATGGAACAAAGACTTTTTTAGCAGTCACTGACACCATCACTGACTACAGCAACATTTTTAGCTTCTTTTATCAATTGACCAACTAGCATTGCAATAGTTACTGTTTTTATTTTTCTTATTTGTTTGATTTGTCTTGCTACACTGCTCTTTAACAATGCAATAAAATATTGAATTCTTATTTGGCTGTTTTTCAGCATTTGGTCTGAGTCACCTGTTTTTTAGAGGCCATTTCTTAAGTTTTATCTTCTGAAGACAACTATTGTTGTAAAGGGAAAAAAAACCTCAAAGGATTTCTCAGGATATAAAAAGAAAGCTTGTACTAGCAAGCTGAGAATGAAGCTGTAACAGTAATCTCAGTTCTACACTAATACAGAAAATAAATTGTGATTACTTGTCTTGGACAATTAATAATTCCTACTAAAAAGTACATTTTTACAGCTCAAAGTTTTAAAAGTACAACAAATATGGAGGGGGAAAAGTCATATTTTAAAAAGCTGTACATTTCCTGCAGTAAAAATCCAGACAGCTTATAAATACAAAAGAACAAATGCATTTTTTTTAATGAGGTCTCAGTGTCTGTTAGCTTGTCAAACCATTAAAAAAAAAACGAAAATGTATTTAGTGCCACAGCATTTTAGTGCTACAGTGAATCTCATTTAACACACATTTTGCATTGTGTTGCATTTTTAATCAGTCTGCACTGTCCTGGTCAGGGTTTATCATTTTTCTTAAAAAGTAAGTGATGACAGAGGGATGTTTCCAAAATTAAATTGCAGCTGTTCATTTGTGAGGATGTTTCTAATCCCCAGCATGCGTCATCAAATCTTTGGTATGATATCCAAATACCGCTGGGTACTTCGATGGCAAATTGAGAAGGGATTTCTTTAAATATTAAGTAGAAGTATTTTTCCATATATTTAACATTTAGTGGAACATTCTCACGATTTCTCAGCTACAATAGAACGACTGTTGATAAATGTAATTTTATCACCTCTTGTCATTCATTATGGCCCAGACGTACAGTTCCAGCTCGACTGATGAATACTGCATGAAACGTTTGTGTTTTATAAAAGTACTTCCCCTCTCCTCATGGACAGTAGTGCATGGTCCTATTGTGCACTTTAAACCTAAAGCGCATCACATGAAATTGCTAGGCACTTCTACAGTATTTACAAAAAACTAACTTTAACATGTAATCCATTTAAGATTCACTAGAGAATCTCCTGGTGATTAAAATAGCCTGTATTAGCATTAGCAATAGAGTGATAATTCATCTCAACTGGAATACAATCACCTGGCAAAACAAAAACAACAACCCTGTGCATTAAACCAAGTCCCTCTCTGGTAATCCAGAGGTGCTGCTTTCTCAGAGCTGATCCTTCTGCCCTAAGCATGCTGGAGGTAGTCAGGGCAGGAGTGTGTGTGTCTGTAGTTGGTGATAAACAGTGCAGATTGATGCCACCAGTAAAACATGAGCACCACCACCATGTGCCAGATCTGGTGGCTGGAGCCTATGTAGTTCAGCTGACCTGTACAAAACACAAACAGTGAAGTGAGTCAAACATCACTGTCCCAAGTTCAGTATTGTGTTCTCTGACCTCTTATCCTCTATGAGATCAATGTAATCATAAAGCATGTTAAGGGCACTTTCCGATAATCAGTGTTGGGCTTACAAAGAAAGGGAGGTGCACTGTATGAATGATAAACATCTTTAACACAAGAAAACTCATATCTGGCTGACAAACCCTCACCAGGACACACAGTTGATTTTTGTGTGCACATGTGAAATAAAAATTAAAATTAAAAAAATGCAAGTCCTAAACTCACTCACTCATTTCCTTAACCATTTAATCCTACTACTAAGGTCACTCGGAGGCTATGTCTATCTCAACTGACATTGGAAGAAGGCGGGGTACACCCTGAACAGGTCACCAGACCATCGCAGGGCAACATGCACTCAACCATTCAGTCACATCCACACCTACGGGCAATTTGGAACAGCAAGTTAGCCTGATGTGCATGGCTTTAGACTGTGGGAGGAAACCGGAGTACCCAGAGGAAACCCATGCAAGCACGGGGAGAACATGCAAACTCCACACAGAAACACCTGAGCCTGGGAATTAAACCCAGGACCTTTTTGCTGTGAGGCGGACGTGCTAACCACTACACCACCATTCTGCCCATGTCCCAAACTGAGATTAATATATACAAGCTGCACATGGTTCATAGTACACATGAATAATGAATAGTCCCTGGTGCCATGTTGATACAATTAAGTAGCTGCTTCACAAAAACAAAAAAACCTCTTATTTTACCTGGAAAGTAGCGTTCTGGAACTTTGGAGACATAAAAGATGAAGGCAACTGCAGCAAGCAAATACATTATGAGCACTCTGGGAATAAAGTCCTAAAAGAAAAAGAAATAAGACAGTTTTAGCATTTAGGAACAAATGATCTGAAAATCATAATTCTATTCTGTACTAACATTTTTATACTTCATTTCACTTATAATGAAATGATAATGAGCCTTTTACAAATGTCTGTCAATTAGTTGCTATCATTACAGATACCTTGTAAGCAAAGTTTTCGAAACTATTGGTACCCCTGCCGATGTTACCTGCACTATTTCCGAGCTGAAGCCTCCACTAAGCCAGATCCAGTGGATGGTAGGGACGAGGCCATAGGCGACTACACAGCAGAAGATGACTGAACGCAGCTTCTGCCACTTCTTGGTCAAGTAAAGGGGGTGTATCTGGGCAAAGAACTCTGCTAACGTCATTGCCAGGACCATAACCAGATACACCTGCCGCCAGTACTGAAAAACATGAGAGAGCAGAGACTAAAATAGCACATGTCAAACACAGATTAAACATAAAACTACTGCTGGAAAGGATACATTGAATAAACACAATGGTAAAAGTCTCAACCCTGTCACTGGGTCAGTGCTGGAACGGAACGGTGTCCATACTGCTGAACTTTATCGACAGTGTGTCCCAGCCACTCTATGGCAAATAAGCATGTTCGGTTGCTAAAGTATTTCCATTAGAAGGTTGACAAATTTAATAAGTGTGTATTCATCCATCAGCGCCTGAATAAACTTGGTTTTGGAAGTACAGCATGGTATGAGAACTTGTATATAATAAATAAACTTCCTTGATCACTGGATAGAAAAAAAAAGTGATGCTGAGAAAATGCGGGAGAGAGAGAGAGAGAACAGTGTTTCTTTCTCTTGGGGGACTTGGCTGATTGAGTAGTCACCCAAAAAGCAGAGCTAAACACTTGGCAGGGGTAGAGTGGAGATGGCTCACCCACGTGTGTGAATGTCATATGGTGGGGAACAGGAGTGACAGAGCGGGTCCTCGAACATGGCCATCTGCTTTGGGCTGGAGCAGATTTCCACCGCATTCTGGGGCACAATAAGCCAGCACTTCCAATATGTGGGGGGAGGGAGTGTACTCTGTGTGTGTGTGTGTAAGTGTATGCGTAGAACGACGTGGCCAATCGCTGCAGCCCACCGCAAAGAGCAAGTGGGAGTTGGGGGGGTGGGAGGACGAGAGAGAGCAGCCTGCTCATGATGTTCCAGATCCAAGTTTCTCTGAAAGCTCTGCTCGTCGCTTGCTCCAGACAAAGGATACTCTGTTCACAGCCAAATCTGTTTAATCAAGTCATACTTTATAACAGAAACTCAAAAGAAGAATTTAATGCAACTAGTATCACCATGTCCATAACAATTACATTATAATCTGTGCAGTAAAGTTCTATACCGTTAGTTGCAAGGAGGCAATCTCAAAATATGATATACACCGTACACAGCAACTCACACACTTTCCTACACAAACGCGTGAACTCTTGCTCTGATTCTGTTGCACAGGTACTGTATGCCCACAACAAAAGCAGGCCGACCATCTGCTACCACACCGCTTTGGGACGATGCTTCTCAGGCCAACTAATTAATCTACCCCAGTCTGAATCTCACACACACACACACACACACACACACACACACACACACACACACACACACGCACGCCACAGGCCCAGTGTAAACTCATCTTTTCATGTCAATCACATGGGACAGTTTACTTCTGTGAACTGGATTCAAGCTACCTGCTAAAGACACAAATCTTTGCTTTGCAGTAGGACCCACTCCCAGGCCAATTCCGTTTTACAGGTAAGGCAACGTGTAATCCGAGGAACTTATGTATATAACTGAACAAGTAAACTTGGGTGCTGGGATTTCAACTGGCAGTAACCATCAAACAGTCAATGCCACAATGTGATGATGCATTATATATT
>JBCNYH010000025.1:28055890-28066585 GCA_039654325.1 Tandanus tandanus
ATATATGTGTGTGTAATTCCTTGTTAATATATTGCAGTGTAAGTTAAAGTGCTGCCTTGTACGTACTATAAAGGAGGCCTCCTGTTTCCACATGAAAGAGATTATTACTTACAGTATATGAAACAAATCTGGGCGGCACGGTGGCGTAGAGATTAGCAAAACCGCCTCACAAGAGTAAGGTAATGGGTTTGAATCCCGGGCTCGGGTGTTTCTATGTGGAATTTGCACGTCCTCGCTATGCTGGAGTGGATTTCCTCTGGGTACTCCGGTTTCCTCCCAGTCCAAAAACATGCACATTAGGCTAATTGACTGTTCCAAATTGCCCCTAGTTGTGAGTGTGAATGGTTGTGTGTGTGTGTGTGTGTGTGTGTGTGTGTTGGAACTGTGAAGGTCTGGTGAGCTGTACCCCACCTTCCCCCTGTGTTGGCTGAGATAGGCTCCAGCCCCCCTGGGACCCTAATAGGATTAAATGTTTCAGCAAATGATTGAGTGAGTAAAACAAATCTAATGACTACAAAGTGATTAGAAAAGAAAAATTCCAAATACTGACCAGTGCATCGTTCTGTATTGAGGTAACAGTGTTGTTTCTACATAATCGACTTATATTTATTTTTGTACTTCACTGCTTCTTGGATATGATATCTGGTCCACGCAGGAAATATAAGCCTTCCAGAATTTTTATTACTCTCAGCCTCCTTCCTCGCTTTGTGTTTAAAAGTAGTTGCTAAAATAAACAGATATAAAATGTAAATATAACCTGTTTGAAACTGCAAGATCAACAATTTAATTTGGCTTCTGCAGACACGACACCTGGCTTCACTGCTATAATTCTCTTAAGAACATCCAGAGGAGCATCTCAAAGGAACTCAAGACTGCACAAGGGACTTACCTCAGGCTAGAAAATAAGGGAAAGGAGAAAGCCTCTTGGTGTGTGGGGGGTTTCTCAAGGTCAGGGCTGGGGGATCTGTGAATGGGTGAACTAGGCTAGAAGGGGAGAACTAATGAGATTTTCATTCTCTCCTTCTCTCCGTCACTCTGGCATCACCTTGCAGGCCCTGTCAATCCACAACCTTTCATCATTCCTGCAAAGGACGACGAGACGAGGTGGGGAACAAAATGAGCGAAAGGGATAAAAACTGTTTATTTTTTTTAACAGGACAGTTAATCTATTTGGACTGGGTGTGAAAGGACATTTGCATGGAGACGCTTTAGAGATAACGGTGAGGTTGTGATACCCCCTGCTGAATATGCTGAGCTCTCTCTAACCTCTCATCAAACACCATGATCTTTATGGACTGTATCATATTGTGCCGTAATGTGCTTTATTGTCCACAGAATAAGCTTTTCTTAAAAGTAATTGGAAAGCTGGAAATGGCTGCTATCGCCTGATTTTTAAATACATTATTTCTGAAATGTGGCCTGGGTAATGACCCTGTCGGTGTAAAACGTAAGATTTATCTTGGCAGAGGAAATTGATCCATTTCACCTTTGTCTAATGGAAATTTTTATCAGGGATTATCTGTTTATGTAAATGAGCGTTGCCCCGGAACAGAGAAATAAAAGGAACTTGAGGGGGCAGTTAATCTAACACTTGACACGTCAATGTGGACATAATGCATACAGAGTACTCTCTCTCGTTCTCTCTCTCTCTCTCTCTCTCTCTCTCTCTCTCTCTCTGGGGGTTGGGTTGACTACTGCAAGCCCAACCGAATCAAACTCTTCATTACCATATAACGAAAAATTGCCACCTGCACTAATATAGATGTAACATTGCTCTGGGTACAGAAAAAAAATTCCCTTCCCTTCCCTTTGAAATCATATTCTAAAAATATTTTGTCATATACTGTACATATGTCATGTCTAGTGTTTACCCTTACACAACCAGACAGCCGAGTGCGCCCACCCTAGATCCTTTGGGTGTAAATTCATGCTGAGGCTCCATACATCTTTGAATAAAATTTTACTTATTCAGTGGCCTTTTAGACCCCAGGCCTCTTCAAACCTCACAAAATGTCATACAGCATAAACATTTGCAGATCTATAGCTCAGCCTGAAGCCCATGTTACGGGCAATCCATCCTTTCACTTGAAAGGCTTTTATGTGGTAGCTGTCGAGAGTTTGACAGAGTAGTCACTCAAAGGAAGGCAGTGAGGATTGACAAGGCTCTGGCTTGTATTTGTGGCACATGGCGTTGTATTGAAGGCAGCGATCGTTGTGCACTGGGTTGGGTTTAGGTGTAGGATCTTCCTTGCTGAATAAGAATGACTTGTTTTAGTAAAAAGAATGGCTAAGGACAGTATTGCTGGATGATTCATACTAATGTTCCTGTTGACTAGTGAAATAGAAAGATGGGTGATGAGCAGTTGTGATTTTTTCCACATAAAACACTAATTTACTCATTTGCTGATCTGCTTAATCCTACTAGGGTCACGGGGAAACTGTCAGCCAACACTGAGCAAAGGTGAAGTACACCCTGAACAATTCGCCAGATTATTGTAGAGCCAACACACAAACACAACCATTCACATTCATACCATAGGGGCAAATTGGAACAGCCAATTTGCATACTCTGCATGTCTTTGGACTGTGGGATGAAACCGGAGTACCTGGAGGAAACCAACGTCAGCACGGTGAGAACATGCAAATTCCACACATAAACGCCCCGAGCCCAGGACCTTCTTGCTGTAAGGTGGACGTGCTAACCACTATGCCACCGTGCTGCTCTAAAATATTCGTTTGGTTAATTAAAAATATTGTCGGTGTTGACACGTTAAGGCAACCAAATATGAGAAAAACACTTGCGGTGTCCTTTTTGTTCAATCTATCAATTGAATCAACAGAATTTTTTAATTTCACGTGAAACTGCTTTTAACACTCAGAAAAATGTTAATGTTAGCGACATTAACAATTATTTCCAAGGTTTCCCAGCACATATCCAACCCATGTTCATATTTTGACCACTTCCTACTTCTCTCGGATATAAATTTGAGGTTGTCTTTTTTTAGCCTTGACCAGAATGGCTTTCAATATTACAAAGTTTCCTTAACTAAGATTTACTGCATTACATGAAAAAAATATAAACAATAATTAACTTTAAAAAAGTGGCCAAATAAGTTAACACGTACTAACTGATATTTGTTTACATATTAATAAAATACAATTGTACTTACTATTGTTTATTTAATCAATAACTCATAATAACTATCCAAAATATAACCATTGTGAACCAACATAAGAACAGCAAGAAATAAATCACAGTAGGTCCTTAACATAGATAGCTTTTTGAACACAGTGATGGCTCAGTGGTTAAAGCCTTGGGTTAGTGATCCAAAGGTCAGGCGTTCAGGCGGTTTATCCCCAGTAACACCATGCTGCCACTGTTGGGCCATTGAGCAAGGCCCTTGACCCTGAATTGCTCAATTGGGAAAAAAAAAAAAAAAAAAAAAAAAAAAAGATAAATGTAAGTTGCTCTGGATAAGAGCATCTCAGAAATCTAAATGTTAATGTAACACAAACAATTCATTAAACTTATACTGGGCTTCAACATTTGGTTTCACTTTCCTCACTGATAGCATGAGCATTCATGTAGGTGTTGATTATTTGTCTTGTATGGTTTATCATAAAAAAAAAGCATACAGTATACCGTAAGAGCGTCATGGCGGTGTAGAGGTTAGCAAGTCCACCTCACAGCAAGAAGGTCCCGGGTTGTCCCTGTGCTTGTGTGGGTTTCCTCTGGGTTTTCCGGTGTTCTCCCACAGTACAAAAATATGCAGATTAGGCAAATTGGCTGTTTCAAATTGTCTCTAGGTGTGGATGTGAGTGTGGATGGTTGTGTCTGAGTGTTGGCTCTGCAATGGTCTGGCAAGCTGTTTAGAGTGTGTACCCCGCCTTTGCCCAGTGCCGGCTGAGAAAGGCTCCAGCCCGTGACCCTCATAGGATTAAGCGGTTCAGCAAATGAGTGACTGAGTAAGTATACAGTAAAGTGTTAGAAGCATTTTTAATATTCCTTTATGTGTATTAATTTGTAGCACATTAATGACTACCATCAGTGATTTGGCAGGATTACTCGGACTACCAAATTAGGGCCACCCAATCATGGCAATATAAAAACTAATTAAACTTGTATAATGATCAAAAGGTGTCAAAATATCACCAGTGAAATAGAAGCCGCCATCATTCAGCTGTACATGTAAACAGACAGACAATAATGAGAATGATTAATGTCAAATAATATTATTTGTCTGCAAATGTAGGCCAGAGTGAGGCCTTTATGGGTCTGCTGTCTTATAAAAGACACGTTTGATAACAGAGAGCTCAAACCTAGGGAATTAGCTTTGAAGGCTGGAACTGAATAAATGTTAAATGCACAATATGAATAAGTTAGGAACTAGAGATAGGAGCGTATGTGAGGTGTAATTTAATTTATGAATGAAACTCCATGTGTTTTATCGGAAGCTGACATGTGATATCCTATAACACTGTGACGGTGTTTGCATATGGTGCATTAGTGTAGCAGGATGTTAATATGTACAGTCCTGTACGGTAAAAATCAAGACAAACTTTGGATGGGTTAAATGCACAGCCAAATGTCCCTTGCAGGAATAATACAGTGTGTATCAAAATTGAATGCTGGATGCCGGAAATAAGGGCCAAAAGTATGATTTGGGAATAAAGAGAACACACACACACTCTAAACATGTCTACTGTCCAGAAAGGCCTTGCCTGACACTGTCCCTCTGCACACCACACTTTCCACTCCTTCTCAAACTGTTGAGGGAGATTTGAAATGACAGTATGCACTCTCCCTCACTCCTGCTGTGTAGGGATTTTCTTTGCAATTAATTGAGTTTTAAACTACCAGGAGCATTAAAAATGAATCCCAGAGAGCACATGGTGTATCCTCACTTTTCAGAGATCATATGTGTCCTGGAGGAAGTACGTGACAGATGTTAGGAAGAGATATTCCAACACACACACACACACACACACACACACACACACACACACACACACACACACACACACACAGCATAGTGAACAGGTTGATGTCTGAGCTAATCCCCATTTAATGCACCTACTGTCAATTACTAAAGACCAAAGCACTCTAGGCTGACAGTGATATTATTGCAGTTACCTGTCCACGTGCCACCCAGGGGTATGATTAATTTTTAAAGCTAGTAAACTGGAGCAGATCCGGCTTACAAATTGTTCGTTTTAATGATTCCAGGGCGAACACTTCTTTTTGCACCTGAATTGAATCAACTATAGTTTGTAAGTGAAGCATTTCATTCACCTGGGGGTTTCTGTTTCGAATTTGTCACAATAAATCCTTTGTTACTGATGGAAGATGAATAATGTGTTATATACTTAATACTTTATTCATGTGGAGCCTGCTCATAAGTAGTTACGCTTGTTTGAAGTTCCTGTCTCAGACTTTAAACACATTTTTTTTCTGATTGGATGATTTAAAGAGGAGATATTATTCCTATTATTACTTTTTCCCATTTATTTTGATCCACAGATGTTGTTACAGCATTGAATAACCGTGTTAGACAACGCCAGAGTGTCAAATTATGAGGTTAGTGCATATTAAAGTTTTCCGTCTGGGCTGTCCGTAAACACAAGGCTTTCATCCTGCTGTTTTTAGGCGTGCTGGGCCTTCTGATTAGCTTTGCTGCGACCACCCAACACACCACTCCCCCCACACACACAAACAGACACATACACAGCAGTAACTCTGCCCATCCCGGTCTGTTTCCCAGCACACTGAAAGGAAAGGTGACCCACTTCAGAAATGTAACCCAATCAGAGGTTGTAGGCACAGATAGCAGAAAAAAACATACATAGGAGGAGGAAGCCAAATAGGCTTTCCAACACGCCAACTTAAACTCAGAATTCAAAGGGAGGTTCTCAGCAGCTTCATCATGAACTATGGAGCTTTTCTTGGATAAGGAATCGTACTTTGGTACTCCACTGGTGTCCGAAATGAAAAATAAAGGTCTGAAAATTAGTGGAATATCTGACTTTTAAATAATCAAATTTTGAAAACACTTCACTTAAAGTACACGATGACTTGTCATGATGCCCTATTATGCATTATATCCTTTTATATCCTTTTTATAACCTGTAAAGCCCTAAAAAGTGACAGATGATATATTTACACAATTTCCTCCGGGAGCAATAAAGTATTCTGATTCTGATTTATTAAACTTTCAGTTATGAAACTGATGAACTGATGATATCTGTCCAGTTGTACACTTTGTTGACCAGTGTGTACTTGGATGACTGGCTGAATGTAAAGTGGATTCTGTGCTATTTTGCATAATGTTGAAGGGTGCTAAACTTTTCCTAACTTTTTATTAACAGGCACGAAAAAGTACGAGCACATTTCCCCCATTTTAGCCTCACTCCACTGGCTGGCCATACATTTTAGGATTCATTTTAAAATTATTTTATTTACTATTAAATCTTTAAATGGCCTTGCTCTTTCCTATCTCTCGGAGCTGCTTCAGCAGTATAGCAGTATAGACCCACCTGCGCACTCAGGTCAGCTGATCAGCTGCTCCTGAGTGTGCCGAAAACTAAGCGTAAGCGCTTTTGCTGTTGCGGCTCCGAGATTGTTGAATAGCTTGCCCCTTTACGTGAGACAGGCCCCCCTTCGTTATCCATTTTTAAATCTTTTATTAAAACACCTTTCTTCGCCCAGGCGTTTGGGACCTCCTGAGGGTTTTAATCTATTTTGGTTTTATGGTTTCTTATTTCTGTATTTATTTATCTTTTTAAAAAAAATTTTTTAAATAGATTTTTAATTGTTTTTATGTTTTAGTCTTCTGTACAGCACTTTGTACCAACTGGTGTTGTTTTTTAAAGTGCTTTATAAATAAAGTTGGATTGGATTGGATTGGATTTTCCTGCCACACAGCCAGTGAGAAAACAGGGAAAAGCAGCAAAAACATCAACACTTATCATAAGCCATCATGACAAAGTAAACTGGGCATGGAATTTTGAATCTTGGCTGCTCCATAGCCAGACATACCAGACACTCAGTGCTTTACTCAGCATCAAGCTTTCTATTCACACCCAGCATTATAATAAAACTGTCTGAACTACAGCCAAATCAGAGGCTGAATAAAACATGATGCTCCTTTTAATAGCACATTTTAACCTGGCGCTTCAGTGACAGCTGTGAACAGATACAAAATGAAGTTAAAACTTAAAATACATAGCAGTAAAATGACTATTAATCTTAAACTCTCTTGTCTGATAACTTCTTGTATCTACACTCATTTTATGTCTAATTCATACATATGGTATATTTCAAATAAAATACATGTTGTCATTTATGGTCAATGACAGAGATATATTTTTCAGTGAAAAATCTGTTCACTCACATAGCATTTATGTCAAAAGAGTATCAGTACCTCATTAATAAACATTGGTGCATTCTTTTAAACACAGTAGAGACATCAAATGTCCAAACTAGAATAGAATAAATCTACTTGTCCAATATTTCCAGTGTTACAAATATTACAGTGTGATTACGTCATTAGACAGTACAACTTTTTTATCTTATTAGGGTTGCAAAGAGGCTGGGTCCTATATTAGCCTATGCAGGCGGGGTCATCATCATCATCATCAGGAATCCTTCAAATTGAGTAAGATTGTCCACTTGAATCACTTTTGCACTCTTTGGTGGCAAAACACAATGAACAGCTCATCACTCACACCCAGGGGCAATTTGGAACTGCTTAATTAGCCTCATGTGCATATCTTTGGACCGTGGGAGAAAACCAGTTTACGCAGAGAAAACCCATGCAAGCACGTAGAGAACATGCAATCTCCACACAGAAACTCCCTAACCGAGCCCGGGACTCAAACCCAGGCCTTTCTGCTGTGAGGCGGACATGCTGAGGTAGGTAACAGGGACATATGTAATGATATGTCAGTATATCACTAATGTCAAAGATAAATTTGGACGTTCATCAGTGGCTCTTATGCCTGGCTAACTCTGTGCAACTTGTTACTGTGGTCATGTCACATCACCGCACAGAATTCATAGGAATGATTCATAGGAATAATTACCATACATGGATTTGCATCCAACATTCCAACCTAATTTTGGAAGTTATGAAAGCTAACAGGATTAGGGATGGGGTTAGCCAAAGCTAGTAAGTCAAAACATTTAGAATGTGTATACAGTGTTATCATATTATGTTTACTATAGACAGAAAGTTAATTCTGGATTTAAATCAACTAATACAGTACTTCCTGACTGGAATTACTGACTTTAAACCAAATCTGGAAAGCATCAGTGATGGGCATCTTCTATAAATTTCCTAGAATCCTGCACTCAAGTTCAAGTTCTGCTAATGCTACAGCTCCAGATGTAAACTATTACTTAGCCTTCCTCAGCTTTCGGCTGCCTCAGTAACCCCCCCACCCCACGGGTGTCAGAGTCCTGTCCTGTTGGTAATTTGTTGCTAATCAGCTGTCAGCTTGCGAGTGATGATGAGACGATCACAGCACGGCAGGCGGGAAGGTAATGGCCTTAAAAGTCACAGAGTCAATGTCAATGGGATCACTTGGATTCAATCAGGGAGCGGCCATGACGGATGGCGCCCGCTGCCATAACCACTCATTTTGAGCTCAAGCATCTGGGCCCTAGTAAATAACCATCAGAGGGAGGGTCCAAGGGACAGGTCATTAGCCCTGAGAAAAATAAATATCGCTCCTCGTGCAGCGGCTGCAAGTCATTTAGCACAGACTAGGAAATTTCACCCTAGATTAAGTATGATGAGGCAGTAGCAGTCAGCGCTGTGTCTCGGTGACATGGACAGGGAAATTTTAAACGTGGGACTGCCCGAGAAGGTAATATGATTTTAAAGAGTTGATGTCTTTGGACGAGGGGTCACAGCTGAGAGATATTCACCTTCTTGCCCCTAGTCTATAGTGTCAAGACAGCGCTTATGAAGGGGACAGGCTCACATTTTGTGCTGCATACTCTACATTGATGTATATTGACATATATTGATGTTAAACATTAAATGCATTCTCTTTCCCTCACTATGTCGATCTCATTCTCTGTTTGTTTACTGAAGAAGACTGTTAGATAATTAAGCTTTCCAAGGATTCCCAACCGGTCTATTAGCTGATCTTTTTCTTTGCACTAGTGCTACTAAAAATTTTGTTCAGGTATACACACTCCTGCCCCAATTGTGGTCTTAATTTTCATGTCACTTCAGGAGTCCCTGCCACCCTAGCTTCAGTCACAAATGTCCTAATTATTTAAGGAGGAACTTTAGAGATGGTACATGCATACCATCAGGTAGAGTGCCAAAAGACAATGTGTAAATGACCCTGGTGGCTTTCAGCTGTCATTAATCCAATTAATAGTAATGACTTAAATCCATCACTTGCAATCTTAATACAAACATTATCATATTAACCTTTAAAGTCGATTCAGAGTCTATCAACATAATTAATTTAATCAATTTGAAAGTCAGGGTTATCTGAATAATTTATATAATTCTTGCAGATATGAAATATTCATATTTCCTCACCGAGAGCTTCTACTAAAACGGCGGTGGAATCGCAAGTGTCCATTCGATCTGTACATTGGGAGAGAGTGGGAGAGAGTGTCTACAGAGCAAAGATGTGTCTACAGAGCAAAGGACCTCCGAGGTGGAGGACTGACCTTCATGCAGTGGACTGCCTTCACAGCTGAGTTCCTGCATTGTTTCAAATACAGTGAAGCCGGGGCCATATATCTGTGCTTCGTCCCAGTTCCCTCACTCAGCAACTCTGGGCAAGGCTTCATTAGGTCTAATGTTCTCTTCGCAGGCCATTCTCTTGTGGCTATTCAAAGAGAACAGGCAAATGCACTGACCTGTGTTCAAGGCGAAGGAATAGGGAAGTGTCCCTGATTTGCTGGTTAGTGTATAATTGAAAATGGCTTTCTGTAGTTTAGACAGCATTGGACACAGCAATAAGAATGTGATGCAATGCTAATTGTTCAGTAATAGAAAAACAGCTTCTTTTGGAAGTGCTTGCATGCGACAAAGCGCTGACACTCAATACTCTTTACAAAAATGTTAAATAGTACAATACTTCTCACATAAAACCATAAAACTTTACCATATGAGCTGTGTCACCAAAAGATTTATTATAAAGTTAACTGCAAAATGCATGCATTCATTCATTCATTCATTCATTTGCCGAACAACTTAATCCTACTAGGTTCACGAGTTGGCTGGAGCCTATCTCAGCCAACTCTGAGTGAATGCTGGGTACATCCTGAACAGCTGGCCAGTCCATCGCAGGGCCATCACACACACAACTATTCACACTTATACTCACACCCAGAGGCAAATTATATGTGCCAATTAGCCTACTGTGCATGTCTTTGGACTGTGGGTGAAAAATAAATTTCTATATATATATATATATATATATATATGGTATGTGAGAAAAATAAAAGGACTACAATTTCATCCCGACAAGCCTGTTTTGTGGTTGCCCACTCATCAGGGGATTTATTAAGAATATTTGTTGCCACAGTTTATATACAGTCAGTAGCATATACATGGTGTATTTTAATTTATGCAGTGTGAAATCTGATGGTTCTAATCTAATCTGGTTCAGGTGTTGCCTAGGAGGGCTTTGTTTCTGTGGCGGCAGGAAGACACGAGTTCGTTA
>JBCNYH010000025.1:28075679-28083179 GCA_039654325.1 Tandanus tandanus
AAGGGTTAACTTTAATGTAGACTGAGAACGGGGGAAAGGGGGGGAAGGGGGTGGAGGTCCTTTTTTTTTTTTTTTTTTTTTTTTTTTTTTTTTTTGTTTCCTCCTCGTCTGGCCACTTTTGATTGGGCGAAAGTGTTAAGAGTCTGGTTGCTAGATAACACATTCCGGATCTTCACACTCCTCCGTCCACAATCAATCAGCATGCTACAGTGTTGATGCCGCTCCATCTGCTAGCCCTAGCGCCGTCCATATAACAAACGCTTGTCAATTTAAGCTGTTTTATTGACTCATCTGCTGAGTTAGGCTTTGATCACAATCCCCCGTTTTCTGTCTCTCTCTCTCTCTCTCTCTCTCTCTCTCTCTCTCTCTTTCCCTCTCTCACTCTCTCTCTCGCTCTCTCTTTCTCTCACTCGCTCTCTTTTTTATGAATACATTTTCATGAATACATTACCAGCTCCTCTCACCCATGTGCTGGGGTGTTGTTTCTCGCAGTTAATCACTGGGCAGATAAATCATGCACATATTTGGTGTCCATCTGCTGGGAAGGTGCTGCATGCATGCTCCCCCTCACCTCCTCACCCCCCCATTTCTCTTTCTCGTTTCTCTCCATTCGCACTGATGGACAATAACAGCAGTGAAAAGCACAGGGACTTGCTGCCAGCAGGTTACACCTCTGCATTGGCACACACTTCCTTAAGGCCAGATTTTGGTGGTGGCGAGAAGACGGTGTGATGGAACAGAATATTCTTTATTATCTTTTAACGCCCCAAACACACAGGAGCAGTCAACTGATCCAGATTTTTCATCTTCATAAGTACATAGCTCTTCTATTAATTTTAGCATAATTCATGAATTAATACACTTTAAAAGAAACACTTAATAACCTGGGACCTTGGTGATTGATTAAAAAACAGCCATAGAAGAATGTAGCAATAATTGCATTTTGAATATCAATGATTAAATTTTTCTTCTACACAATTTTCAAAATGTAACTCCCAGTGTCGGCTAAGATAGGCTCCAGCCTCCCCACGACCCTAATAGAATTAAGCAAATGAGTGAGTGAGTGAGTGAGAACTCTCAAGTTTCTATAAGAAAATCATTTTTACATTTATTAATTTTTTCAGATGTATTAATACATTTTCTACATTTCTAAAATGTGTTTTGTTTTTTTTAAATGTATTTTTAGAGTGGAGTACTGGTTAGCACATCCACCTCACATCAAGAAGGTCCTGGGTTCGAGTCCCGGGCTTAGAGAAGCTGTTTCTGTGTGAAGAGTTTGCATGTTCTCCTCGTGCTTGTGTGTGTTTCCTCCGAGTACTCTGGTTTTTTCCCATATTCAAAAGCACATTAGGATAACTGGCTTTCCAATTTGTTCCAAGATGTGAGTTTAAATGGTTGTATGTGTGTTGGCCTTGTGATGAACTGGCGCGCTGTTCAGGGTGTACCCTGCCTTCACACAGAGTTCGCAGGGGTAGGTTCCAGCCTCCCCGTGACCCTTCCCGTGAAGTGATTTGGCAAATTATTTAATTAATTTGTTTTCAATTATTAAATTTTTATAATTATTATTATTTTTAAATCTGATAAATCTTTGTTCACTATCATATACCATGTATCATGCATTATGTATTATTATATACTATGCTATTCATTCATTCCTTTATTCATCTTCAGAGAACAGTTCAGTTCAGGGTCATGGTGGATCAAGAGAACAACTGGTGGGGACACACTCAGAATCACAGAGAACTATGCACACACACACACACACACACACACACACACACACACACACACACACACACTCACTGACACCTGGGGCAATTTAGCATAGCCCATGCACCCTACAGGCATGTTCAAACAACTGCCATATGAACTGCCATTGCATCCTTCTTAAGCCTTTATATTTCACAAGGTTTTCTTCAAAATTCTTGGGTGAGGTGTGGAATATACTGTATAAAGCCACAAAACTGAACAGATGTTAAAAATGTTACTCCTATAGGTCTAATAAGAACTGTAGTCTACTTTTGAATATTTGGGCACACTTTAGAGGTATTTTACAATGTTCACTAAAACTAAAATATTTAGTGAGACAGGCATGGCAATTACCTCATTAATTCTTGTGCCTATTAGTTTCATTGTAGGCATTGAAGAATTCATAGAACTTGGTAATTAGCATGTTTAAAAAAAACAGGGTGTCATGGTGGTGTAGTGGTTAGAAAGTCCGCCACACCGCAAGAAGGTCCTGGGTTCGAGTCCCGGACTCAGGCGTTTCTGTGTAAAGTTCGCATGTCCTCCCCGTGCTTGCATGGGTTTCCTCCAGGTACTCCGGTTTCCTCCCACACCCCAAAGACATGCACATTATGCTAACTGGCTGTTACAAATTGCACCTAGGTGTGAATGATTGTGTGTGTTGCCTTGTGATGGTCTGGCGAGCTGTTGAAGCTGTACCCCACTTTCGCCCAGTGTTGGCTGAGACAGGCTCCAGCCTCGCCGTGACCCTAATTTTAGGATGAGAATGAAAATTATTTATTTCTTTCCTTAAAATGTTGCAGCATCAATCATGTTCCAAGCAGTGCTACTGAAAACATGAGTGTAAAGCAGTGTGTGGATTAACGGGGCTGTCGCAGTAATGATGGATGCACTGGAGGCAGAGGTGCTCCCCGCTGCATGTACTCTTAGACCCTTGGAGCCATGACATCTTGTATGTGATGGAAAGAAAAAGGGAGATGAGAAGGTACCATTGCTATGCGGCATGGCAGATAGAAATCAGAGCACAGAAATGAGAACACAGTTCAGAAGATACTCTCTTTGAAGGTAGAGAAGTGGAAAATGGTGTTAGGGATTTAAAGTGGAATTAACGTTAGCGTAGCACAGCTGAAGAAAGAGCCCCATTACGCTAATTATACATTTGGTACTTTGATGTCCAATAGTCATTAAAGATTCAATTGGGTCTGGAAAAATTAATAGAGCATTAATCAACATGCGTTAATTAGCTAATAACATGTTAATTAAATCGGGTATTTAAAGTTCAGAGACGTGTAATGCTTAGCCTAGCGTAGAGCCCTCAGTGCTCAGGCTCGACTGTCACGAGTTCTGTGACTGTAACTGCAAATTAGAACCAAAGAGAAGCTTCAATTAGCATGAATCTTCTTTGTCCTTTTCTATGTCCTTTTCCAAGCATGTGGTCCACATCCTTCTCCACTGATCAATCACACAACAGAAAAAAACAAAAAAAAAACAAAATGGCAATAAATGACCGTTTGATCGCCACTGCAGCTGGCCATTTTAAACTGCCATATGCTCGCTGCTTCTTTTGACACAGGGATGTAAATACAAAGCGGCAAGCAGGATGGAGAATGGCAGGAAGCCAATACAAACGCATGTTCTTGAGCATCGCGATCAGTGAGTTATTTCGAGAGGGTGAGGGAGCTTTAATGTGAAATCAATAGGCGCTGGCAGAATAAAACGCTTGACCTGAAGTTCCATTTTCTTCATCCTCACCTTATCTTTGCTTTGTAAGCAGACCGTGCGATAAAGGCCATGGTTTATTTTAGGCACTATTACAGATGATGTGGAAGCAAAGTGTGTTAATCATCTCAGGTTATTCCATTAATCCACAATAAGTGCAACTGTAACATGAACATGGGGGGACGGTATGAAAAATCTGTCAATACGCTATTGCAGTTTAACTTAAAAGAAATTACACGTGGTGAAATCTCTCAAGGTGCAATGCTACAATAATGATGTCATATGATACATTGTAGTCACATGATACAAGTAGTAATAGCTGATTGTTTTATATCTATGATTCCACTTTATCAGGAAAACCAGTCCAATCTTTGGGGGTGTTCTGAAGATGATGCAATAGCACCAATATCTTGACTCTCTCTTCTTCCCCTGCAATAGCCTTTCACCACATGACAAGCTCCGGGTTGCCAAGACCAATATTTCACCCTCTTCCTTCGTTCACTTCTGTTACAAGGGCTGCGTCCACAGATCAATACTTTTGATGGAAGGCAATAATCGGCCCTATTAAGTGACAAAGGTTTACTCTGTAACAGCTGGGCTGGCGAGAGACCGGAGCTTGTCTGACTAATGAATCGTGAAACAATCAGGCAGTAGCCATTTGTGTTTAGATCTGTAAATATGGCGCGGTACAAGTGCCAGACCATCGCCGGAGCTCCAGCTGGGGCCACAGATGGTCTGGATTCAGAGCAGTACTGGAGCCGTTAGCTTCTTCGGCCCACACCGCACCTCTGCTGTCGCTGAGTGACAACTTCACTTTCACACTAACTTCCTTGTATACCCTGCGCCAAGACACCAAGCTTTCTTAAAGTGGCTGACAGGTTCTCCCAGCCAGGGTGTTCCCAGACGGATGCAAGAAGGGAGAGAGCAAAAGAGAGAGAATGAGACCACTGAAAAAAAAAAAGCCATGATGAAGAGCAATGTGATTTTGCTATTTAAAGACATGATCACCTAATTAACCTTGTAGGGCAATGACTAATTCGGACACGTCGCAGACTAGAACCATGGCAATGTCTGCAATAAATCTCATTAAGTTGCACCTTCTCAAACATGAACAGCCAAGCTGAATTTTCACCGGCATTTGTACATGAGTGTGTGCGTGTGTGTGTGTGTGTGTGTGTGTGTGTGTGTGTGTGTGTGTGTGTGTGTGTTTTGTTTTGATGGTATGAAAGAGATGCAAATATAGCATATACTCTGCTTATCAGTCCAACAGGAAAATGGCCTCATAGTAAAAATGGATTGAGATGCATGCAGGAATGACTTCCAAAAACATTCTGAAACATCTGAAGTGACTGATGACTACTGTCTCTCTTCATCTGTGAAATCATAGCAAAAGGAAATGGAACTTATTTACTCTAAACAGGAAGAGAGATCCATTGAAGATGAGAAGAGATGAAAGGTATATTCAAGCTACTTTCAAGGCAAATGATCCTCTTCTCACATCTGGAAGGATGATTTGAGCTGAAAGCTGTGCAGTGCTACTGTTTCTGCTCCAGCACATAAAAAAAGTTTGGGGAAGACATTGCTATATTGGGTAGTAGATATTTGGCTTGATGGGGATCCATTTTTATGACATTATTTTTTATAATATTCTTGGTTTTATCAAAGTAAAGGCATGGCATTGCTAAGGAGGAAGACTCACACTCTAATGCTATTTCCTTAAGACTCACTTCATATTCTAACTTAGGTGTCTCCAATGTATTTAACTTAAAAAATAAAAAGAACCATTGTATAAAACAATACATACATTAATTAAACTTACTCTTGATGCATGATACAAGTGAATTGATGGTTAAAGGCTTTTTACTTAAGAATCCAAGCATAGCATTTAATATGAACCCATAATGTTTTGTATTAAATTCAAAGGGAAGATATAATACCCCCCCTTTTTTTGACCAATAAATGTTATTACAGTGTTGAATAGTCATGTTAGACGATGCCAGAGTGTCAAATAACGACGTTACTGCATATTTAAGTCTTCCCTCTGGGCTGTCTGAGCTGGCGATGACACACACTAGTGTGTCACATCATGCTGGGCGTTCTGATTAGCTGGCTTTCCTCTGTTGCCCCCCCCAAACAAGGAGGAGGAAGCCAAACAAGGTAGGCCCAGCATGCACACTCAGAATCAGCGTTTCAGCAGGTGGTGGTGAGGCAGATTCCTGAAGAACTTTTGAGTTTGTTTGGATTGGGAATCATACTCTGGTGATCTAACGGTGTCATAAATAAATAAGTAAGTAAGTAAATCAATAAATCAATAAATCAATAAATAAATGTCTGATAATGGGTATAATGTCTGACCTTTAACCAGTGCACCCCAAAAACTATTATGAGAGGCTGTTAAGTGTAATTATGTTTATGTAATTAAGTGTGATTATGTTTTATTTTGTGCTGTGTAAGATCTAAGTAAGCATGTGTGCATGCACTGCCAAAAAAAAAGTCGCACACTCTAATATTTTCTTGGAGTGCATTTAGCCTTGATCACAGCAGGTAATCTCCATGGCATTGGCAGTAAAAAGAAGTCAGCTGATGACCTGAATGTACTGAATTACCAGGTTATCACATCAAAGGACTTTTTCTTCCCTGATGGCATGGATATAAAAAAAATGGTTCAGGGAGCATGAGGACTGACTTAAACCCTACTGAAGGTTTTCGGGATGTGCTGGAGAAGACTTCATGGAGTGGTTCAATTCAAGACGTTGGTGAAAAATGAATCCAACACTGGATGGAAATAAATGTTATGTTGCTTACGTTTGTTGAAACAATGGCATGACGATTATGTGCTGTGAGCAAGGCTAAAGGCGGAACTACAACATATTCGTGTGTATGACTATTTTTTTTGGCTGGCCAGTGTATACAGTCATTTGAATGACTGTGGAAATAAATAGATCTCATGCTAAATGTGGATTTTTTGAAAGTGAAAATGTAGACTTGAACAGCAAATATTTCACTATCTTTGATACAGTGCTTATAGAAGGCTTATTAGGGTATTTTCATTCAACAAATGTCTCCCACAATTTACTTGTACTTTTTTTTTCACATTACTGTATGTATACTTATGTGTACTGTAGTAGTATATATTATCTATAAAAATAGGTATTGACTGCTAACTATTTATTTTCCATTCAGTCATGTTGGTTATATGTTAATCCAAACTTTTGTAAGAAATGAAGTTTATAAAACTGGACTTCCACACATTGTATAAAAAGCGAATTATTTGGACATGGATGAGCTATAAAGGTAAAACAAAGTCATTGTATATAGCTACTTTCATTCAAAGAACTCGACTACTAAACAAAACGCTAAATATAAAGGGACCGTGTAGCTGGCACACACCAAGCATCAGGTGAAGCGATATTTATGGGCACCCAATGAATATGACCAGGTCAGCCGTTACATTCATTTCACATCAATAACATGCCAGCAGGAGACCTGCTGTCCTTGCCTTTCTCTGTGTCACTCTCGTTCTCCTCTCGCCAAGACTCCATGAATACAGAACCTGGCCAATGAAACTTTTCACCGCGTTAACCGTCGTGACCCCACACAGCCAGGCAGAATGACTTAACTAAGCTGTCAGCTCTAATCAAGCCAATAAAAGGATCAGATAAATGTTTATTACATTGTGGGAAAAGATAATTTCTATCCTGAAATTGAAGATGACCTTTCTGGATAATTCCTGACCACCTCTTTTTTTTTTTTTTTTAAGGCAGATAAATCAGTGGCTCTTTGTTTGAAGTCGATGTAGTGGAACCTCACTGATGCTGGACATAAAATGTTCTGACCTCTACTTTTGTCCCAATCTGAGATTCAATGGGTTCCAATGAAAATTACAAAATTAACTCAACATACAAGTATAAGTCCAAAGCAAATTACTGTGTATCATTCGATGGGAAAGAGATTGCAGGTAGATAAAAGTAGTTGAATGGGGTGTAAAGTTGTTTTAAAATTCAAATGATGGGAAACCATCGCAGAAAACTATAA
>JBCNYH010000025.1:28085679-28090001 GCA_039654325.1 Tandanus tandanus
CTGAACCACTTAATCCTATTAGGGTTGTGGGAAGACTGAAGCCTATCTCAGCTGACACTGGGCAAAGGCGGAATACACTCTGGACAGCTCGCCAGACCATCACAGGGCCAACACATGCAAACCATTGACACTCACACCTAGGGGCAATTTGGAACAGCCAATTAGTCTAATGTGCATGTCTTTGGACGGTGGGGAGAAAACCGGATTACTCAGAGGAAACCCACACAAGCACAAGGAGAACACGCAAACTCCGCACCAAAACGCCTGAGCCTGGGACTTGAACCCATGACCTTCTTGCTATAAGGTGGAAATGCTAACCACTATGCCGTTGTGCCACTCTATAAAACTCAAGTGAAGTACATATCAAAATCATACTTTTGCATTTTGACGAATATTGTAAAATAAAAATGGTCTAGGTTTCACTAAGAGCAAAATCTGGTTTATATCATCTTTTCTGCAGCAGGATGGACTTTTCACATGCGCAGGCACACGCACACACACACACACACACACACACACACACACACACACATTATTTTATCATTATATTTTTGCATTACAGACCACATATGCAATAGAATCTGTATGAGATAGAACAGAGCATATTAACTGCATGCCTTAGGTATGAATATATTTCACTAATAGTGCACAGGAAATAAAGACCTATGGAATCTCAAATGAGGTATGAACCGCCACAAGCCCAAAGACAGCTATTCCCTTCGGAAAATCGTATATTTGCTGAAGATAATTCCTCCGGAACGTGAAATGTCTCCGTGTACTTGACCTCGCACCATTATCTCCTCTATGCTTGAACTCTCCTTGAACTTAGAGTAAGCACTTCACAATTGGGATATGGTCACCTCTTTTGCATCCAGTTATTCTAGCTCCAATTTTCTGCCTAATGCTGCAATTACCTTGATCTACGACTGAAGTCACCCTTTCGCGTATTAATATTGGAATCAGCACATTTATGGAAGGGAGCACCTGACTGTGACCCTTGTTTTTGCTTCTTAATATCCTGATTAATTGGGAAAATAATTTATTGACTTTGCTGGCTGGTCATTTCAAGTATACAGTCATTGATGCTTAATTTTTTAAAACAGTGTTGGGTAAGACTGAATGCTCTGAAACATGACAATTTCATCATATTACAGATAAGGTTGTTTAATACTCACCCACTCATTTGCGGAACCACATAATCCTTCTAGGGACATGGGGAGGCTGTGCCTATCTCAGCCGTCATTGGGCACAATCTGAACAGCTCATCAGTCCATCACAGGGCCAACACACATACACAAGCATTTACACTCACACCAAGGGTCAATTTGGAACAGCCAGTTAGCCTACTGCGCATGTCTTTGGACTGTGGGAGAAAACCAAAGTACCCAGAGGAAACCCAGTAAGCACAGAGAGAACATGCAAACTCCACACAGAAACGCCTGAGCCTGGGAATCAAACCCAGGATCTTCTTGATGTCCTTCTTGATTTCTATAGTGCTAAACATTATGCCACCCATTGTTTAATATATTTTATATCTATATTACTACGCCATTATTTGTTAATAACAAGACTGTGCCATGTCTCAGCTCCAGCCTGGTTCAATCATGTGCTCAAGCTACTGTTAATTTCCCCAGGGTCTATGTGGGATTTCAGTAACTGGTGTCTCAGCCAAAATGTAGTTCTGTCTCACAGGCACAACCACTGTTCCCAATATAGGCTCTGAACCCACCACATGCCTGACTAGTATATTGTAAACATTTGGATTTAATTAATAGAGATTTTTGCATGACGCAAACCAATTAACCTAACTGTACTTATACTGTGAAGTGTGCTGATGTGAATACAGTGACACTCCAGTTGCTTTGCAGTCAATACTATACAGTGTATAACAACTTCCCCCAACTGACCACTCACGTGTAACACTCCTATGCAGATTTTGATTACACAGCAATCAACATTTACATGGTGTACATTTTTCTATACGTATGAGCAGCAGCACCCTTGTTGGAGTGAATATGAGCTCCGTTCAAATTTCATTTCCACAAAATAAATTTCTGTGTCACGGTCAGCTGTGTCATAAAGCTATAAATCTGGCAGTCCATATGCTGCCTCTTAGTTGTGTCCTCTGGCAGCATTTACTACAGAGTGAGACGCTTTAATACCGCATAATAAAATGACACTTGAACTTTATGCAAGAGCATCACAAGGACTGACTTAACCCATGTGTGGGAAATGATAATGATTAAATGCAAAAAAATAAAAAAATAACTTACAAAGTGAAAGTGTCAGACAAAGTGCTTACACTGTCCTTGAATAGAGGGAGTGACAGTGACAGAGAGAGAGAGAGAGAGAGAGAGAGAGAGAGAGAGAGAGCTTCACCAGGAGATGAAAAAACAGATGGCCACCCTCAGCAAGACATGAGTAGAGGAGATTTGAAAACATCTTGGGCCCCAGCAGCTAGTAGGTTCTGAGTCTGCACAGCTTCTGCAAGGGCAAGCAAAACAACAATGCCAGACTAATAAAGAATGCTTCCAAAAAAAAAAAAAAAAAAAAAAAAAATCACAATGGTACAAAAACATAAATAACTCAATGTATGCTGTGCCAAATACATGGCGGTGTAGTGGTTAGCTTATCCGCCTCACAGCAAGAATGGCCTGGGTTTGATTCCCGGGCTCGGGCGTTTCTGTGTGGAGTTTACATGTTCTCCCCATGTTTGCGTAGGTTTCCTCAGGGTACTCCAGTTTCCTCCCATAATAAAAACACATGCAAATTAGGCTAATTGGCTGTTCTAAATACCCCTTAGGTGTAAGTGTGAATGGTTGTGTGCGTGTGTGTTGCCCTACACTGGTTTGGTGAGCTGTTCAGGGTGTACTTCGCCCAATGTCGGCCGAGATAGGCTCCAGCCTCCTTGTGACCCTGATAGGATTTAGTAGTTCGGCAAATGATTGAGTGAGTGTGCCAAATATCTCAGTGTTTAATCAAGATAATTAGCTATTTATTTTTTTAATATGACTGGGTTTTACTCATAAATTATTTTGTCGAAATTTGTATCAAAGTAACACACAACTTTTTAGGTACTTTTATGTTGTTTGAAAGATATTTTAAGTAAAAAAAAAAAGGCCATTATTATGGCTCTGAGTAGTGTCTCATATACCTGATACTCATTCATACTCACATCCTCTTAGTAATCCTCTTAGAGTCACTGTTGCCAAGTTATGTGACAAATCAGAGATGATATGGTGAGATGCTATGGTTTTACGATATGTTCCCACACAGGATCTGTGTCACGCTAATCAACATAACACATTTTTACAACAGAGTGATGCATCTGATGCGAAAATATGTCAAATCCACTGTGGTAATAACACCTGGGCTTGTATATACCATGTCATCTGTAAGTGATATTATGAAGGTATAAGATGATTGACTAGGAAGTAAATTTCATTTGCAAACCAAACCAAACCAAACAAAATTCATAAGAAATTTGTGAGCAAGAATTAAAAGCTGAGACTAAAAATACTCGACCTAGCTATAATACATAATTAAATTTAACTTGGTTTTGGGAATTTTTACAAAATTGCAATTACGGCAAAAAAATATGCTTCGACTACACAGATTATATGAGTCAATCTGCGTTGCCTTCTGGATAAGACCAGTAACGCATTGCAGTGTCAAAAATGTAAGTCTCTGGGTAAAATTTAGGCAAATCATTAATGGTTGTGTTTTGGTAAGTAGCTGATGTAGCTTTTGCTATAACCTGTGAGAAAAACATCAGAATGGGTATAATTGCAAAATGCAGAGAATATTAATATTTCGTATATATACTATAAGGGAACGGCACAAACTGATTGGTTTGCTATCTCGAGATCATAAATCATTATTCTCAGTGGAGAATACTTGAATCAAAATTACAGACCCTCACAATTTGTCACGGGTTGAACAGGACAAACACTGTCAGATACAATGCTGGTAGCCAGCTAAAAGCTAAACTGACCTGCCTCAGTATCATGGTTAAAATTTGCAAATATAAATGATAAAACTCTTGTTTTAATTAGTTTTCCTGTGTTTCCCGTAGCATGTACTGAAACACTTTTATGAAGCACGGTTTACATTCATTTCATTACTCTACTTTTGTTTCATGAGTATGCTGAAAAGATGAAAACAGAAGTCATTAGCTACACAGAGTCTCTGAGCTATTAGCTGCTCCAAGGCATGGATCTCTTAATCTGGCCCAATGTTGTGGTTAAAATATTCATTCATTCATTCATTTTCTGAACCGCTTATTCCTAATTAGGGTCGCGGGGAGGCTGGCGCCCATCTCA
>JBCNYH010000025.1:28097345-28109791 GCA_039654325.1 Tandanus tandanus
GTCTTGTTCTTTTTTGTCTATTCCCTTCTTTACCTGGTTATGGAGGGTTGGTAAACAGTTTGCGCTGGGCAGAAGCACAGGGGGGAGATGTTCTTTTCTTTTTTTTTTTTTTTTTTTTTTTTAATAATGGGTATAATGGTGCTCTGTGGGATATTCAAAGTTTATTATTTTTTAATAAACATACCCTGACTGATGCTTTCAGCACTATGTATTGACTATTCAACACTGTAACAACATTTATGGGTCAAAACAGTGGAAAAAGCATAATATCTTTCCTTTTCCAGGTGAAAGTGAAAAAAGCAAGATGTTTGAAAAGTCTGTATGAAACATAATTTTACATATACACAATACAGATGTGAATATAATATTCGTGTGATTGATATAAATTAAAAAATATTTCATGTTTAAATGGCAAAATATTTTTCTAGCACACTGTTAATGGTTGTTGTCTTCTAAAGAATGATGAGAAAATACACTTTTTTAATAAAATAAAATACACTTTTTTAACAACATACTGCGAACTACAAATTTTATGTGCCATATGCAGCAGGTATCTTCATTTTTTTAGCTGGCAAAATAAACTATTACTGCCACGCAATGCATTACTCATTTGAATAGAAAGGCTTTTAACCCAATCACATTGAGGAATCGCATGACGGTTCGTGTAGCGTGCTTATGGGAGTAAACCTATTCAGCGGAATGGCATCTCACTACCCCGTGGTAAAATTGGGTTTCCATTAAAAAAAATTTTTTATTTCAATAACGTAACACTTACAGACAATATCAAAAGTTTGGGGAGGGGGCGGTCATAACGTGATGGTTATATGACATTATGTCATCGATGATTTCATCAAAATGAATTCACATTGAAACCTTTTATCAGGGTAAGTTAAGTTTTTCAGAGCTCCTCTTTTAGGCAGTGCCTAAATGTTTATATTGGTGTTTTTACTATATTTTAACCGTTTTAACCATTACAGAGGCAGATCACGTGAGTTCAGCCCAGTCCAGTGGACCAGTCTAATTGCTCTATTCCAGTGTAATATATACTAATACTTAATACTGTCTCAGTTTGTGTGGTGCTCTTTACGCTCTTTATGCTTACTGTATACAGGTGTGTATAAGAGTGAGATAATCTCGATCATTTTTAATGCTTTCAATAAGTGATTGAATAATATTTATTCTTAGTACTTGCTGCAGACTGATAGACCTCCACTGTACAAAACATTTAGATAATGAGTTTAGATTAATGGTAAAATTTTGCTAAGTAAAGTGAGCATTGGTAGTAATGATGAGGCCACATTAAAGCTCAGAAAAAAACCCCAAACAAACAGATGAAACATACACAAGAGGTCTACATATTGCAGTGGAGTGCACACCATGTTTCACCAATCAGAATCTTTTATCTCCAGGGAAAAGATAAAATTCCGAATCAGCACTAACACAAAGGACCTTGCTTTAACATTTCGCTGGGAGTCACATGACCACTCACCGCCCAGAGCTCGCACTTGGTATCCTGGCAAGCTGCTCAGTTCCACAGACTGATAGCCACTCCTCGGGCAATACTTGACCATGGATGACACTCACACACACACACACACACACACACACACACACACACACACACACACAATTTATTTTACTTATTTTTTTTACAAACAGATCAAATGTAACTAACCACATGAACAGGGCCAGTTCCAGTGAGTAATGAAAATGTGCACTTCTTTTTAAAACACTTTATTTAAATTAAATTAAAATTCGCTTCTCAATATCAAACAACAAATATTTCACACAAAACAAACAATAAAAAAACAAACAATTTCAAGCTCTAGTCGCATGTGAACCCTTGCAATACCACATTTAGAATGCATTGTATCATTCATGACCTCATGCACACACACAAACATTTGTCTCCTTTGCAGTCTGTCTCCTTTCCCGGTCCGTAAGATCTGTGCCTATAAACACCCACTTGCTTTTTTTTTTCCATCTTTGTCCCCCCTCCCTCTCACAACCAAACTGTTCGAGCCTCTTGCCTGCCAGTCAGTCAAGATGGCCCCCGGCCTTGCAGCCAATCCGGCGGTCTGGCACAAAGCGAAGGATGGCAGGCCAGCTGATCTGCTCCCGACTCCCTTCATCTGCTCTTCTGGAAACTTTTGGGATGAGTGCAAATTTCCGAAAGCTTAACAGTCTACTAGGCCGGAGTATTTTGAGAGAGTATATTTGAGCCAGAGAAATCTGTTACTTGATAACCCTGCTACAACTGTACCGCTGACAAAAAAGACCAATATGAGGTCTTTATAGGTGAATTAGAGAGGTGTGGGTGAAATCAGCTTGTTTTAAGGTGACGACTGGAAGCTGAGGCTAAGGGGGTGATCATACAAGAGATGTGATAGAAAAGCGACTGATGCGAATTGATTTTTTTGTGAATTTTTAAATTCATGTCAAGGTGTTTTGTGACTCCACATGCAAGTGAATATTTTGTGGCTAAAATTTGTATATCGTGCAAAAGTCGCGAGAAGGTCGCAAGACAATTTACGACTGATTTGCAAGTAAATTTGCGATTGGTTTGTGGATGTTTGGCAAAAAAAAAAGCACATTTCCTGTTGTAAATCGGTCGCTTTTTGTTTGCTTTTGGTTTTCAAACTATTCGCTTTTTATTCGTGCGTTAATAGTGTGAACAAAATTCAAAGAAAATACGAATGATGACAAAATATACGGAATATGGCAGATACCAGCAAGTATGAAACTTTTCACAAACTTTCCGTGTGGAAGTCTCCAACTTGTTGCTTTTCCTTGCAAACGAAAAACAAATAATTTGCGAGCAAAACAACAACTTCGCGACCTTTTCGCAGCATTTGCGGACTGTTTGAGAAGAGTTTGAGATTACTCTGCGTCAGTCTCATTTTGCGACATTCGCAGAAATTTCAAACAGGTTTAAAAAATTTTGTGATGAGTTCACAAACCAGGCGACCAATATGTGATGCCGTGGATGTCGCACGACGAATTTGATAACATTTTAAGAATGCATATGAGTTAGAGTTCATGCTGTAAGCATCCATTGTCATTTTATCATAGGGTGAACATTTGAACACCTTTTAGATGCTAGTCTGAAGATAGAAAAATGTTCATAAAGTGAAAATTAGGACTTACTATGCTCATTAGAGAATAAATGTAATCATTAATCAAATCTTTACTTTCCCTACCTGGAGAGCAAAAAAAGTGGTCTTATGGGGAGGGTGTAAATAGATTATGATAAACTGCTTGGACTACCCTGTTTGGCGGTAAGAAGGAAAGGACCCAACAGCAGTTTAGGCAACAATTTGGGATGCAGCTGCTGTTTGGTTTAATGCAGAAATTGATAGACTCTCTCAGTCACTAGAGGGAACAAAATGAACTCTTAAATTACCATCATTATGGCCTTTTAATTACTGCATACCATGCAAGGCAGCTTTTCTGTTCACTATTATAAAATTATACTTATCAAACTTATCGAAGGGTGGTAAGGTTGTGTAGTGGTTAGCATGTCTGCCTTACAGCAAGAAGGTCCTGGGTTCGAGTCCTGGGCTCTGGAGTTTCTGTGTGGAGTTTGCATGTTCTTCCCGCGCTTGTGTTGGTTTCCTCCAGGTACTCCGTTTTCCTTCTACAGTACAAAGACAATCATATTGGGTTAATTGGCTGTTTCAAATTGGTTGTGTGTGTGCTTGCCCTTCAATGATCTGGCGAGCTGTTCAGAGTGTACTCCGCCTTTGCCCACTGTTGGCTGAGATAGGCTCCAGCCTCCCTGCAACCCTAATAGGATAAAGCAGTTTGGCAAATGAGAAGAGATGAAATTGAGACATTTATATAATTTGTGTAAACAGGTACAATTTTCTTAAAACATTCACAACAACAACAATAATTATACAAGATGTCTTTGCAACATTGTGACTGTGATGTTTTATTCGTGACGTGGTGACGACAGCACTGCAACAAAACAGATACAACAGATTATTGATTGGTTGCTCATAAATCATCATAATATTGCAACACAAGTAGTATTCTATAGTATTTTTCAACTTCCTTTCTCTGTCCTCTGCACAATGTTTTCTGTACTTTATATAGTACCGTTATTGCTATGTTGCTGTAATGTGACAATTTGCCAGGCTTTTAAAATCTGTGCAGCTTGTCACAGTTTTCCTGTATCAACTTTGTTTGAGTGGGGACGTTAGATGTGACATCTCTGCAGTATACCCAGGATAGTTGTGGAAACATCACCGCAGTGTAGCAGCAACGCTCAAACAATGTACTAACAATGACATTTTAACATTGCAGCAACTCTGTGTTAGTAGGGTAATTAAAATAGTGTGGAAGAAATACACTCTTGGATCACTAATACAATGTCTGGGAAGCTAAAGCAATAACTAACTTCCTGACTAGTATAACTGCTGATATCTAATTAAATAAGGCCACAACCACTGGAGACTATTGCAGCATTCACCAGGTATCCTATGTGGGAGTGAAGTGTAGTGTGTACTCTAGAGTAGTCAGAGTATATTTATTAGCATTCATTCTGTCTTCACCCTATTTCTCATTCTGCACAACGAAAATATGCTAGCAGAACATCTGCAGTGATACTTCATGAGTGAGGGCAAAGCCTATAACAGCTGCAAGAGGATAGCTCAAAAAGACCATTTACCACTGTGGAGAGGTTTTTGAAGTTATTAGTTAAGAAAGCTGAGTGAACAGGATATGAGTTGCCACTGTGCAACCAGGAGTACCTGTACACAGAATTCTGAACTTAATAGCCTGGAAACATGAAAGCTGAAGGAAAATACACTGAAAAAACAGATTGGATGAAACAACCAATTTTCTGATTATGAATGGTTTAATATGAATGAATATTTAATACGAATAGATGAAATGTGTCCAATCAAAACGTTGACTTTGGTTGCTTATACTACAGAGTAGCATGTTCAGTCATATAACTTGCCTACAATTGGAATTAACCTAGTTATCTAGTGACAACCAATATTGATTGGTAGTATCAACCAATTTATATGGGTTACTTAAATTTTTGTCAATCAAAACAAATTGATATTACAACCAATATTCTGCTATAGGGCTGCACAATGGTGTAGCAAGAATGTCCTGGGTTCTCGGCTCAGGCATTTCTGTGTGGAGTTTGCATGTTCTCTCCATCCTTGCATGGGTTTTCTCCAGGTACTCTGGTTTCCTCCCACCAACCAAAGACAAGCACATTAGACTAATTGGCTGTTCCAAATTGCCCGTAGGTGTTGATGTGAGTGTGAATGGTTGTGTGTGTTGGCCCTGGGATGGTCTGGTACAGTAATGAAGTACTGTAATTTAAATAATGCAAAAGATCGGTATGCTTGGACTGGAAACCTGCGTAGAGGGCAAGGCAAGGCAAAACAAGTCTTTGCCTCATAGACTAGAATGCTACAATGAAGGAGAGAAATCTGCAAGGAGGACTGGGAATCTTGGTGGGGGGGCCAGGAGTCTAGACAGATGACAAGGTATATGCAAAGAACAATGGAAATCTGCAGTATATGGAAGGCTCACCATTTGCATAGAGAAACAAGAATCTGCATGAAGGACCAGGCATCCATAATGAATCTGCATGAAGGACCAGGCATCCATAATGAATCTGCATGAGACTGGGAATCAATACGCATAGCCAGAAATCAACAAGTTTAGCAAGGCTGTCCAATTGCATAGAGAAAAAGGAATCTGGATGGAAGAAAGGAAATCTAAATGAAGGACTGGCAACATACATGGAGGACCAGGAGTCGGCATGAAATACTGGGAAGCTGATTGGGGAGCCATAAATCTGCATGGTAGAGAGGTTAAAAATTGCATGAAATAGTACATCTGTAGTCTCTCTCTCTCTCTCTCTCTCTCTCTCTCTCTCTCCCTCTCCATTATGGATCTCCCTCAGCTTTCTGGCTTCATTTGCCAGCCGAGAGCACTTAGAGTCATTATCGTCCTTCAGCCATGGTTGAATAAATCCCACCTCATCACTGGTGCACGTGGTGTTATGTTTTGCTGGTTGTTATGGTTGCTGTTCATGATGCTGACACCATGTCTGCATGATTTTGAATGTGGTAGCACCACTGGAGTGATATAGCATCATAACCTTAAAGCTGACATTCTGATCTTATGCACCTCATAGTCATTGTTTCTATAGTAAAGTGTCAAAACCCCAGTAATTTCCACCAATTCATTCTTTGACAGACTACACTGTGTATTTGAACCAACCCACACCAGTTGTCTCTGTCCTCAAACCATATATGTACCTGTTTCAGTTATCAGGCTTTAATGATTATTAACCACGCACACACCCACGTTGGGCAATCGGAAGGTTAATCGACAGGCGACGGCTGTGGAGTCCCATTTATCAGTTTCTATTTATCTCTCCTTGGGAGGTGGCAGGTTTACTGTAAATACCTTCTGTCCCTCTAATTTCCTAATGATGGGGATAATGATGGAGAATGGTGCAGTCATTAGCTGGGACGGGGCTCTGTGCATCACTCTGTCAGCTCTGTCTCTCCCAAGCCCACAATGAGAAGTGATGGAGCCCAGCTGTTCTGAGGACTTAGCCCACAACACACACACACACACACACACACACACACACACACACAAAATTGAGGCATGACCACCAGCAACCGACAGTGAACTAACCAGTTGGGCCGGCCAACAAAAAAGTCCCTAGATAGAGGATAGATGGTGACCCAAAATAAAGCCTTCAGACTTTCTCACTTATATGTAATTCTTTTACATCGTGCCCAAAGGGGAATTCAACCATTGACAGGCCAGAATAACACTAAAGACCATTGACAGGCCAGAATTACATGCATTTTCAATAATTCTCACCATTATTTACTATAATTAGAAAATATTTATTCATTAATTTGCCAAACCACTTACTCCTACTAGGGTTGCGGGAAGGCTGGAGCTCTCAGACAATTCTGGTTGAAGGCGGAGTACATCCTGGACAGCTCACCAGTCCATCGCAGGGCCAACACACACAACCATTCACACTCATACCTAGGGGCAATTTGGAACAGCCTATTAGCCTAATATGCATATCTTTGGGCTGTGGGAGGAAACCCAGAGTACGGACTACCCAGAGGAAACCTACGCAAGCATGGGGAAAACATGCAAACTCCCTTGCGGAGCTCAGGACTCGAATCCCAGAGGCACAAAAACACCTCAGATACAGATATCCTTCTAATAGTAGGTTTTTTGTTTTATTCATCTTATATAATTTGAAACGTGCAATAGGCCCAAGTGTTTTCAAACATCACTGTTATCCAACATTTTCTGTACAACTGCCTCATCACCACAGTTCATGCATCTCTCTTTCCTCTAGTTCTACAGCTTTGTCTGGTTTGGCAAAAGGAAAATGTGAATAAAGGACATGAATATCTCCTGGATTCAATTCCACTTTGTCTCTGTAGCCCCCTTCCCCCTGCCTCCTCTTGCTCTTGTCTATGAAAAACAGTCTTTTGTCTGGCACCTGCTTTAATTGGTAGTCAGCACCACGTGTCCTACTCTCAGCCTTGCAGAACATGTTACAATTAGAGCTGATAGTGAATTAGCCCTTTTCTTTCCAAAAGATTAATTTAGGAATGTGTCAAATCAAGGCAGGACTTTTTTTTTTTTTTTTTTTTTTTTTTTAATCTTGGGGTATCATGTAGAAGAGAAAAGTAAAATAAAAACTAAAAATAAACAGTAAATAAATTAGCATTTGTTAACTATTAAGCAAAATATATAGACATATGAATGATTAAAATTGGACATATGGCTAGATAATAAAAATATACACTGATATACACAGACATAACATTAACACCACCTGACTGGTCTGTGGCTAGGCAGCCCTATACGCAGTTATCTGCAATGCACTATTTTCTGATACCTTTCTATTATAGCCAGTATTACCAGTTTCAGTCATAATATCAGTTCCAGACATATTAGCTCTTACTCTGTAGGCACATCAATGAGTCTTGGACACCAATGACACTTTTGCCAGTTCACTGGTTGTCCTTCCTTGAACCACCTTCGGAAGGTACTAACCACTACTTACCAGGAACTCCCCACAAAGCCCGTTGCTTTGTAGATTAAAAGCCCCAGTCATTTAACCACCTTAATTTGGCTCTGGTCAAAGTCAATCAAATTCTTACGCTTTCTCAAATTATTATTATTATTATTATTATTATTATTATTATTATTATTATTATTGCTTGAGATCTGGGGAATTTGAAGGCCAAATCAAAATTGTGAACATTGTTTTCTGAAAAATACTGAAGTATGGCTGGGTGCATTATCCTGCTGAAAAATGCAACTGCCATTAAGGAATAGCACTGCCTTTACTTTCTCTGCAAGAATGTTTAGGTAAGTGGTATGGGCCAAAGTAACATCCACATCAATGCCAAGATCCAGGGTTTTCCAGCAAATCTTTGCCCAGTACATCACACCGCTTTTACAGATTTCCTTCTTCTCATAGTGCATCCAAAAGATGTAAAAGAAAATGTGGCGCATTAGACAAAGACACCTTTTTCCATTGATCCATGGTATAATTCTGATGCTCGTGTGTACATTGTAAGTATTTTCAAGATGGACAGGGGTCAGTATGGGCACTCTGATTGGTCTGCACAGCAAGCTGTAATGTGCTGTGTTTTCTGACACTGTTCTATAACAGCCGGCATTAGCAGTTTCAGTATTTGTGCTACTCTGATTTGGGATCAGACCAGATGGGCAAAATGCATGATATATAAAGAGGACTAATACATAAACGATTCAAGTGTAAATTCTGAAACACAAGCTATTCCAGCGCTAACAATAATACATAAACTGCTCTTGTGCTAGAACTAACATATAAATAATACTAATGTTAATGCTAATACATAAATAATCACAGTGCTAGCATTAACAATTCTATTTCCCACATTAATACATAACCTATTCAAGTGCCAACCAGTGATTTATTTTCCCAGTTTCCTAGTTGTGTCAATCCTCATGCTGAAATTCTCTGTAGGCTTGCACTCTCATTATGACTGCTGACACTAAGAAGTTGTCAAAGTAATGCCCATTCCCTTCATCACCCCCTTATCCAAAGACCTTGCACCTGACTGCCACTGGCTACAGATCATCAGCTGACTGGGAGTCCTCGCCTGCACTCCTGGAAAGACCTTGAGATCTCAGCACCTCCAGCCATGCAGATCAGTAGCTGGCATGAACATGTCAGAACAGTAACAAGATCCTGTGTGACTGAGCATCACTGAAGATGTCAGGCCTGGAGCTAGAGGAGAATGAACCTGTCTGGATTAGCTCTGGTAACTGAGGCACATCAGCCTCTACCTAACTACCTCAACTTGCTCAACTCATGACTGAGAATGATAGCACATACAACAACCAGGGAAAAACATTCACTTTCTTTAGTTTCCAGGCTGCATAAACAAAGTGAGCATTCATGTATGGATAGAAGTGTTTCTAGATATACTAGCTATTAACCTGGTAAACATGTAGTTCAGACCTGGGACTGGGTAATTATGTAATTACCAAGGTATTTTATACTTAAATTTATTCTAGACAAGGTCTGGGGATTAAGCAGATAAACCCTCATCAAAAAACACGGCAGAAGTTAAAAGGGACACTTAAATGTGTTTTTTGAGTTGTAAACTAAATTATACGCCTGTACTGTGATGCAGAGTGCTGATATTATAATTGACAAAATTTCCTTTTTAATAACTCTTTAAATGCAAAATCTGTGTACCATTTCATATTTCTCTTTAATAAACACATGGCACACGTACCCCAGCCCCTGGCCTTGTGTGGGAGTCTTTTTTAAATATATCTGATTTAAAACTTAGGGCGGCATGGTGGCCCAATATTTAGCACATCCGCCTCACAGCATGAAGGTCCCGGGTTCGTGTCCTGGGCTCAGACGTCTCTGTGTGGAGTTTGCATGTTCTCCCTGTGCTTGTGTGGGCTTCCTCTGGGTACTCTGGTTTCCTCCCATAGTCCAATGGCATGCACATTAGGCTAATTAGCTGTTCCAAAGCGTAAGTGTGGATGATTGTGTGTGTGTGTGTGTGTGTGTGTGTGTGTGTGTGTGTGTGTGTGTGTGTGTTGGTCTTGCAATGGTATGGTGAACTGTTCAGGGTGTACCCCAACACTGCCCAGTGTCAGCTGAGATAGGCTCCAGCATCCCTATGACCTTAGTAGGATTAAGCAGCTTGGCAAATCAGTGTGATGAGAGTGATTGAAACTTGATATATACTCGAGTGTATATACTAATTAAAGTATAATTATAAAGTTATGTGGATTACTATAATAACTTTCACTGGAAATGCTAGCCTTTAAACTATTATAAATGAAACCATAAAAATCTAATTTTAGCTTGTTTTGTCCTGTGTTTCTGTGTAGTGTACACTAAAACACCTGCTACATATCCTCAAACACAGCTTGAGACTTAGACCTCACCTGACCTGCCTATGTCATGTTTAAAATATATAAATGTAAACTGCAAAAATCTTGTTTAATGTTTGCATTTCTTTATATTTCCACAAAGTACAACTTAAACTCTTAAAGTAAGTTGAAGAGATGCCATACACAGCTCTGAATCTGCTTGTGTGTGCTCTCTAAGTTTACCTTCATTCGTCATGATTTCAAAAATATAAGGAATGTATCACAGCAAGGAGGTCCCGCCTCACAGCATGAAGGTCCCTGGATTGATTCAGAAGCTCGGGCATTTTTGTATGAAGTTTTCATGTTCTCACTGTGCATGCATGGGTTTTCTCCAGGTACTCTGGTTTCCACCCACAGTCCAAAGACATGAACATTAGGCTAACTGGCTGTTCCAAATTGACCCTAGGTGTGAGTGTGAATGGTTGTCTGTCTGTGTGTGTGTGTGTGTGTGTGTGTGTGTGTGTGTGTGTGTGTGTGTGTGTGTGTGTGTGTGTGTGTTTCATTCAGCTCCATTTACGCATGCACACAAAAAAAACAAAAAACAAAGTGCAACGTAGTGTTACAACTGTTTATTATGTCCTCTCTCTGTGTGAAATGACAGTGACGTAACAACCGTGTAGAACTGTATTAGTGCTATAGGTAACCTACTACATATATTCTATATACTATATATGCATGGGTGTCTTGGTGGTATAGCGGTTGTGCTGATGTCTGACAGCTCCACGGTCTCCAGGTCCTCCCTGAGCTCACGTGACAGTGTGGAGGTTCTCTGTATGTCCTATGTCCAATGTTACCTCTGCATTCTCCTGTTTCCTACCACCTTCCAAAAACATGCTAGTAGTCATTAAACTCACTAAATTGTCCCTATGTGTGTATGTGTGTGTGTGTGGTGTCTTGGCATCATATTCAGCGTTTTGTCCCAGTGTACCCAAGAAAGGTTTATCAAAAAAGAGTTATCACATTTACAGTGATCAAATTTATCCATGCCTGATGGATAAACAACCTGTTTATTGAGTACACTATCACCTGAAGACAGCAGGGATTGGCTCCAGCTTTCCTCATAATCCTGACAAATAAGCAGTATAGACAATGGATGAATGGACTAATCAATGGATTAATGGAAAAATAGATGGGTTAAAGATGGTCATTTTCATTTAATTATGAGTTTGATAGCAATTATACTGTAGAATTAAATGAATTAAAATGACGAGTCACATTCCCAAACTGTAGACAAAAATTACAGTAAATAATAATGTCAAGGGTTATTACTGTACTTCCATCAAGGAGGTTATGGTTTCATTGGCGTGAGTTTATTTGTTTGTTTGTCTGTTCACAACCTTCCATCCACAGTTTTTTGGCAGTTTCTAAAAATCCCCATCTTATATAATTTGCCAACTTAAAAAAATCTAATCTCTGTGAAAACACATCGGATTTGAACATAATTTGCTTTATATATATTCAGAATCAGAAGCTTTGATGTCAGACCAGGTTTCATCCAGATCTGATCCAGATTGTGCATTTGGAAGAAATTTAAATTTAACATAGGAAGTCCCATTTTTTGGAAGTGTGGTAGTACAAGCAGGCCCAGTAGGCAGTGTTTGCGCTCTCCAGGTGCTCTTGTAAATGAATTCTGTAATTAACAGCACTTTGACAAATTGAATCACAAATATTAAATAACTTTAAACAACAGCATCCAACTATCCTGACCAATTTGTATACACAGCAGTTACCAGCATGGCTACGATGCATACACATCAGCCTCCTGATGAAACCTGCTATCTCCGTTTTTGGTCAAATATAGATTATAGAAATTAAGAGAACCCTCTGCATCTGCTTGAAAAATCTGGTGGCTCCATCTAGCTGTTTTGGGGTGAATTCACACACACACACACACACGCACACACACACACACACACAGAGTTCCAACTTTGTGCATGCAGGTCAGGTTTTCTTGGTGTCTAACAAAACAGAGTTAC
>JBCNYH010000025.1:28128566-28143471 GCA_039654325.1 Tandanus tandanus
ACACACACACACACACACACACACACACACACACACACACACACACACACACACACACACACAACCATTCACCCTCATACCTAGGGTCAATATGGAAAAGCCAATTAAAATAATATGCATGTATTTGGACTGTAGGAGGAAACTAGAGAACCTGGGGGAAACCCATGCAAGCATGGCGGAACATGCAATCTTCATACAGATACGCTCATGCTGGGCCCAGGACCTTCTTGCTGTGTGGCAGATGTGCTAACCACTACAACACTGTGCTGCCCATAGTCCAAACAAACATTAGTGTTAAATTTGATGTAGTTGAGTAAAGAAATACTGCAAATTCCACAAAGAATGGCCCCAATTACCTATGAGCATTAAACCCACAACCTTCTTACTGTAGGATGACGGTGCTAACCATTCGACCACCATGCTCCTTACATTAAAATAAGTTACAAATTGGTTCTGAAATTGTAGACCATAACTTATATCTGTCAGTGATGTGTCATAGTTAAGTGGTGTATGGAGTTTTATTTTGTTAATAAACTTATGATTTTAAACATTAAAAAAAAAAAAGAATTCCTATACATCCTTAATGAGCAAGCCTATAGAAAAACTCTCCAGTCCATTTGAGGAAGAAACCTTGAGAGAAACCAGAGGGGAAACCCATCTTCATTTGTCTGACACCAGTTAAAAATACATACAGTGTAGCAGAAACTAGTTGGTTATCTTTTATCTTCAATGGTAATTGTAGTAATAAATAATTTTAGTAAAAGTGTTTATATCACCAGCAGTGGAAAGTCATCTTCACAGTTTCTGAGTGTATATTTTGGTCCATATGGAACATAATCAGCAGGAGTGAGGGGCTTCTAAAATGAGAAATAAACCAGCAGAATCAGGATAATTGGAATTTTAGAAGTAGCATGTGTACCTCAACAAAAACCCAGAGAGAGAGAGAGAGAGAGAGAGAGAGAGAGTTTGTTAACTATGCTCATAATAATGTAATGGTTACACAAAAGAGTTTATCAGTGCTGAGTGCAAACAGGGACCCTGTCATGACTGACTATGACAGCATAACTAAAATGACAGAACCAGAAGGAAGACCCTATAATGAAAGGCAATCAGCTGCTCCACCGCTGGTGGAAATATCTGCGATGGGTAACTTTTTCAGGGAATTGATAGGCAAGGAAACAATGGCATCCCTCCTGCTCAAATATCAAGGACAATATTTGCTGGTAATGAGAATAATTAAAGTATTTAAGAGTTATTTGTCTCAGAGGCACAGTGCACACTGGATGTATGTAATTAGTCAATTCCTATGTAACCAGAGAACGCATAGTCAAAAGTCAGGATAAAATTCACCACTTTATAATCATCAGAATTCGATAAAATTTCACAAGTAACAAAATTAAATAATAAATAAATGTTCTTTATACCTTTTAATCCATTCTGAAGCTTTTATCGTTGATTTGGAAAGGGTTAAATGTAACACAAATGTTTAAATTGGTTATAAAAATAAAAGTAAAGCAATGGGCATTAGCAATGAATTATATATCAATTTGAAAATAAACATGTCAGCTACATAATTCATATGAAATGTGGAAAGGCAGTGTTAGCCACCACAAAACAGCAAATTTGGAGAAGTGCAAAGACGCATACACGTAAAGAAGGGGAGTGGAAATGCTCAGATTGTAACGTTCCTAAACAAACACATTCAAAAGGTGGCCTGGGGGTAGGGTGCTGGATTTCTGAGCCGAAGGGTGGGGGTTCAAGCCCCACTGTCACCGGCTTGTCACAACTGTCCCCCAGTGCAGCTAACTGGGTTATCAAAGGCCAGCCATGTCTCTCACTGTCGATGGTGAGAGGCATGCAAAAGAACATGCAAAATTTTCATCAAGAGTAGGTTGCATTGCCGTCAGCGTGTTTCTGCCCTGCGATGGCCTGGTGAGCTGTCCAGGGTGTACTCTGCACTCTGGAAATCATATGGGAGCTCTGCTTTTAGGCAATGCCTAAATCTATATATTATTGTCATGTCAGCTGTATAGTCTATTCCAGACTCTGCTTTTCTGAACACACTGTGGCTTTCAAACATGGCTGCCATGGACTACAACACCCAAACACCTCACTCTGAGTATTCCCACCTGTTTTACATTATACACAATCACAGTCATGCTACTTAAAGGCTGTATTCTCATTCACAGACTGAAAGGAAATTGTTCAGTGTGCACTCACCTGACAGCACCAAGCTGTTGTGGTTTGTGATTAATATTTTTAGCCTGTTCAATTTTCTAGTTTTCCTTAATAACGGACTTTTGGAAAGTTGAAAATTTTCAATCTCATGTTGTTTGCTGATTGCCTGACCCTTGTGTCTTCACTGTTTGAATTTGCCTTACATTTACCTGCCTGTGCTAAATGAACTTGAACTGTTTTGTTTTTTTATGACATTTACCTGTAAGTCTTTAGATAACGATATATTCCCAACCACATCTTACCCACATATCCACATGGCTTGTAACAGCAAACAGAATAGTGTTACCTATTGCTGAAGAAAAACAGTGCGCTGCTTGTAATGTACAAGCTATGTAACAAATCAACTGCAAGAACACACATTCTTATCTGAATTACATCCTTCTATAGATTGCTCATTCTGTTGTATATTGCTTTAAGTAAGAAAGGAAGATCACACTCACTTGTATTAAGGTGCTAACAGTGAAACCTGACACTTTCACTTATGTTTGAGATTACTTTTGTTACACAGCGTTGTGTGTGCTCTAGCAATATTCCCCCGTGATGTCAATGGGGAATACAACTGCTATTGAATGCTTACTATTTAACAGATATTTTCTACGTTGAGCTGGAGACAGGGTATATTCAATCTGATTTTCAGACCGCAGCAGCTTGTAGATCAGCTCATGCTGACAGAGAAAGTCTTGTGCAAGTGCAGCTTGTCTGAGCGAGTCTGTCCTTCATGCGTTTGTATATTTATCCAGCTTCTGGCAGACGATGGCATGCTGGCACATATCTTCAGCTTGCGCTCATGCTCTGTTCGGCCCAGTGTCACTTACCCTCTGCTTTGTTTATTCTGAATTTGTCAATCCGTGCCTTGCACACCCCTTTTAAGTTGAACTCTGGGATGTGTGATGTACATCAGTGGTAATCAGATAAGTTGGGTAGCATGATCCTTTCTGTAAGAGCCCTGCACAACATCATCACTGAACTGAGCGTCAGAGTGCAGCTGTCACATTATAAGCCAAGAGAAAACACGGTCTGCTGCTCTAAGCAATAAACTGTAAAAACGAAAAGAAGAAAGAAAAGCAGAAATTGGGAGAAAGAAAGGCCAAACGCTGTTTTGTATGGCACAAAAAGCACTAACACTTTGAGCTGAGGCCAAGAGAGCCAATAAGAGAGCAGCATTCTGTTCCCCATTTGAACTCTTTAACCAATTAAAATGGCAGATTGGAGTGCAGATTTTAACATGCATGAAAAATGGCAAACTAGGGAGGGAAAGGAAAGAAATATCATGGCTAATTATGCGGTCAACGGTCTGCCGTGATGCCATTGTACCTTCCGTTTAATTTGCACATAAAACTCTGCCTTCATGCTGGCGATGCTTTTGATCTCACAGTTTTTAAAAAAAAGGGGGAAAAAAACACAGCTTTCAAGAGCATTGTTTTAATGAGTCCCCCGAACATTTGGAGAGTTGTTTTTTTTGCAGCTGAATGAAGATCTGCAGCACTGACACTTTTTCTTGGTATGCATCCCATAATGAGCAGATATAATTAGCATGCCTCAGTATTTCTTTAGTATTTAGTCATTTATACTTTACCTTACTTTAGCCTTATTGCTATAGGGCACTGTGGGGTACATTTACAATGACATTTACGGCATTTGGCAGACGCCCTTATCCAGAGTGACTTACATTTATCATTCTTATACATCTGATCAATTCAAGGTTAAGGGGCTTGCTCAAGGGCCCAACAGTGGCAGGTTGGTGGTACTGGAGCTTGAACCCCTGACCTTTGGATCACGAAGTCAGAGCTTTAACCACTGAGCCACCACTGCCCTTTACACATTTTAGTCTTATGGATTCTGATGAGAAAATAAACATCTCAGATGATCAAACTTTGTAGTGTCAAATGTGAATTAGACACAATAAAGGAAATAAAATAAAAGGAGTATCACCAACATGTCGATACATGTTCAGAATTTAAACAAACCACAGCTTTCGTCTGTGGCCTGTTGCAGGTGATCTAATATGTAATATATCTAATATTACAGGAAAATAATCAATGTCAGGGATGCTGAGTTGTCGTTTCCTGCATAAGCATTTTATTCTTTTCATACACCATAAGCTACAGTTACAGGTTAGTACTCGTGCCATAAACTGATGGTGTTACCCCTCATCTGTAGGAAAAAGTTTCCTTTTTGGGCCAGCCAAAGAAAAAAAAGGCTCTCCCTTGCCCATCTTTTTTGATCCATAAATACCGCTGCTGATTTTGCAGTGCTTGCCAAAAGCCCAGCTCATCCAAACTCATTTGCAGCAAAGTCCATTATGATCATCACTTTCGGTGATGAATTCCCCACGACGGTGGCGGCGCTTGCCGCAGCCTCCACACGTAATGACATTCTGCTCTCACTGGCAAAGCTCCCATGCAGATAGCTCACTCTAAACTGTGTGCTTGACAGACAGCGTGGGCCTGCAAAGTCTGTGAAGAGGGTATCTGTCAGTTTTAAAGGGGCAGAAGGTGAGTTATTCAAAAAATATTATGGCTCCACAGCTTGAGGAAAAAAACATTTCAGCTTGCAGTGAGGGATGCTGTGCTTTACAGAGAGTTTTAGGTCAACGGTGAGTATAGCAGCGTGTCAAGGTCAGCGCAAGGTTGAATTTAGAGGGTTTTTTTCTTTCTGAAAAACTACCCTGACAGCAATGTTCTAGCTATGAACGAGCAATGTGCTACCACCCACTGCTATTCAGTCGAGAACTTTGATAGTGCAGTAGACTCAGTGTTAAGCCTAAGGCCTTGGCTGTGCTGTTGCAGTAATAGAAGAAGACATCTTGCATACCTGAACTGAGAGAATTGGCTTTATTTTTGCTCATCAAGAGAAAAGGAAATTAAAAAAAAAAAAAAACCGAGGCAAAACAGCTTCATAAGCATCAGGCTGCCAGTGATGGGAGAAATTAAGGTTGATGCCCCATGAAACGAAATGTATGAGGAGGCACTGGGCCGATAATGTGAAGAAAAAAAAAAAAGACCGCAGGACAGAGTCATTCCATCTGAAATAAAACAGTCTGTGGACACAGTAAGCTTATCCTGACCAGTACTGCATGCCTCAGCAGAACAGAGTCCTCGATGAGGCCGGAGAACTGGAGCAGCTGCCTACTATCTTGGCTCTATTGTCTGAGATTAGCTCTTATAAACCTGAGGGATCAATGCCTCATGGGCTAGCTAGCTGCTCTATTACATTTGGATACCTGCAAGTTTTGTACAGCAGCCAAGTAAAGGTTAACTGAACTGTACAAAAATCAAGAATGACTTCTAGCGCATAACACTGGCAAGTGTAAACATAACATGAATCAAAAAGTGAAATTAATAAATACCAACATATACAAAGATGCAATTGGCTGTGATGTTATTCTTTTTTGAGCGTAGTAAAAAACACTCACTTACAATGCAAGAAAATAAGTTTATGTGAATATATCTCATTTACTTTCATTTTTCAAACAGCTTTATTCTATTAGGGTTGCAGGGAGGCTGGAGCTAATCCCAGCAAATTACAGGAGAAGGCAGGGTACACCCAGAACAGCTCACTAGGGCCAACTCATTAACTTTCTCACTCACTCACTCACACACACACACACACACACACACACACACACACACACACCCTTATATTCACACTCATATTTATACCTATGCAATCTGGAACCACCAATTAGCCTAATGTGCATGTCTTTGGACTGTGAGAGGAGTACCCTGAGGAAACCCATGCAAGCATGGAAAGAACATGCCAGGCATGGGGCTAAAACCCAGGACTTTTATTTATTTATTTATTTTTTAATTTAAAAAGTTTGTGTCGAGACAACTTCTCAATTTCAGTCAATTTAAAATTTTAATGCAGATTGACCTTTTTAAGTTAAAATAAATATTTGCTTTGTACAGTGTTTAAAATAGTAAAATCATAGTTTTTTAAGTGCTTCTACATACCGAGTTACTTTCTTATTTTGATCAAGGCTTTGTGTTGGAGGTTGTGCATACACTCTGATCAATGTTTTAATCACAGTAGGTTTTTTTTTAGGCAATCTGTAAATGAATATTCTATTTCCGATTGTATGTACAGTATATGCTTATGATTAAGTTTAAACGTGGTGAAGTAATGGCATTTACGCAGGATTCACTACGCACCCTAAATGAAAATGGGAAGTATTATGTGTGATTGATGAAGGCTGTTTAATCAAAATAACAAGACAAAAATTGTCAACAAAATGCTTCATAACACAATTATACAAAAAGACATCAACTATTAAAACAACATTGAAAATTTTGTATATACATACATGCATCATATATGCATTACATCATGGAGATCATCCTACAGCAGAATATCCTGAAATGTATTCATAAAATAAGTAATAATGATGAAGATAATGCGTGAAAAGTCTAGATGAACGGTATATAAGTGACTGGGAGTTGAGTGGGATTTTAAAAACTTCTGACCTTGTCAGATACTGATACTAGATAAGAATATAGATATTATTCTGTGGCAGAGTCTAAATTAATATCCTTATGTGCCTCCTTACTCCAGTTAGGGAGATAAGACCTAGAAACTCTGTTCTAATTTGCCAAAAAACAAACATACAAACAAAAAAAGGTCCAGTTATAATTTCATTGAAAAATTAGGGAGTACAAAGAATGTTTTAAATATATTTTTCACATTTTAAAAAAACTAAAATTATATGGCATATATATCACTAAAATAAGAACAATTATTTCAAATATTTACAAAAAAATTAAAAATAAAAATGTTTTTGTGACTAATGTAAATACATTTAAAACAGGAATAGTAAATGGACTCCACTGATTATAACTGTTGTTGTATTTCAGTCATTCATTCTTTCATTTGCAGTACCTACTGGAGAGATCAGCCCCACTCCCTATATGTTCTCCAATCCCTATGTTCCCCAGTCCTCTCTTTTCCAATACCTATGTTCCCCAGTCCCTATGGGGATAGGGTTAGGGTTTAGAGGTTAGGATTAGAGAACATAGGTACTGGGGAACATAGGACTGGGGAACACAGACATGGACCCCCCACTGGGGCCTAGTCCCTGACCTAGAGTGTGACAGTGAGTGCGAGGCAAGAATACACTCCGGATAGGATGCCGGTGATTGCAGGTATTGTCATACAGCAACCTGTCTACCTTATGCAATCAAAGTTAATTCAGACTGATTTTTTCATCACTGACAGTTTTTTTTCTGTAGCTTTTCGACAATTTGTTGACAATTGCTGTAGTTGACAAAAGTTGACAATTTTCTGTAGCTTTTCTGAACATTCAAATGTTCATATACTAAAATAAAGAAGACTGAAGGTGACACTTCCTTTCACTGAGGGCGCCTTCCAAACTCAAGCAACCAGAAATGTCCTTCTCTTAGAGCTGACAAGCGGTGATGGTCACCAGGTGGGACATGCTATCCTAACAGTCTGGAACTCTTGTGAATTATATGCTGATAGATATAAACAGCTGTTATTCTTGGTAATGGAAAGCAATTAGAAACATCTGCACACTTGGCGGTGAGCGATGCCTTCGTGAGCTGCCCGCTTTCCCAGGTGCCACTGGGAAATAATTACATCATCAGGACAGTGCAGCCGAGCCTCCAGGACTAGTACTGATCTGTGAAGAACAAGAACAGAGTCCCTCCCTTGCTCCAGAAGGACAATAAAAACTGGGCAAATATCATGCTAAATATGAAAATAAATAAATAAAACTATCAATAGTTTACATCTATCTTTTTATATATGATATCTGTTAGATTTCTGTTGTGTTGAATTCACAATTCTGATTGGTCAGAAGGCATTGATTCGTAATAGCAGTTCAGACAGCAAAGTCAAATCACATGTTTATGCTTGTTGGAAATTGTATGCCAAAGGGACAATATTAATTGTTGAAATAGTGAGGATTTTTGTGAGTAGATGTTTATTTAATATTTTTTGGAAGGAGTCTCCAGTATTAGTGCTTTGTAACAATCAAAAATAGACCAGTAACTTTAAAGTTTCCTGACACTGGAAGGCTTTCATTACATTTTCAGAATTTTGTTATTTCTCAGTGACATAACATGTAACATCTTTACTTTATTTTGCGAAATAGAAAAATAGAAACTGCTGAGTGAATGACTGTTAATGGTTATGCTGAATTGAAGGTAATTTTTATAGATCATTTATTCGTTTTCAGAACCACTAAATCCTAATTAAATTGGCCCATCTCAGCCGACTCTGGGTGAGGCCCGGTACACCCTGGACAGCTCGTCAGGCCATCGCAGGGCAGAAACATGCTGACGGCAACCCAGTGGCCTACTCTTTACAAACATCAGCAATGGTTCTTCTACATGTCTCTCACTACAGTGAGAGACATGGCTGGCCTTTGATAACCCAATTATCTTGGTGATAGTGGGGCTTGAATCCCCGACCTTCAGATCAGTAAGACAGAACCCTACCACCAGGCCACCACTGCCCATTTTACAGATTATATGTCCCCAAATACTAGCTGTAAAACCAATGAAAACATCCCCACATTCTGAGGGTAGTCTTCTGAAGTACCAGTTCCTTCTCCATTTACAAAGTTGTGTCGAATCAACATGCTGCTCACACGATGAACAGTGTAACATCCTGCTTCTCTACTTTTAACCGAGTTTCATAACTTAGATCACTAGATATACAAACACAGTACCTGTTTAATTCTATAACACCAACCATATGAGTTTTGAGAAGGTATTCATCAAGATTGGGGTTATCAGTCTCTCCAGAATTTTGCTGGCTTTTTTGTGATTGTTTGGCCTACAGGTTTTGTGGCTGATTTTGCATGATGTGATGTTTTTAGAAATTTATTATATTATTTATTATTATTTATGATTTGCAGTTCAAACTGTTTCATGAATATTTTCAGTGTGGTTAAAGTGGCTTTTAATGAGATTTTTTGTTCTTTTATGGAGGTGTCCCTGTTTTTTCTTCCCAGTTTGTATCATCAAGGGTCTCTAGTGTGAAATTATATAATTACAGCAAATACCACTTACAAGGCCCCGACATTGCTACATAACTGTAATATTAAGAAACTTCTTACATGGACATATTAGTGGTGGCTAACTGCTGTAGTAAAACGCAAATAAATCACTTCAGCAATGTTTCACTTCACTCATCTCTGCTAATCTGCCACCTATGATGGCACATATTTCAGAATTAATTTATTAATTTGACAGAATAATTTTTTTGGTAGATTCATTATGAAAGACCACTGCAAGTAATAAAAACTTTTAAATCAAATCCTATAACAAACGATATTAATGATAATCCAACTTTTGTTTTTGTGAAACTCTTTATGATCCCTGTATGACCATACAAAATAAATATAAATGTTGATATGAAAATAACTGCCTCCTCATGAGATCAACCCCCCTCTGCTAAATACCCTTTTCTTCAGTTAACTGACAAAGCCCACCCAATCACCTTTCATCACTCCTCACACTCCTACTGTGCCAACCATGTGGAATTTCTTCCATAAAAGCATGACTGTGACTTTAATGACTTTGACCAGACCCCCATGGAGGGACATCATCTGTAAATACCAACAGCTTCTGGTCTCCTGGACAGAGCTGGAAAGTGAGAATGGTGAGCGGGAATAACATGGATGTTTTGGTAGCTATAACGCATGCTGGATCAGGTATTACTCCAGTAAGGGTGGTATAAACTCTAAAATACTCAGTATGTACTTTGGCCGACAAGAGGTCATTTTAAACATTAGTATGAGAGAACAAAGTAAACCCAAGTACTCTGAAATGGGGTACAAGTGCTAGATATTAAAGGTCTGACATTATACTTATTTTCAGACCATTATTTTTCATTTAGGACCCCTTATCCCAAAAATAAATATATAAATAAATAAATAAAAAACCGAAAATACACAGCTCTTCAGGAAGCTGCTTCCACGCCTCCCATTTTTGAGTCTGTGCGCTGGACAGCCCGTTTGGCTTACTCATTCCAATTTATGGTCTTTCTAATTTCTGTCAGAAGGCCCTGCATTGCCATGAGGCAGTAGGGGGTCCACCCCCCCCCCCCCCCCAAATAACAACAACAACAACAACAACAACAAAAAAATACAAATGGCGAAAACATTGTTTTATCTCAAACAACCTGGAGGGAAACCGTAAACATGTGCAAACCCCTTTATGTGATACTCTGACATCGGCTTACATGACCATTTAACGCGGTAACATTTATGGGTTACAAAGGTGTAAAAAACACAATATCTCACCTTTAAGCAGGCACAAACAGTAGATTTATTAAAAGATAAAAATAAAATATAATTTTTAGGGTTTTTTTAAATATGAAATCAACTAAACAAATTTTCTAAGTAATAAAAGAAAATGACATTGTAAAATAAATATATATTTAAAATGATGAGTAACATTAATCCAAACACAGTGAGATCATTAAAAAGTTTTTGTGTTGCTTTATCTGTCATAAAACATTTCAGTGCTTTTTTAACAAAAATGAAACACGCACAGAAATTCTGACTTCATTTCATTCTGCTCCAAGATTCAAATCAATATAGCAACAAGCATTTTGTGGTAAAGCCTGTAATTCCATAGGCAAAGAGCAGAAAACATCCATCAGGACAGATGAGTCCAAAGGAATCCTGATGAAGTTGGATATATTGATGCTGGTTGGCATACGTGTCACAAGAATCTGCAAGCACAGCTCAGGATAAAGGAGGCTGCTGGTGCTATATGAGTCCAAGCAGAGATAAAGCGAGGAGCAAACACATACATACACTTATAAATCCATAAGAACAGCACTTTCTTTAGGAAAGCAATTGCCTGTGGTGTTAAATATTGTATATCAGAATGCTGCTATACCCCATAGATCACACTCAGGATAATACCACTGAATAAAAATATATATAAACTCAACACCTACTTATTTATTATTTACATATAGTTGATGTACTTATGGTTTACTACATGTTAGATGAATAATTCATGTATATGACATTTCGAGTGCAACAAAATGCAGACAAATGTCTGTATTGCTACTGATAAACGTATGCAACCAGTGTGAGTATCCATTTGTATTCTATAGTGTCATCCATCTTTTTCAAATAGAGTGAATAAATGAGTTTATTGATTAAGGCTTGTAGAATGTTGTCCGGGCGGCATGATGGCATAATGGTTAGCACGTCCGCCTCACAGCAAGAAGGTCCTGGGTTTGATTCCCAGCTCAGGCATTTCTGTTTTGAGTTTGCATGTTCTCCCTGTGCTTGCATGGGTTTCCTCCAAGTATTCCAGTTTCCTCCCACAGTCCAGAAACATGCACAGTAGGCTAATTGGCTGTTCCAAATCACCCCTAGGTGTGAGTGTGAATGGTTGTGCAAGTGTTGGCCCTGCGATCGCCTGGCGAGCTGTACAGGGTGTACCCCGCCCTCGCCCAGAATCGGCTGAGATGGGTGCCAGCCTCCCCGTGACCCTAATTAGCATTAAGCGGCTGAGAAAATTAATGAATGAATGAATGTTGTCCAGTTCCTTCACATTAGCTGTTCTGCATTCACAGATGTTCCTAGGGACAGGAGCACGTCGAGAGAAACGGCTGATTGGATGTTGGGTCTGAAATCTTTTCCATGAACCCAGGATATGTATTCTGACATGGTCGTTTAGGAAATGAGAAGCTACTCACTGCATCATTTAGGGTTAAAAAACTTGCTGCTGGCTGAAGCATATTAATCACTGCAGTAATTATCCTATAGAAGGCTCTTAATTATTTGTTTACTTAAATCCAGGTATTGAATCTTTTGACCAGGGAGTGTACTTCTAAGACTGCTTAAGCCTTATCCACACAGGAAGCGATAAGTTATGTTTTACGATAGGTAAGCGATCAAGCACAGTCAATGAAACTCAGCGAATTGAGCACCGAGAGGCAAGATTTTCACAATCCATGCCAAGTGGGCATGTGCGGAGTTCAACTGAGCTGATTATTGATGTGAAGCGATTAGAGAGATAACCAATCAGAGCTTAAGTATACCAATGATTGACAGATGGCGCCAAACACTGTGTTGCCCAAAATCTTTTCGTATTTGCTTCCATAGACCATGTGTAAAAATAGACGATTCTGCATGCAGTTCAGCGGCAAAGCAGCTCGCATGTTGCTCGTCCTGTGTGGATTCGGCTTTACTGTTAAAAAATTAGCATTTACAGCTGCAGCAAATTGATGAATTGACTTTATCAACTCCCTGTTCCTTATCCCTGTTGACTAGGTTACATCAGTGGCACTGTGATGTGTAAAAAAAAAAAACTAGAGGATTTGGGGTGGCCTTTTATTGTCTCCGCCATAAGGTGTGTCTGTGTAGTAATGATCCTGCTCAGGCAGTGTTTCAGTTGGCAACATGTCTGTTAGGTGGATTATCGTGTATGAGACTTTACTCATTACTGAGCAAATAATTTGAAACCCACAAACAATGCATGTCTATGCAAAATATTTTAATACAAAATTCCCCCTTTCTAAGGTGTTGTGTAAATATTAATCAGTATATGTAGCTAGCAAATATGCACGACTTAGCATATTCTAATTAGCTTGTATACCAAGCCAAATACCTACCAAGCTACAGAAACCACAACAGTTAGTTAGCCAGCGAATGCAAGCATAGTATACTTGGCTATTTATCATGGCTAAGAACATAATGACATATTCAAAACGTTAGGTAATCTTTCAAGTAGTTTTTCAAAGGCAACTTAGTTACTCTTACTTGAGTTATTATTGATCACTACTTTTAGTTTTACTCATGAGAATTATTACTAGGCGGCAAGGTAGTGGTTAGCACATCCACCTCACAGCAAGAAGGTCCTGGGGTTGAGTCCTGGGCTTGAGTGTTTCTGTGTGAAAGTTTGCATGTTCTCACCATGCTTGCGTGGGTTTCCACCAGGCACTCTGGTTTCCTCCCACAGTCAAACATGTACAGTAGGTTAATAGGCTGTTCCAAGTTGCCCCTAGGTGGAGTGTGAATGGTTGTGTGTGTGTGTGTGTGTGTGTGTGTGTGTGTGTGTGTGTTGGCCCTGCGATGGTCTGGCGAGCTGTTCAATGTGTTCCCCGCCTTGGTCAAGGGTTGGCTGAGATCAAGTGGTTCACCACAACCCGAGTAGGACTAAGCAGCTTGGCAAATGAGTGAGTGAGTGAGAATTATTACCAGAGTAGCAGTTCTTTTACTCAACAATATTTCTGTGTTCTTTTCACCATTGGTTATTTCCCACTCCTGTTACATTTCACATGCAGAACAAAATTATCTCCATAAGTCACAATGTGACATGAAACACTCACTAACTTCATGTAACCACAGAACTGTATTTACTGCAACACTGGGGTGTTTGAACAGTTCTTACACAAAGTTGGGATGTAGGTTGAAATTGAAATTAAGAATGAAAACAAGGATGTGCAAATTATCTTTGACATATTTTACAAAACACATGTAAGGTTGTCATGCCATTTCATTAATTCATTTATTTTCTGAACCTCTTAATCCTAATTAGGGTCGCGGGGAGGCTGGCACCCATCTCAGCCGACTCTGGGCGAGGGCAGAGCATACCCTGGACAGCTCGCCAGGCCAATGCACTGGGTTATCAAATGCTGGCCATGTCTCTCACTGTCTATGGTGAGAGGCATGTAAAAGAACCATTGCTGATTTTCGTCAAGAGTGGGGGGTGGGGGGCATTGACAACCCAGTGATAATAGGGCGTGAACCCCCAACCTTGGGATCAGTAATCCAGCACCCTACCACCAGGCCACCATTCCCCAATGCCATTAAATAAATATACTTAGGGATTGAATACACCAACTGATGAAACGTTTCAGGTGTTATTTTGTCCCATTCGTCCTGCAAACAGGTTTTAAGATAAGTTCAGGATCATCACTGTTGCATTTTTCCATTCAAAATTCAGCACAGATTCTCTACTGGGGGCAAATTAGGATTTTAGGCAGGCCAGTCCAGCACCTGCATCCTCTTCTTCCACAAGCTTGACTTTGTAATGTGTACAGAATATCGTTTGCATTGTCTTGATGAAATATGAATGGAGATCCCTGGAAAAGCGTAAGGATTGTAGGATTCTTTTGCCAAGGGCACTGACACAACCCCATTCATCCAGATTCCTTGAATTACTGTATTTAATGATATTATGCACCACAGAGTGTGAACTGTCCAAATCCTTTCCTATTTTTGTTTGATGAGCATATCAATAATTTTCTCACACATTTGTTTACCAATTGGAAATCCTTAGCACATTTTTGCTCCTCTAGGTACTAGACCTTTTCTGAATACTTATTTTGTACCAAATCATGATTACAGTCACCTGTTGACATCACCTGTTTCAAATGACATCAGTTTAATTATTTTACGTCATTACTAGACCTAAATAGCCCCATCTCTGCTTTTTAAATTGATTTTATTTATTTATTTTATTTTATTTCATTTATTTATTTTATTTATTTTTTTAATGTGCTTCAATAGGGAGCCCCTAAAGGGACATGGAAAAAAAAAAGATGGGTTTCTTGTGCGCATGAGAAAGAGAAAAGGGGCATGGGAGAAAAAAAACAAACAAAGGATAGGTTTCTTATCGAGAAAGTTTCGCGTGCGCACGAGAAAATATCACGTGCGCACCAGTTACCTAAG
>JBCNYH010000025.1:28247743-28264606 GCA_039654325.1 Tandanus tandanus
GGGCTGGGCGTGTGATCAAGGTGTACCTGATCACACGCCCAGCCCTTCCCACTCACACACATACATAGGGCGTGTGATCAGGGTGTACCTGACCCTGCTCCAGCCTCCCCGCAATCATAATAAAGGATAAAGCCGTTCGTAAATACCTTTACGTAAAGGTTTACAGATACTTTAAACAAGTGTGATTGCATTTTTCACACAAATGTTTACGTGGCTGCCCAAGAAACTGCTTTTTGACTTCCAAAAAAAGTGAGTTTTGAGTAAACCAGTTCTTTTTTGCACTTTTTTCCATAGAGGAAATATCAAAAAACTTTTGTGGTAATCCCACATGTGCTACGGATGTGTCGTCTAGTGAAGAGGCTGGGAAATCTTCCAGTTATTCCCTTACCAGTCATTCAGGCTGTAGCAGAGAAGGGTCCTACAGATTCAGGCAGCAGTGTTTATGGGTAAATAAGTCAAGAGAAATCAGTGACAGACATTTAATTGTATTTTTTCACCCATCTTTAATAATCACTTTAACCTGGTCAGGGTCATAGTGGATCCAGAGCTTCTTCTGGAAACACTGAATGCATTGATGGAATACCAGTCCTTCAAGGTTGCCATGCAAGCACACTCACAATTATCCACATCTAGGAGCAATTCTGTGTCTAATCCACCTACATACACATTCATGGAAGGTTTAAGGATCAATGGACGCAAGCTAAGGATCAATCTGTGGACACTCGAACAAAGTACTTTTTTTTTTTTTTTTAATTAACAATTAAATATGATAACTAAAATAAAAATAATACAATAATGATGATGATTATATATTCAAATACATATAATTAGATTTTAAACAAACTTTAATAAAATATAATATAGCTTTTACACTGTAAAATATTTCATTGTCCAGAGCTGGGTATAACTTTCATCGTAGTATTTTACAGAAATAGCTTTTATTCCTCTCTAAAAAGCACCTTTCCCCCCCATTTTTTTTTTATAAAGTAATAAAAGCACTGTCATAATTACACATAAAGCAAGACAGACTGGCTAACGGTTCAGTTGGACATATAGTTCTCTGAGTGTAATTACTGCTATAAATAAACAACTGAGGAAAAGAAGCATTCAAAGAAAGATGGACTTTGCAATATTGTGCTGTTGTTGGTACAATCTGGTTTTAATTAAGTCTGTATGAGTTCTTTACATCAGACATTTTACTCTAAATCATTCATAATCCAGCAAAATTAAAAGCATATGAAAATACAGGTTTGAATCTTTTGAATGTTACTGCGATGTGTTTTAAGCTGCACAAAATGCTCAGCTGAGCATTAATCTGCTTATGCGTGTGGCTGATGAATCTGTTAGTGTTCAGTGATACCATCTGGGTGCTTATGCAGAGTGACCACAGCTCCACTTGGCAAAATATAGCTACATTTATTTTTTACAAGTGGACAGAACAATAATGCAAATTAAATGTTTCAGCAAAGCTCCACGAAGATGGATTTCACTCACAATACACAGCGATATTTAGTGAATACAGGATATTTCAGCACACATGAAACATAATACTACATTTGTGAATTCTAATGTGATGTATAGACTTATTGTGGTCTACTTACACACAGAAATATGCCCTCTCTGAGGCATCAGCCTGCAAACTTGTTTTCACTCATTTTTCACATTTTTCTTATCTACATGAGCGATATCAGCAATATTGAATATGAGAGTGAATTACTGGAATATTAAGAAAGGACATAAATTGAGTTTTGTGTAAAGTTGGAGCAGATCCACATGGACTTGTGTGATGAATTGTTAAATAAATAATTTCTAAAAATATACACTTTTTGCCTTTCATGCCAATTAAATTACACATTCAGTGTTTATTATCACAGCATTATCATAGATCTCAAATCATTAAAATGAAAAAAAATTAAAAATAAAAAAAATCATAAAATAATAGTGCAGTTTTAAGTTGATTCCTAAAATTGTTTGTTTTAAAAATTCATTGACTATTTGTAACTTTAAAAAATTATATTTTTCATTATTATTATTATTATTATTATTATTATTATTATTATTATTACAGTATTTGTTTTTACCATCTGCTTTTCATCGGACTTTTAAAAAAATGCGTTTTAATGAATATAAAATCACATTAAATAATAATATTAAACCTGACAAATTTATATACTGATGAAGTTGTTGGCTGAAGAGGTTACACATAAAAATATATTTAAAATTTCAGTTTTGAAAATAAAAAAGGTGCAAAACCGGAATATAATGCAATTCAGTATAAATGAAGCCATTAATCCCTGTGAAAGTACATTATTCTGCACACATAAAAACTCCATGTGATTATCACAAAAATTTTTACATTAATATAAAATGCATAAAAAAGAAAAACAAAGTGAAAAAAAAAACATTTCTTATATTTAAAAAAATAATAATATTTACAAATAACAAATTAAAAATTTGGTCATGCACAAATATTTTTTTTGGTCACAAAAAAAAAAAAAAAAAAAAAAAAAAAAAAAAAAGACCCACATCTCAAGCTCTCGACAATAGTGCATGGAGTGCATAAACAAGGCTGTGCTGTGCTGCTAAGTTTTAGAAGCCGAGATAATATTATAAAAAGCTGTGTTAGCGCTGAGTAAATATATAATTATCTAATGAATAACAGCTCATTAACCTGTGACATAAAATGTAAAAAAATTATTAGGGCATATTGTCCATGGGTTTGTTCCAAATATGCAAAATGTTTTATTTTATTATTATTTAAAAAAATTAATTTCAATGCTTGTTTGCAGCCTGAGGAGTAAATCACGGCTTTTAAATTTCAAATGAAGACAACAAAGGAATAATTAGAGCGGCGTGCTTCGGCAATGCCCCTACTGTCTACAAGCTCTCGTCTGCACACCGAATAGGAGCGTCTGCACCCCTTTTTCCATTCCCCCCTCAAACTTGATGGTTGTTGAACTTATTTTTAGTGTCATTTGATAAGCTTCCCTGCTTGCATCGAGACATCCCACTGACCCAGCCACTGGTCATTGTCTATACCGCTTCCCATCAAAGCTGGCGCGCTTTGTCAGATTTCCACTCGAATATCCATTCTGCATCTGAAGTAGCGCATCCAAAGTGACTGGATCGTTCGAGCCTTTTTTTTCCCCTCAGCTGCTGCCCTCTTTCCTCCCCGATGGCATTTCTATCCATACTGGCATCATTTACCAAACGGCGTCATGACAGCGCGTCGAGCAAATGTACAAATAATATATATTGCTTGCTTTGTGTGTGTGTGTGTGTGGTGAGGATAATATCTGTAAATTAACAATACTTCTTCGTCCTTTCAGAAATGGCATTTTGGGTTTTGCATGATGGGTCTTTTTAAATCCCACTGATGCAGATCGACTAATGGGTCATTCAGTGTCAAAAGGCATAAAAAAAAGCACATGCTTCACAGGCTGCTGATCAACTTTGCCTTTAATTATTTTAATTAAGTTTACTGCTGTTAAATCAGAGCTTTGAAAGATCGGCAGTGGCTCTATATCTATGATTAGATCTATATGTTAAATATAGGTCCATTTGTAAATCTTGAATATAATAATGACAGACAAAAGTGACAGAGCTCTTAAAGTCCCTGAAAAGTAGCCGATTTGGTCATGTGATGTCTAGTGGTAAAATAAAGCTCTGTTAATTTCTCTTTTGCCAAGTGCATGATGATGGAAAGGTGTCTCCACAAAACTAAAGGGCAAAGTCCTAGCACGTCCAGGACCTTAGGGCATTCTGTCTACAGTTTGTCATGCGTGTGCACTTCTCAGTGTTAAAATGACAAGATCTGCAGTCAGAGAGGTCCCGCTAGGCACTGGGCGATACTGGAGAGGCTTTGTGGTGAGACATTGCCAAGAGGCACTGGACTTTCTGTACTCACCAAGCGTACTGGGATTACTGACTCCAACGGCAAACATACTTTTTATTTTCCCCTCTAAAGTAGCCTCCGTCTGTGTCCTTAAATGTAGCTTTTTTTCCACCTCTACATAAGGCACAATATGGTCAGAATATGTTACGCTCTTGATTTGTACAAAATACTACCCATAGCTTGCTCAAACTGTTGTTTTTTATCAGGAAGGTATCAGAAATTAAGCTTGAACATTAGGAAAATCCCAATTTAGTCCTTTAGAAAAGGAAAAACTTCAGATGTAATATTAAAATCAATATGATAAATAGGATACAGATTGGTTATCTAATACAATCTTAAAAACAAACAGGTAAAGGAAACAAACAAACAAACAAAAACACCAGAAAAAGGTTATCTGATTGTTGTTGGTTTTTTTTAATACTGATATCTTCTCAATCCATACATTTTGATGGCTGAAGTTTGTCTAGTGATGAGGAACCCGACTGAAATTCATGCAGCGTCCCTGAAAGAAAAGAAAAAGACATTAAGTTGACAAAAAAGTTCATTTGGGTGGGGAAAAAAAGTAAAACACAATATTTATATTCAATAAAATTTATTATACTGCTTTAATATTAAAACCATAGACAACTTTTTATAACTGACTCCAATATCTTAATAATTCTTAATTAAATAATCATGAGTGAGTCTGAATGTTCCAATTAATTAAATCTGCATGTAATGTGATTTGCAAATAACAATGAAAGCAGGGCTTCATTCATACCAAAAAAAAAGTAAAAATAAATATTTAGTACAATAAAACACTAAATACTTCACGTTATACTAAAATCTGAACTACTGTTCCTTTAGGGTTTCATAATCATACAATTTTCCTTACACAAGGTCACAAATGAACTATTATAATAATTAATTTAGGAAATATAATACCACAACACGTTCTCACTGAACATTAAACTATTAAAACTACCTAAAAAAAAAACCCCTAATAAAAATACCTGTTTTTTTTTTAAAGAATACATTTAAATATGAAAAACAAAGGCAAAAATGTACAAAGATGTGAACTGATCTGTCAGTCTATATCATGGATAGTTTTAAAGTGTGCTAGAATGATCTGAACACAGTTTCTGCTCTGGTTCCCACAGATGCACAGAGATGAGTGTAAAAGTATGCGGGTCGCTCAGTGGCAGTGTAAATGGTTTATGTACTTTAGAGCACGGATCAGATCAGTGGATACACTTAAACAACTGGCAAAAAGAGGGAGCTCTCGCACAGCTTATTCCTTTACACACACACACACACACATACACACACACACACACACACACCTGTTTTTTGTGACTTTTCTGGATTCTTTGTATATATACATATTGTATATATAACATACTGTAGGTATGAAACTACTTTTATGTATGAAAAATGTTCGATATCACATCCTACATCTGACTAATTTGTATCAATTAATGATACCGGTAATGCGAGTTAACAGTCATGTGACCCCAAGAATTCAGAATATTTTTGTATTTTGTAAGTAAATATATTCATAGTAAAGTACTTTCTACACTATCTGCCATAATATAAAATAACACATAATACAGTGGAATTGCTCATTTGGTAACTATCTTAAATAAGCTGCACTGATTCAATGGAGTCTTAAGCGTGAGTTAATTCAGTGTTAGACGTGGTGGAAACAATGTAAGCTTGTTAAGCTACTTGGGGTGCCCCATTAATTAAGGCTTTCAATTAGAAATAAGAAAGTCTGGGTTCAAATATCGGAACTGCCAAAATGCCACAGGCTATGTCCACGAGCAAGACCATTATTTATCAGCTCTGTTAAATCCTCCCACAGTTGTACGTTTTTTTTTAAGCATTAGCGAAATGAGCAAATGTACAGTGCAATGTTTCTAATGTTGCAATTTTATACTATGTAAGACATTACAGCACTTTACTGTAATTATCTTTACAGTTTTTTTTTTTTATTGTCAATTTACATATTACAGTACTTTACTGGCAAACCATTTTTAAGTTGGTATTATTGCTCCATTGCTTCAAATCTATTTTAAAAACATTTTAAGTCCTGGCAATGTTTTATGTTGGACAACATTTTTCTGAAATTGTCTCACAATTTGTAGATGCAGTTTTTGTGGATTGTTGAACCTCTGTCCAGATGCACTTTTTACACCCAATCATGTTACTGGCCTGTTGCCAATTAACCAAATTAGTTACAACATGTTCCTCCAGCTGTTTCTTTGTAGTACCACCTACTTTTTTCAGCCTTTTGTTGCCCTGTCAAGGTTTTTGAGACGTGTTGCTTCCATCAAATTCAAAATGAGACAATATTTTTATGAAATAATAAAATGTCTCACTTTCAACATTTGATATATCTTCTATGTTGTACTGTGAGTAAAACATGGGGTTATGAGGTTTAAAAACCACTGTGTTCTGTTTTATTCACATTTTACACAGCATTCCAACTTTTTTGGAATTGAGGATGTACCACTACTGCCAGGCTCATTTGGTTAAAATAACTCACTAGCCAGGACCATAAATAAACTCTTTAAGTTGCCGTCATTTGCCCTACTTTTGCAAGTGCTAATGCAAATTGGACGAAACTCCGATGCGCCATATACTCTCCACGAATGGAAGGCTTCTAGTGTAAGCCATGTGAGGCAGACCCTCTGTGCTAGATCTCGTTCTGTCAACAAATAAGGCGCATCAGATGCTGTTTTGGCCATGACCGACTGCGCCGTTAAGTTCACTGGATTTCAAGAGCTTTGACGGAGGAGCTCGGAAAAGCTGCCCTGCTCTGTACACAACGGTCCAGAGAGCTGACCAGGTGTGGTACAATACGGTCAGTCCGCTCTGAACCGCTCGCTCCAACACAGCAGCAGGCTCAGATTTGGCACTTCGAACTTCACCCTTTGCCACGCTGGTCTGAGGTGGGAAAGAACCAGTCATGACAGTGCCAAGAGAATGTAAGAATAGTGGGATGGGTATAGATGTGTTGTGAAGTGGATGATTAAAGAGGTTTTTAAAAATAATTTAGCAAAGGTTTTAACAAAGGTATTTAATAATAAATTTTAAAAAACTATCAAAATTATATTGTAATTAATGACAAAATTGCTATGCTGTAATTTATATGCTTTGTACTACAGTTAAGCTTGAACAAAATCACAACAAAAAAAAATCCCTGTTCTTGTCCAGGTCATGGACCAGCTTCACAAGAACTCAAAAGAAAAAAGGGAAGCAAAAAAACCTGAAAAACCGTGACAATCTCTGACATCAATTCTTCCATAAAACCTTTTAAAAGTTCAAATTCCCTCCTTTTTAAATAAAAGCCTCAACATCATCATAAAACAACCCCCTTCTATTTCAAAACATATAGAACACCTACAGAGATAAGCCTAATGTCATGACGTCATCTCCCTTCTATGTTCTTATGGTTGGAACCATTTCCACAGCACACAGTGTTGACAGCACCAGGCTTCAGAGAGCATGTCACGTGCTGATTGTGCTGTGTGTTGGGGCACCAGGCCAATGGACCAGTCCATCTGCAAGTTTGCATCTCATCTTCTACTAAACCCATGCTCTGGAACAGCCTGATTCCCTAGATATTAGAACTCTCTGAGGAGTTGTTTCGCAATTCCCTGCTTTTTACTGAGGCTTAAACATGAACTGCACAATTAAATGCTGGCTTACTCACAACCTCTCATCTTAAAATGTCAGAATAACATATTTTTATGATTAAATGTTTTTAAAAAAATTTATACCCCATAACAGAGTCAACGATAATGAGGATTTTATATTATCTGTAAATAAATAACTATCCAATACCAAAATCTCAATATACTGTACATCATTGACCTGTTAATGTATACTATAATCAATAGAGAATAAATACTAACACGGTAACATGAATTCTAATAGGGCGCCTTGCTGAAAAATCTATGACGATGCAATACAACAAGATACATTAATTTCCACTCCTCATATTGAACACATAAAAATCCACCATGGGACAGGAACTACAGCTGCAAAGAGGCTGATTATTATTTCCAGATGAAGCACCAAACCCTCAAAAATCAACATCTTATTGAGAACGAAGTTACTCCTAAATGTTTAGAGAATAGAATGTAAGAATAGAGGTAAGTGCATAGTCAGGATTTGACACCAACCTAAACACTATTCAAAGGTTACATGAGAATTACCCAGCCGGGTAATGGTTGACTAAAACTACCATTACGTTATAAGTTCACACTTATTATCAAGGTATTAGCTTAAGTCAGGAAAAGTGAAGTGTCACTGTGTCTGATAGGTCAGGAAGATCAGCTGAATTATGACCAAGTATAACTGATCAAATCTTTAAAAGTGGCACCACTAGAGTTATACAGCATGTAGTCCGGAGGAAACCGGAGTACCCGGAGGAAAGCCCCACACACACACACACGGGGAGAACATGCTAACTTCACGCAGAAACGGTGTCGGTGAGTCCGGGACTCAAACCAAGGACCTTCTCATTGTGAGACAATAAAGAAAGGGTTTACAGACTTTCAAACACCACTGTAACTTTGGTCCTAAGTCACTGACTTACTTCGAACACCGATAAGTGTTGAAATAAGAAACTTTGGTCATTGGAACAATATAAATCCTTAATTCATGCCTAGTACATAGTAGTTTATTACAGTGATTAGTGATTGTTGAGGAACTGCTATGGTAAGTTACATAAGTATTATAAGTACTTAAGCATGAATTAAGAACATGTATTGTAAAGTTCTACCAGAACTTCAAGCTAAAACTCAAATTTGTAATTTGGCTACTAATCAACACTAATAATTGCCACTATTGGACCCTTAAGAAAGGCCCTTAACCCAGGCAAGCTGGCATGGATAAAGAAAATAATTTCACTGTACTGCACTTAAATATGTATAGTTGATTTATGGATGCTAGTAATATACGCCAGTCAAACACCAAACCAAAATGAGAGGTCTATCAAAAGGGTCTTCAGCGTTATAATTTACAAGGACATAAAATAGCACCTTGTGCTAAAATAATATTTATTTTACAATCCTTTCAAAAAAGAAAAAATGCTGTGGCATATGAACCAGCAATCAAGCTTTGACCAGTTCTGCAATAAACCTGGAGACATGAAGGGAAGTGATGCTTTTTAATCTTGAGCTGATCATAAAAAAACTGTTTTGCAAGCATCCTGCATTATAACATTTGCATATAGTTTATCATCATGTCCATATTTGCAATGATGACAGAGGCAGAGTTGAGAGTAAACACACAGTAACTCTCAGTGGCATTACGATATTGGCCACCGATCCCTCCATTTGATCGATTTATTGTTTGATTATTCAGATGGTTGTTTGGATGGTTTTCTGAGTGCACTGACAAGAGCATAGACATTAAAGGTTGTCAGAAAAGATGGTAGGATTAAAATATATACCGATGAACCCATTTAAAAGGAATGCTTGAAAGCAGCATTAGAGCAGAACAGAGCAATTGATTCGTCCTGTGATACAGGGGCCATAACAATCAATACATTGTGTCTTGAAAATAATATCTAATATTCAGAATTGAGAATAAATTGACAGCCATTACAGTTTTGTCGGTGTAGTAGTGACGTGTAGACCAATTTATTATAGTTATATTAAAACTGCTGCCATATTGTAAGCAAAGTAATTTAATAATATTGACTAAATCTTTACATTTTAGATTATATAGTAATTTATTATCATGATTAGTAATTAATAAGGAACTACTCTAGTAACAGTTGATTATTTGCTGTTAAGTCATTAATTAAGAAACTGTAGTATAAAGTGTTAGCAGTGGTGATGACTTGGGCTACTAATCAACACAACCAAGGTACCACTGATGGGCCCTTAAGAAAGACATTTAACCCAAGAAAGCTCGGATACTGAGTACAAAGAAGAAGGCCTTGATAGAGGTCTATTCTGACACAATTTGGAAACGCAAAATGTGTTTCAAGACAACAGGTGTTTAAAACACATTAACCAAAGATAATAAAAGCACACAATATAGCAATAAAAGCATCAGTGAAAATCATTCAGGTTAATTTATCTCATAATGCTCTGAAAGTTATTATAATTAGAAGGTGCGTAGAAGTGTGCATTAGCTCTCTGTGCTGGGAGCGAAAGGCTACAATGCAAATGATTTCTAAATTCTCACCACAGGCAGAGTGACAGGATGTTGAATGAGCACCAGGAAGTTGCTTCTGTTAACCACCATTTCGACCTTCGGCAAAAACCATTTCACCACAAGGCTACTCGAGCACACAACTGAACCACACCACTATGTTAAAGAGAGCCTGTGTATATTCAATCAGCACAACAATGTAGCTTTAATAAATCAATTCACATCAGATTTGTTTCAGTCAGAAGCGGTATGCGTTCGCTGCATAAATATTACCTATAATTTCTCACGCAAGCATCACTAAGTAGTAAACAGATCAGCACACAAAGCTTTTTCCCATAGAAACTGCATCAGCAATGTCACAGAAAGCATACAGATGTTTTCTAATCACTACCCTTCCTCTTTCCCCAGAATATTTTTGTCAGGGTAAGGGTACATTCACTGCCAGCTAACAGCTCTGGGCACCATCCTCTGGTTGTTTGAGAGAAAATGCCAGTCGTTTTGGCGGAGCACGGACACTCACAGACGGCACAGCCGGGCACAGATGGCACTAATGGACAAGTGAAATCCAACAGAGGGAGCGGGACCGAGCCGCAGAGGAAGCGTCATTCCAAATAGCTGCGGTAGAAGCCAGGCCCCCATACCATCTTCCAGTGGAGCTACTGCTGCAATGCTTCAAGCATAAAGAATTTAAAGTGATAAAATAATCATGATGAAGGCAGGGATGCTGTTGAGAAAAGAACTGAGTGGATCAGAGGGAAAAAGCTATTTTTTATTAAATGTATGAAAGTAGACAAACAAATGTTTTGGGTGCCTGTTTGAGAACAAAGTATTGTTATGGTGTTTAAAGGATTGTTATTGTTATCTTACAAATGGTATTTTTCAGTTATGACCAGGTAAAGAAAGTGCCATCTATGATTTATAAAAAGAGGTGCATATAATCATGCAGGAAACTGAAATTTATGTGAACTTTTATTGCTAGAATTATATTTTTTCTAGAGAAAGAAGGTGTGTTGAACCAGTATAATACTAGTGTAAAGTACAACGGGGTATAGTACAGTACAAATGTGTTGACAGGTTGATACTCTAGTCTTCACTCATTTACTGAACCGCTTACTCCTACTAGGGTCGCGGGGAGGCTGTGCCTATCTCAGCCGACACTGGGCAAAAGTAAGGTACATCCTGAACAGCTCTCCAGACCATCGCAGGGCCAACACAAATTCGCACACACAACCATTCACAAATACACTCACACCTAGGATCAATCTGGGACAGCCAATACACTTAATGTGCATGTCTTTGGACTGTGGAAGGAAACCGGAGTACCCAGAGGAAACCCATGCAAGCATGGGAGAACATGCAAACTCCACACAGAAACGCCCGAGCCTGGGGCTCGAACCCAGGACCTTCTTGCTGTGATGTGGACGTGCTAACCACTATGTCACCATGCCTAAATTATAAATGTAGAAATTTAGGCACTGCCTAGAAGGGGAGCTCATCATTTCTTCTGATCATACCTAATGATTTATTCTGTCAATGTTTTTTAAAAGTTTAAGCCATGATCTCCAGAAGAATCAGTAGAGGCACTGGCCATAATACTTAATACTTAATTTGTTGTTATTTCCTGCCCAAGAACAAACAGCCAATCAGCACTGCGATACATACGGACAGATGGACATACAAGCTATGTATGGTGCTCCACCTGCAATAAAAACGAACTTCACTGTTACACAGTGAAATATAACCAAAAGAGATATTCATTCATTCATTCATTCGCCACACTTTTTAATACTACTTGGGCTGCGGGGAGGTTGAAGCCTATCTCAGCCAACTCTGGGCAAAAGTGGGATACACCATGAACAGCCTGCCAGTCTATCATAGGGCCAACAACCATTCACTCTCACACCTAGGGGCAATTTGGAACCGCCAATTAGCCTAATGTGCATGTCTTTGGACTGTAGGAAGAAACTGGACTACCCGGAGGAAACCCATGCAAGCAAGGTAAGAACATGCAAACTTCATACAGAAATGCCCTCGCCAGCCCAGGACTGAAACCCAGGAACTTCTTACTGTAAGGTGGATGTGCTAACCACAACCAAAAGAGATATTCAATACATCTCTTTGAGGTATACAATGATCCATGTATTTTCTGCCATCAAAAGCAAATAGCTACATTTCTTTCTTTCTACAAAGCTGCTCCAGGCACATGACCAACAGGCAAAAATTCACTGACGTTCTACCAAGTCTTTTCATGTATCATTGTAAGAGCATGTAAACACATCTGCTTCAGCTTTTCATGCTCTTCAGTTATTCATGCTCTCAGCATGTTTGCTTACTTCTCCCGATTGAAAGATCAAGACACTGCAAATGAGCATCCAAAAAAAAAAAGCCTATGTGCTTTTGGGTGTAAGCATACAATCTTGGTTACTTCCAAAGTACATATCAGACTAGAAGGTGGAGAACATCTAGTGTAAAAATTAAAAATCTTTTAATTCTCCACTTTGTGTATCATGTACGTGTAATTCTTTCCCCTACAGAATGAATATTGTGTGTGTGTGTGTGTGTGTGTGTGTGTGTGTGTGTGGTGATGGTGGTGGTGGTGGTGTGGACAGTTTGCCTTGCCTTCCATCAGTACAGTGGTGGTCAGAGGTTGTATATGATCTTGGTGAGGGGGAAAAGCGAGTCATGCGACAAGGCCAATGATAATTGGAGGGAGCTGTCAGGATGGAGCAGCGGTGACTGTATGCAAGAGTCCTGCCATTTGGACACGTCGGTGCACATGTGCCAGGAAGCCCGCCCTCCCATGGGGTAGCCCACATTAAAGCCTGTGATGAGGCTAATGTGGGCAGAAATGGCCTTGGCACTCAGCCCATGTGGGATCCATGCCTTGACCTATCAGAGTATCTTCAATGTAAAGACAAATGTACAGCTATTCCCTAACAGCTAATGTAAAGCTCAAAGCAATATCACACAAGCATTTTCCAGTGCTAGACACAAGATTATCTGTTTAGTGTACTATGATATCAGTTACATTAGTAGTCTTATTTCATAATAAAGGTTTTTATTAAATGATCTCAATTAGATTTTTCTAATCAAGCTTTTTTAAATCACTGTGTTCAGATGATAAAAAAATACTAATAGCAGAAGCAATCATCATTTATTCATTCATTCATTTTCTGAACTGCTTAATCCTAATTAGGGTCGCGAGGAGGCTGGCGCCCATCTCAGCCGACTCTGGGCGAGGGCAGAGTACACCGTGGACGGCCTGCCAGGCCATCGCAGACCATAATGTATTTTACATCATGTCAATATAAAACACTAGCTGTTAAAAGGAGTAGCACATTATTTTAAAGGGTATCTACATCAAAGGCCTTCAGAAAGCACATTAAAAATGCATAAATATCATACAAGGAAATACAGGATGATTAATGTAAGGTTTATGTCAAAACAATGAGGTGACATGTATTGCATTGTCTTCACAGGAATCACAGAAGTGAGAAGAACCCAGTCAGCATTTTGAGTCATCTGTTTGAGACTGCAAGCAATATTTGTAACTCTTCTTACCAGCATTCTTGAACCATTGAGAAATTTCTTAAACTACATATTATTTACTATAAACTATATATTATATTTACTGTATATACTAATTGTAACAACATGGAATTGTTTTTCAGCTGAAAAGCTGCTAGGCCATTTGTATTAAAAAATATTATGATTTTGCATATACTCCAATGCCCTGCGATGGCCTGGCAAGCTGTCCAGGGTGTACTCTGACATCGCCCAGAGTCGACTGAAATGGGCGCCAGCCTCTCCGCGACCCTAATTAGGATTAAGTGGTTAAGAAAATGAATGAACGGATTTCTTCCAGGGCTGAAGTTGATTTAGCCCTTAAAGACTCTTATAACCCCAGCCTCGGACACCTATCAGTAAAGATATTTATCAGGAGCAGTGCCTAAATCTATATTTACTTTGACACCCTTTATCTAAAGTCATAGCTAAATTTGCTTTTTTAACACTATTATGAAGCACTATAAGGACCTACAAATGCAATAAATAAGCTGTAAGTAAAAACAAACTAATACCTTGCAGTTATAGCCTTTCTGCCTCAAGACTGGATGCATTGTTTCTTCTGAGCAGCTGTTCTGCTCATAACGTTTGTAAAGAGTAGTTATTTGAGTTACTGTTGTGTGCTGAACTAGTCTGCCCATTCTCCTTTCAGCTCTGCTGCTGACTGGGTGTTTACATATTCACAAATCTGTGAAATTCTTGACTGTTATGCATAAAATTCTTGTCCAGTTGTTCCTATTAAAGTGGCCTGTAAATGTGTATAAAGTCTGTTCGGGGAAAAAGAAACTTAAAAAAAAAAGTTGAGATCTAACATTAAGGGGAGTTTCTTAATAACTTATCCTTGGTTTATTCACGGACAAAAAAATTACCATGCAAATGTATCTTTAATTTATAACACGGGGTTGTCTTAAGATGTTAATTCATTCCGTTTCCTTGCCAAAATCTTACCTTTAAATTACGACACAGAAAAGTTGTTTGTTATTTACTACCGCAAAAGCACAGGGCAAGAAAATACACCCAGGCTGCTCGAGCTGCAAGGCCCAGTGGAAAGCATCGACAATAAAGCATCTTGTTGTGTCAACTAAGGAAAATATGCTTATCAAGCCGCATGGTAATGTAAGCAGTAAATAACGTGATCGCTACATGGCCACAGAGAAAACGCAGCAGTGTGAAGGTGCTTCGGGCTAGGCGAGATTATAGAGGAGGCATGAAGCTCTTTGAATTGGGTTAATGTGACCTGAGCTGCTCAGACAACACACTGGTCAGAGCACACACAGTGCTCCTACATGTACGCACATTACTGTAGGAGTATATGAAAAGATAAAAACGACACTGGCGAATAAACAAATGTATTAACAGCGAAAGAGAACATATGACTTGTTTGTGTATTTAAGCGTATATAGACTCATGTGCACAGATTCCTGTGCTGTGTTATTAAGTCTAACCAGTTATACCAAAAAGTACTGTACATATTAACCCACCTAGACTTACATGTAACTAATTCTGACACTGGCACTTTCAGTTAGACCTGAAGCTGTCTCATTTGCACAATCAGAGCCTCCACTGTTTATAGTGATATGTTCACTCCTGCCTCTTCTGCTCACCTCTTGACACAAAGATGTGCTGTGACCTTTTATTACAGCAACTGCACTGACCTTCTGGAAAATAATATGCACAACAGACTATGCATTAGTTGTGGCATAACACTTTCCACCTCCACTCTTCTTCAGTCCTTCATCTTCCTTTCCATCTGCTACTTTTCAATCTCTTGTAATTCCAGGTTTGTCTTGGTCAAATTCAAAAGGGTGTTTTCATCAGAACTCTGATGTTCTTACCCTACTGCTTGTTTGAGGTAGTATGTAAAATGTAATTAAAAAAACACGCCTTGAATGAAATGAATATTTGTTGCAGGAACATGGTGACTTGAATCTCAAAAAAGCAATTTGCAATGGATTTAAAGAGTTACTTACTATCTGCCTACTACTGTAGATTACTGAAACCCTTCATTTGCTAACTACTTCTGTTAGTGAACAAACTAAAAACCATTTGTGTACAAAACAAGGCATACTAAGCATTAGGAACCGTTATCTCACTACCGTGCCAGGGTGAGCCAGGGCTATCTCAAGGCTACCCAAGCCTTGACCTGAAAACCTGTTTGCATTTCTATTATTGCGCATATAGCATAGAAGTGTCCCTGCCCATAACACGCCTTGAGCATCACCCACTTAGCCTAAGATGCCTGCCCTAAAGATTAATAACAAAAAGCAATCAAGAAGAAGTCTCCTGTCTCATCTCATTTTCTGCACTGCATTTTCCTTTATTAGGGTCATGGGGTGTTGGAGCCCATCCCAGCCAACTTCAGGCGAAGGCGGGGAACATCTTAAACAGCATGCCAAACAATCGCAGGGCAACAAAATTTAATACGGCAGCTAAAGCTAGGCTTGGCTAAAACAGGTTCGCTTTTGATGTATGTTTACCAAAATCATTTTTCACTCTGAACTAGAACAATAAATGAATCTTTAAAAAACTCACTGGCTAAAATATTCTAAATCCTGGCTTCTTATGTAATTCATCTGGCCCATGGGTAGTCTTTGGGGCCAAATTCCCCAGGTTTCTAGACTCGAAGTACCCTGAGGAGGTCTGATCTACCCCAAGAAATGATAATGGAAATGGTGATGATTGGCCTGGCTTTGGCTCAATGATGTGATCACAGCTACTAAGGGACCTCAGCTGACACTGAGACATCTCAAGAGATACCAAAAGAGCTACTAAAGCAATTCTGACACCAATAGTTGTCTGTGTGGAATGGATGCATCTCCATGACCATCTATTATTGAACTGTAAGTGCAATGGAGAAACAGAGAAATTCATTCATTGTGAAGAAGCTTTTAAGAAGACAAATCAACAAAAAGTCAAAGTGAAAGGTCTAACTTGAATTTTTAGCTCATCAGATGGTTTCTGAAATGTGCTATCATTGTCATTCATTCATTCATTCATTCATTCATCATTCATCTTCTTCCGCTTGTTCCTGGGTCGGGTCGCGCGGGGGGGTGGGGGTGGGGTCGCAGCAGCCTAAGCAGTGAGGTCCAGACGTCCCTCTCCCCAGCCACTTCCTCCTGCTCTTCCAGGGGGATTCCAAGGCGTTCCCAGACCAGCCGAGAGACGTAGTCCCTCCTGGGTCGGCCCCGAGGTCTCTTCCTGGTTGGACATGCCTGAAACACCACACCAGGGAGGCGTTCGGGAGGCATTCT
>JBCNYH010000025.1:28268398-28288480 GCA_039654325.1 Tandanus tandanus
AACTCCTCCACTTGGGGCAGGACCTCATTCCAGTCCCGGAGGGTGCATTCCACCCTTTTCCGGCTGAGAACCATGGCCTCGGACTTGGAGGTGCCGATTCTCATCCCGGTCACTTCACACTCAGCTACGAATCGCTCCAGCAAGAGCTGAAGGTACCGTCTCGATAAAGCCAAAAGGACAACATCATCTGCAAAAAGCAGAGACGAGATCCTATAGCCACCAAACCAGAACCCCTCAACACCTTGGCTGCGCCAAGAAATTCTATCCATAAAGAAATTCTATCCATAAAAATTATGAACAGAACCTTGGCGGAGTCCAACCCCCACTGGAAACGAATTCGACATGTTGTTGCCAATGCGGACCAATGCTATCATTGTGTGTGGTTGTAATATGTTTGATGGAAACGCTCTTGCTAAACAAGAGTCAACAGGAGATGACATATTCCCTCGGCCTACACATGTCAGAAAAATTGCAGAAATCCCAAAATAGGCGGCACAATGGAGTAGTGGTTAGCCACGTGGTGGTTTCCTCCGACAGTCCAAGGACCTCCATTTTAGGCTAAATGGCTGTTCCAAATTGCTCCTTGGTGTATGAATGGTTTTGTGTGTGTGTGTGTGTTGGCCCTGTGATGGACTAGCGAGCTGTTCAGGGTGTACCTCGTTTTCGTCCAGAGTCGGCTGAGATAGGCTCCGGTCTCCCCGTGACCCTAGTAGGATTAAACGGTTTGACAAATGAATGAATCAAGGAAAAGAAATCCCAAAATATCACAAATATCACTACACAGCCTAGTAGAAATAACTGCTAAGTTTGATGATGAAATCTCAAACGGTTTCTGAATTCTGGCCCAGAATTGAAATGAGTACAGAGGGATAGATAACGGACAGACATACTGATGGCTATGTTCCCCTGCATTATATGCCGTGGAGATTAAAACAGTAAAATGTATTCAAAAGCTGGTCTTACTATTTGATTTAGCAAACATATTGTGGACTATTGTGTAAATGAAACTTAAAACGTCTTTAAAGGGAAGTAATATTAAAAAAAAGAAAGGAAGAAAGAAACTGTATTATGTAACTTTTTATGTCTGTGGAACATTATACTCCGTTATCATTTGAAATATTTGAGACAACAGGTGGGGGCAGTGGTGGCCTGGTGGTAGGGTGCTGGATTACTGATCGCAAGGTCGGGGGTCCAAGCCCCACTGTCAATGGGTTGTCACTGCTGTCCTCCCCAGTGCAGCTAAAATGCAATCAAATGCAGGCCATGTCTCTCACTGTCTATGGTGAGAGGCATGTGAAAGAACCATTGCTGATTTTCGTCAAGAGTAGTCTGCATTGCCGTCAGCATGTTTCTGCCCTGCGATGGCCTGGAGTGTCATCCAGGGTGTGCTCTGCCCTCACCCAGAGTCGCCTGAGATGGGTGCCAGCCTCCCCGCAACCCTAATTAGGATTAAGCGGTTCAGAAAATGAATGAATGAGACGACAGGTAATTTTCTGTATTTACCACATAATAAATAAATACAAAAAAAAGAAAAAACAAGGAAACATCCTCTACAGCACTATGCCTCAGTGGTTAGCCTGTCACTTCACAACAAGACAGTTCCAAGTTTGAACTTCATGGAGACTGGGGCCTTTCTGTATCAAATTTACATGTTCTTCCACAGCTTGGGTGGGTTTCCACAGGGGACTTCAGTTTCCTCCAACAGTACAAAGATTAGGTCAACTGTGAATGTGAGTGTGAGTGGTTGTTCATGTCTGGGTGATAAATTGTCAATCTGCCCATGGTGTACCTTGCCTCTTGTTTTGAAATCAGATGGGATTGGCTCCACTGCAACCTGAAATAACACTGCTCCACTGCAACCATTTTCAACAAGACAAAGACAAGTGGACAGGAGTCGGTATAGATGCTTAGTCATCCAGGTCATGGTAGTCTTGGGTTGAAATTAGACGCCGTTTTTTATTTTGAAGACGTTTAACCTCTAATCCTATAGGCTTCTTCAGTTTTTAGAGCTGATGTGGAGTTTCAGAGGGATTGACATCTTGGATGTCGGCCTGAGTCATTAACACCTCCTGATTTCAAATTAGTTGTTACATGAGCTAAGGTGTGAATCACATGCAAATCGTTTACCAACCCTGCCACGCTGCAGCCACTGACCCACCCTGCTGTCATGTGAGTCGTTGGGGTCATCTTGGTGACTTTCAGATGAGAGTTTAAATATCTTCAAAAAAAAGAAGTTGTTTTTTACTCAAGAACTCAGGACTAAAGTAGCCGGTTGATATGTGAGCTGACACATGATTGGGACTACCATAGCCATTCCATGACCATTCAGGCGGATTTTGGAAGGGTCTCATGCAAAAATATGGGCAGAGGATATATGCACTTGGATGAGAAATGAGAGCATCTGGGCTGCACACGTCACAGCTATCATGTCTCCTGGTAGTAACTGTGATGTATTCATGGCAATCACTGTTTCACATACATTTTTACCAACGCGGAAACCTAAGCTAACATCCAGTAAGCCGTGTACGCCTCACAGATGCAATGCAACAGTTGAACAGATCCTTTTTATCCCATTTAACCAATCCATAGTGAGCACACACATACTCGGAGCAGTGGGCAGCCACACTGCATCACCCAGGGAGCAGTTGAGGGTTAGGTGCCTTGCTCAAGGGCAATTCAGCCATGTAGGTGGAGGAAAGGGAAGGTGCTGCTCATTCCCCCTGTTGCCACACATTTTTCCTACAGGTTCAGGAATCGAGCCAGCAGGTTTTCGGTCCCAAACCCGGATCTCTAACCATTAGACCATGGCTGCCCCCCAAAAAATGTCTAATGTCTAATTGGTCCTACAATAAAACTTTTACAATTAAAAAAAATGCAGAAAGGTTGATGTTCTTTCTTTTGTGATGACTGAGATTGATATGATTCAAATCTAAAGGCAAGGTAAATAAGTCTCTTTGTTTTCCATAATGCAAACTGTCTAGAAGCATAAAGAAAAGGAATCCTTATACAGCGACTAGGCTTGGTCATCAATATGTGACAAAATATTTTTGTATTTCTCAGAAACAGCAACTCTTTGGGAACTCCTCCTGCTTCCTAGTAAGAGCAAAGCAAAAAAAAACAAAAAAACATTAAGTACATTAAATTTAAGCAGTTGTTGTTTAACTGGAATAGTAATGATGACTCTGTTGACCTTATGCCAGCATCATTATTGCTAAGGAAAAAATGTTGACGTGTATATATTCAGCTGCGGAGTTTGAGAACGTTCACAAATACACATTTAGAAACATGTTAAAATATTTCAGGGAAAGAGCAAACCTGAAATCCCCCACAGCTACACCCCTGCTTCGAAGCTCATTGTGGACCAGAGCTAACATGCCAGCGTCCACATAAACTCCGAGGGCACTGAGTCTGCATTCAAATATGCAGATGTCATGATAATGAGATGCCTCCTCAGACTTGACTTGCTAGGACTGCAAATGTCTCTATCTGCAAGCGTGTGTGTGTGTGTGTGTGTGTGTGTGTGTGTGTGTGTGTGTGTGTGTCTGTGTGTGTGTGCGTGTGAGCATGCCAGTTTGTTTACCCCTTGAACCAAATACAGGCGGCAGCTTCACCCTCTCTCTCATTCACTCCCTTTAAATGGAATTTGCAATCGGAAAATGCTATTTATTTTGCTAAGGGCAAATGACAAGCAGGGCAAGGGCATTTGCTCAATGTTTTAATGCCACCATTCACCAACAGCGGGTGTCTAACTGCGGGTGTGTATGCGCCTGTGTGTGTTTGCAAACGAGGGGAGTGCGACTGCATGAATGTGAGAGTGTGTGTGAACTGGGGGGAGGGGCGCCTATTAAATGGAGGATGACAGGGAGTAATTATTCTAATGCGCTACATGGCAGACTAAAGCGGAAGGCCTGCGCTGAGGTGTCAGCTGAGAGTCATTATGGTTGACACGCGCTGGATTCTGCAGAGGCAGCTGTCTCTCTCCCAGGTGGGCTGACAGAGGCCACCAACGGGGCCACCACTAGAAGTGTCTAGCTTGAGTCGTGTACGGGGCGCAATGCTGGCTAATGGACATGGTCTTGAAGGGCAAGTGCTAATACTTTTTTGCTAGAGTCCTATCTGTGGCGTACACTCTCTTTCAAAGGACAAGATTAGGAAGTGCTTAGTTTAAGTTTGGGTGGCTGATGTTCGCTAGATAAAAGACATGCCACAGTACATGCTTAACCTGAGTCTGATTTTTGGCACAAATGAGTGATGGAAATAGCAACGCTATCCCTAACCATTTAAAATCATTTTTTTACAAATGCTCCTACGAAAGTTACTACAAATTACTGCAAATACTGGTGTGGAAATTACATTTTAAAGAAATTACTGTTCACGCTGTAGTATGCTGCACAACAACAACAACAACAACAATAATAATGATGACGATGATGATGATGATGATGATGATGATCCTAATTAAGGTCCTGGCGGCATGGTGGTGTAGTGGGTAGCACGTCCGCCTTACAGCAAGAAGGTCCTGGGTTTGAGTTCTGGGCTCAGTGAGTGTGTCTCTGTGTGGAGTTTACATGTTCCTCCCATGCTTATGTGGGTTTCTTCTGGGTACTCTGGTTTCCTCCCACAGTCCAAAGACATGCACATTAGGTTTTTTTGGTTGCTCCGAAATTGCCCCTAGGTGTGAGTGTGAATGGTTGTGTGTGTGCGTGTTTGTCCTGTGATGGAATGGTGAGAGATTCAGGGTGTACCGTGCCTTCGCCCAGTGCCGGCTGACATAGTCTGCAGCCTCCCTGCAACCCGAATAGGATTAAACAGTTCGGCAAATGAGTGCGTGAGAGTGTAAATGCAACGACATTTCGTTCTGTATATACCTGTATATCTGAATGACAATAAAGCAAAGTCTAAATAATTTAAATCCACAAGCAATGCAAGCAACAATATTCCACAGTCATTTTTTCAAATGCCTTCTTCTCCTCCTTCTTCTTCTGATTTTCTATAGTTTTATTTAAAAATAATTTTTAGAATAATTTCTAAATCAAAGGTAGAGAAATTTAAAATCCAATTCAAATCTCTAAAATATCTGAGATTGGCAGGCAGCTGATGATCATCGGTAAATTGCTTCATAACAAATTTCGAACAACAGCATCACATCATATTAAGAATAAATGCTTAAAGGCAACTAAAATTAATTTCATATATTTCAAAGCCCAGAAAAATGTATGTTAAAAATTAACGTGAATTTATTATTAATAATAATGATAATAATAATAATAATGATGATAATAATAATATTATAAACTGCTTGTGTTAAAAAACTAGACTGTAAGAAGGACTTTTAGCAGCAAGTTGCTCTTAGCACAACAGTTTAGGAATTCATATAAAATAAAACTGAAATGTTCCAGCATTAAAAAAAAAGCATTTATCATTTTTGCACCTGTGCCATATTCTCAGTAAACAGTTACCAAGTTGCATGATAAATGTACAGCAACGGTTTACACAAGTTTTAAACACAAGTACACAAGCAGTTTTCTTGGAGTTGCTCGAATAATACAAGCAAGACGTTCCTTTTCTTATGAATTTCGATATTACTGCAAATCCGGAAGCTGCATCCTTGACTCAGTTCAGGCAGTACTGTTTTCAGCTTCTATATTTTTCATACGCTGACTGCAGATGCTTCCTCTTTCATCAGCTACCAACAAACTAGCTTTACTGAACTTAATATAAATAACATAAAACCTGACACCATCATACCAGTTGTCTAGTAAGGAGTTCTAGATTGGCTTAATTTTGTTGACGACTTGATTTTTTTTGACGATTTTTTTACATGCATGCCAGGTCTGTAGCACGTTCATGCAACCCTTGCAAAGCACACTGATCAGTCATAACATCAGCAGCACCTGACTGGTCTGCAGCTAGGCAGCACCATACACAGCAGTCTACAATGCATTGTGTTCTGACACCTTCCTCTCACAGCCTGCATGAACAGTTTTAGTGGTTTGTGCTACGGTAGCTCTTCTGTGTGATCAGATCACATATACTAGACTTCGCTTCCTACATGCAGGCTCTGGGTTTCTAATCAGAAGGTTGGGGGTTCAAACCCCAGTACCAATAAGCTGCCACTGTTGGGCCCATGAGCAACCCTCAACTTCTTAGCTGTATAAATGAATAAGAATGTTTAGTAAATGCCATAAATATAAAATGTAAATGAGCCTTGGACATCCATGACACTCTGACTTACTACTGCATACCAGGAACACCCCATAAGTTTTGCGATTTTGTTAATGAACAGACTCAGTCCTTTAACCATCACAATGTGACCCTTGTCATTCAGATCCTTATACTTGCTCATTTTTCCTGCTTCCAACATCCTATCAACTTTGTTCACTTTGTGCCTAACACATCCCACTCCTTGGCAGGTGCTAATGTAATTAGATAATCAGTGTTATTCTATCTGCATTTGGGAAATCACGTGTTCTGACTGCCTAATTTAAAGCTAGTATATCACAGCATATACAATTAGTAGATATGTCACTACAGGAAAAAAAAAAACCTTTCGTTTATTCTTGACTTATTTCGCGGAAAGAAAAAAAAATTGGAGTAAAAGTAATTTATAGTAAAAATGAACAACAGTCCTCCAGTCCTCGGCGTAACCTGTTGCCAGTGACTGTAGAAAGGCAACTGGGCAGGACACCATGCTAGGCTTAAAGCAAGCCGGCTTTTCCCTTAAGTATTTGATGATAAGAACATATATGCTTTTTTATTTTCAAGATTTTTAGTAAAATAATAAAAATTCAGTATTTTCGGTGACACGGTCGCCTAGAGGTTAGCACTTCCGCCTCACAGCAAGAAGGTCCTGGGTTGAGCTACATGCTTGCATGGGTTTTCTCCGGGAGCTCTGGTTTCCTCCCACTGTCCAAAGACAGGCACGTTTGGCTAAAAGGATATTCTTGATTGCTCCTACATGTGGATGTTAGTGTGAATGGTTTGCTGTGCTTTAGTTGTGTGCCCTGCGATTGTCTGGCGAGATTTACGGGGTGTACCCTGCCTGGAATGGACTGAAAATGAAATTGAAATAAAAATGAATTAATAAAATGCTCTATTTCCCAAAATCGAGTTAGTTTGGATTGAATAAAATAGTTATTCCACTCATTCTCGCCGTATGTGCCGATAGCTTATTCCGATATATACCGACTCGAGCTCATGGAATGACCCCAATTATGTATAGAACTTAGTGAATAGTCGTATTTTACCCCGTAAAGATAAATATCTGAGATTTCCTTTAATAAAAACGTTATATAATGGCAAAACATTACAATCACAACCACAAGTACATACGGTGAAATGGCACTCCATTCAACTGCAAACCATACATACCTCATCTGATGCTAATCATTAAAATTCATTAGTGAAAACACACACTGGGTATCTCTGTCCCTTGAGTTATTTCTCCTTCATTAATGGTAGTTTGCATCACACTGAGAGAAAACATCAAATGTCATCAGTGGCCTCATCCTTTATGGCTTTCTTCAGTATAGACACAGTAACCTTCAGAAACCTGCTGACCACCATTTTACATCTTAATTAGTGCTAGTGTCAGTCATGGCTAGTTTCTCTCCTCTTAATTTGAAAAGACAGAGGGGTGGAAAATATTATTCGACTTCACAATGTGTGGCCATTGTGTCTAGATGTGCCCTTAAATAAGTAACAGAGATTTCCAAACTTAATGTTATTCTGTGGTCTGACGATGATGATGATGATGATGACTATAATATACAGTAATGCCTAAAAACCCTCAACACCATCTGAAAAATAGTTTTCACATTTCTGTGTGACAGGCGCCAACAAAATGGACGATGCCATCTGATGGGTGATAAGTAATAAGACAATAAGAGTCCATTTTTATCGGTGCACATAATGAGTAGCATTCACATGTTTTGAGACGTGCAGAATTTTTTTGTTTCAATGACTGGGATAAAAGAGAGCAGGAAAAAAAAACAATGCCTTATTTGTATCTCTTTTTACACAGACAGACCTGAGCATCCATGAAACTGAGCTATTCACTCGGGAATGATCGATGGGACAAGATGACCTATAACTCATTATGGCTGACATCATCATTAAGGTTAGATTATAAACTGTTACCATTAGCATCATAGCCATCCATAATGATGATAAATGTCATATTGATCGATATTGATGCCTCTATTTTGCCATATCGTAATAGTCCAGCCCAGTGAGTAGGAGTCTAGAAGGGCAGTGAAGAATTGGGGTTTTTGTAGGAATGTTTCTCCAGACAATACACAAGACGCCAAGTATAAAGCATGTATATAAAGCTATTTTAAATCAAAAGCTCTTCAATAATTTCCCAGTAATAAATTTCATATTTATAGCACCTTTTATTAATCAATTTCAAAAAATGGGTTTGATGATCCAAAATTGGACATCTGTCTGAATCTGATCAGGTCAATCGGATTAAGATTGTAGTTATGAAAAGGTTTTATTCAAATTGAGTAAATAAGAATATTTTATTTACACTTTTTGTTTACACTGACAGTTTAACAGTTAAGATATATCACATATGCTAAAGATACTTAATTGTCCTTAATTGTAACATGAGGTTAAAAGATAGGCAATGTTCTCCTATTTTAAATTTAATTTCCTATCCTAAAATTAAATTTAAAAAAGGCAAAATCGACTGGTCAAAACTGGTTGTAACTGAAGACAACAACAAAATTATTACTATTATTTTAATTTATTATTATTATTATTATTATATTTTTATTATTTGTAGAATAAAAAATCACCTCACTGTTCTTGTAAATAGGAGATTCTATTATACTTTAATACAATGTTATTGTAATAAATAATTATTAAATGTTTATATTTTGTAGATGACTTCTTCAAACAAGTGTATTTATAAAATACTTTTGACCAAATGATATATTGAGCACTTAATGAAAAATTATCTAAATAAAAATATAAACATATTACTGAAAACATGCCTCTCTCCTTTTAAATTCTCATTAGATTCTTTGTATTCATATTGTGCAGATTTCACTCACACTATTTTGTAATTACTGCATAAAAAGATACTTGATGCAATGCATAATAAAGTTGTTTATATTTATATACACAAATAAATTTACTATTTAATCACATTAAAAAATCAGATGAGTCTGATGAGGAGCAGAAGGCATTACAATACATTACTGATTCCGTGCATGATTTCTGTGCAAGTCTGACACATGGAGACATAAATCTGTGCAACAAACCGGTTCCCAAAAAAAAAAAAGACCTGACATTAACAATAATGCGAGTTAATTGCAAGCATGATTCCTGGTCTTATCGTGGTTAATAGTCAGTATAATAAAAAAATATATATCCAAACATACATCAGATCTGACTGAATAAAGGGAACCACAGTGGGTCAGTGAGTGGGTACTGACCCACAAAAAATAATCACACATCAAAGATATACCAGCGAAAAAGTAAAACATTAGCTGAATATGAATCTTATAAAAGAATTAAACTGAAAATAAATAAAATACAAATAAAATGATTATTCTCACGAATCATATTCGTAATACTGTATGTTTATCTCCTTTAATATTCTTTAATAATACATATAATCATTTTAAAAAATTGTGTTTCTACAAATCATTATAAAACAGCACAAACACTTCAAGACAACAAATATCTAAATAGGAAGTGTAAGTGGGCAAGAAGTCAATATCAGTAGTTTCGATCCTCTTTTCCTGTAGCTCAGGCCATCTTATTCTCTATTTGCTTTCCTCAATCCCTTCTTCCCAGTGCCACATTTCTAAAAACTGACGTGGGCTCACTGGGGTCCCCCATCTAATCCTGTTACCAGCAGGCCTGGCTGAGCGGGGAGCCTTGCAGCTTAACACGCCGCACATTACCAAATTTACAACCAGCCGCCCGGACATCTGCCCTACTTTTCTGTAGTTCGCGTGCCGAAATATTTGGAATAGGAAAGAAAAAAAAAAGGTGGGGGTAGGTCTAATCTGGTTCAAAGAGCAAGGGGCCATTTCGTTAAAATCGGCAAGCCCCTGCCACCGTTAAAGCTGTCACTTCTCTTATGGGGCCGAAGCTGCTGAATGAAAGTGTCAGCCTTCGACATGCCGCTTGTTAGTGGGAAACGGGAGCATTCACTGATAACGCTAATGAGGAGGCTGAACACACCTATTGTTCCCTCGAACAACACCCCCTTCCCCCCCACCCACCCATGCACCCCCCCACCCATGCTCCCAAACACAATTCTCCCATTATAGCATTTCCACGCCAGCTACTTAAAGGCAATAAAAGGCCAAGGAGGCTGAGCGGAGGTGATCCAGAGAGAGAGAGAGGGAGGTGGAGGAGTCAAACTTCGGTAATTATGTTTGTGCTCCATCAGCCGCTTTAACTCTTCTCGTACGCAAATGTCGGCTCCTTTTTCCGAAACACTTCATTATTTGTGATGCTCCGGTTTAATTCCAATTACCCTGTTAATTAGAAATCTCATGCTCTCTGATCTGGGGTACTTAACACCATTTGCATTTTTTTCTCCAACAAGAGTGCTTTCAGTTCATCACTGAGTCAGCTCATTATATTTAATACAGCACGGCATTTAATATAGCGTTTGTCATGAAATTGCCTACACTATTAATATATTCAGTTATGTATTTACAAACAGTTATTAGCCTCTGTTGTTAGATCTTTCCCTATTTAGCTGTCTCCATCTCTTTTTAGCTGTATTTTGATGTAAATACCTAGTGCGTAGTCCAATTTAATCAGTAAATTAATGCTAATTAATTTGCATAACAAAGGCAGTAATGGAATACTGAATGCAGTAATTCAGGGTGAAAATCAGGATCTAATTGAGCAGTTTCATTAATTTCCTCACTGCGAAAAAAAATATGAAATAACATGAAAGACTAAACAGTTTTTGCCTCGACTTGAAAATTCGAACCGTACTCGGTGACAGCCAGGCTTCAGTTTATACTGCTCCGGCTAGTTCATTAGGACCCGGGTTCTCTCACTCGTCTGGGCGCAGCACAAACAGTCCAGTATTGTCTGTGAGCTCTCATGCCCCGATCCAAGCTCCTCCACAGTGCCACGGCTAAATCTGGCCATGTGTGTTAAAATCTCAATCTGGCCATGTGTGTCTGAGACCTGAGGGACTCGGCCTGCCAGCCCAGCGACTTAATCTCTTGCTTTTCCTCTCTCGCTGCTACCCTCCTCCGCCAAAATGCTCTTTGCTCATGCCAGTGCTGCTACCCTTGTATCTTCGACGCCCATCCACCCCCTCCTCTAATGGCATTCTTCAAGAGCTGGGCTGCATCTCGCTGCCCGCTCGCAGTGGCTTAATTAAAATGCTCCTGGCACACTGTTTATGTGACCAATGGCTGTTAAATTAAGACACTGTCACAGTGGGCTGCTTTTTAACCCCCGCTCTCTGGAAATCGTGAGTCTCAGAATCACGATTGCTTTATATCCACAGTTAAAATTCCGTCCATTTAAAATATACACACACACACACACACACAAAACCTACCTAGTTAACAAGCGTTGCTATTAGGAGGTTACGAGTCACTGTGTGCTAATCAGGTGTTTGTTACACAGAAGGATTTTAATAGGGTTACAGAATGACACTAAAATGACATTTATGTGTACGCATTGAACAAAAAGATTTTGTTTGCTGTTTGAGGGAAAAATAAATGCTGCTTATGCTTCAAGTGTTTTAGTACCTACAGACTGATTGGATACGCTAGGCTTATGAGTCATTACATTACTTGAATTTATACATTTAGAAATCATAACCGCAATAAGAGCTGAAAGCCTCGTAGAATTCGACTGCAATGAGCTGCACTACAAAAACAGATTGGCTAAAAAAAAAAAAAAAAATGCATTTGCTTATCAGGATATTTGGTTGCCAGAAACTTGGAAGAAATTCGTATAGATCGGTTGGTGTGGCTCGGAGTTTCTGTTTGGAGTTTGTATGTTCTCGCCGTGCTTGTGTGGGTTTCCTCTGGGTACTCTGGTTTCCTCCTATAGTCCGATGACATGCACATTAAGCTATGTAATTGACTGTTTCAAATTGCCCCGAGGTGTGTGTGTGTGTGTGTGTGTGTGTGTGTGTGTGTGTGTGTATGGTTGTGTGTGTTGCCCTGTGGTGGTCCGGCGAGTTGTTCAGGGTGTACCCCGCCTTTGCTCAGAGTCAGCGGAGATAGGCTGCAGCCTCCCTGTGACCCTAATAGGATTAACTGATTTGGCAAATGAGTGAGTGAGCGAGTAGAGTGATAAAGATATTCATACATGATCAACATGGATTGTCTGCTATGGTTAGAGCTAGCTCAGACTACAGTCAGAGAAAATTATGTTCAGATATAGTCTTTAATCAGTGGGTCACCGTGTACAGACACCAGATAGGTTCAATAGCATATATAGGAGTACACCCCCCCCTTCTTTTATCACTTGGGCAATCATAGGCAAGTGATATGACTTTATATGTCACTATGTAATTGGCAAAGCAACTGATTTCATTTGTTTGAGGTGACCAATGTTTTGGTTGGACACATTTCAACCATTCATACTGTTGAATATATTGGTTGTTTTAACCAATCTGTTTTTGTAGTGTATTTCTCGGAAATGCACCCTCAGTGGTATCTTGATCGTTTTTTCCTCCTCGCAGGGAATTAAAAAGCACAAATCTTAAAACACACAACCTCAAATAAGTAGTCCTTCCCTGTCTTTCCTCTTGTGTGCGTTGACTTTTTGTTTCCGTGACACATCACCAGGGTTAATGTATGTTAATGTATCATTTATAAAGGAGCTTGTTAGTGGCTTTTTGTAGGCTGCTGCTTTGTAAAACAATAGTGAGCCAGTCAGATTGGAGGCTGGAAAGAAAGCCAGGCGGCCGTTCAAAAGGCGCTGACGCTTTCCCCTACCTGCTGTCCCCGGCCGCTCTTTTTCGGAAAAACTCAGCGGCAGATGTTACGGCGCTAAGTTGGCTCTGAAGTGCCTCCCTGGCTCCCAGTTCTCCCCAACAACACAGTCAAAGTGCATTAGATCTCTTTATTTGTGCCCCGGGCAAGTGCAGCAGTGCAGCTGTGTCCATCTCCCGCTTTACCTTTGGTGTTGGAGCCCCTCAGGCGGTAAAATGGGAGACCAGTAAGTACTTGGACTGCTTATAAAACTTACAGCTGCTAAGAATCCTGCAGTCTGGCTACAGGCAGTGTGTGTGTGTGTGTATGTGTGTGTGTGTGTGTGGGAGAGGGGGTTGAGTGAGAAACAGGGGAATGGTGGGAGGGACCCCAGGGTCCAGGAGCTGAACAGATGTCTGCGACAACCTGCTTCCTTACACCTGTATGAGTCCTTGTAACCCGGCGATCCAGCACTGAAAAATTCATGACCCTGGAGGGTTCCTGTCGGCCATCAAAGCCCCCACTCTCTCTCTCCTCAGGTGGGGGACTTCTCGAGCTTTGATAACACTCGCTTGGGCGCAGTGCACCTGATGAAGTGCTTTAAAGTCAGTACGCTCAAACTGTGGCCTCGAAAAAGCGTGCCAGGGACCTGTTCATAGTCTTCCAATAGCTCTGAATGCTCCCCAGGGTTGGGCCTGCTTGGAGTTTTTAGGGTCTTGTTTAGAGAAAGGTCATAAACAGTGGCTCAAACTCCAACTGAATGAAGGACTTTTTTAAACTGAGCCTGAGCCCACATAACTTCTACAGACGCTCTTTAATACTCCTACACTTTCCCATTACAGCCACACACAATATTTTCTAATATGTGTTTAAATGCAAGGTTTTATCTGATTGGCTAAAGCTGGTACAATGCAGCAGCTAGCAAACAAGTATGAATAAATCACTAAAACCACTAGTGCAACTTGGGCATTCAAAATAAATCCAAAAAGGAATTTAACCCCATTTTTGTGTCAAGTTCAAAGACATGAAAATAAAAGAACCAGTCATTTTCCACCGAACAAAAGCAGAGCTGAACAGGAAAGAACAAAGATTGAAATGAGTCTTACAGTCTTAGTACTGGGTGCTCTTTAAATGTTGTTTATGGGTTCACTGGATAAATAAGAGGGCGGAACGGTTGGACAGTAGCACGTCCGCCTCACAGCACAAGGTCCTGGGTTTGAGTCCCGAGCTCGGCGAGGGAGTTTCTGTTTGGAGTTTGCATGTTCTCCCAATGCATACATGGGTTTCCTTTGGGTACACCGGTTTCTTCCCACAGTGCAAAAACATGCACATTAGGCTGATTGGCTGTTCCTGTCACTGAACTGTCCTCAGCTGTAAGTGTAAATGGTTGTGTGTGTTTATGTGTTGTGCCTTGGCTTTGAGTCGGCTGGGATACGCTCCTAGTAGGACAAACTGATTGAGCAAATGAATGAATGAATGGATAAATATGAGTTCTTAGCTTTCAAAAAATGGCTTTTTAAGGTTTCACTGGATAAATAATAAAATAAATAAATAAATAATAATAATAATAAAAAGCTTTAAAATTTCAAAATAGGTCTCTTTTAAGGGTCATTAATTAACTTAGAGTACATACAGTAACGTAAATAATGCCTATTGGATAAATTAATTCTAGCTTCAGAAAAGGTGTTTCTTAGAAGGTTAATTAGATGATTAAAGGTTCTTAGCTTCCAACATGGCGGCACGGTGGCGCAGTGGTTAGCACGTTCGCCTCACAGCAAGAAGTCCTGGGTTCGATTCCCAGGCTCGGGTGTTTCTGTGTGGAGTTTGCATGTTCTCCCCGCGCTTGCCTGGTTTTCCTCTGGGTACTCCGGTTTCTTCCCACAGTCCAAAAACAAGCACAGCAGACTAATTGGCTGTTCCAAATCACCCCTAGTTGTGAGTGTGAATGGTTGTGTGTGTGTGTTGGCTCTGCAATGATCTGGCAAACAGTTCAGAGTGTATCCCGACTTCACCCAGAGTCGGCTGAGATGGGCTCCAGCCTCCCCGCGACCCTAATTAGGATTAAACCGCTTAGAAAATGAATGAGCTGCTGACATGGAGTCCTGTCAGGTTCATTGAGTAACTAAGGGATCTTAGCTTTAGGGGGGAAAAAATTATTTAGGCTTTAACTGGATAAATGAAGCTGCTTACATTCTAAAAAGGGAGGCTCTATGAACGTTTCATTTGATAACGAATATTTTGTAACTTTTAAAATATAGTTCCTGGTTTCCAAAAACAGGTTCTTCATTGGTTTATTGAATAACTTAAGTCGAACTTCCAAAAAGGGTTCTGTTTAGCAAGTGTGGTGTTTCGATGATCATAATTACTTATGTGTTGTTTTTAATTGCAAAGCCATTTAGGTATGAGTCCATCAGACGCTTTGGAAAAAGGCTTGTCTGTTTTATTTGCCCGACAACAGGACTTCATGAGTGTTAATGCAGCAGAGCTGTTGCTAATAACATTATTAGTGGAACGTAGTAACGTAGTTTTCATGGATTGTGAGATGAAAGGAAAACGTCAAAGGAGAATGATTGAACAGATGTGATGTTGCATTCTGGGATATGCAGTCTTAGTACTTTTTAATTATGTCTTTGTGTGCAGTGTTAAACTGTACAAACAGAAAGGTACCAGGATGAGGGAAATCATTCCATGTGTAGGTATCTTTGTAGAATTTATACACACGTGTACTTATGTTTATTATTATTATATATTTCTATATATAATAGCAGTTAATTACTTCTTACAGCTTAAAATTTCTCAAAAGATGCAAGACAGTGAAATATTACATAATTCAATTATCAAGTAATTATAAAAAGATCCATCTTGACCACTTTTCTTAGTATCATGCTTATGGAGTGTCCACATAATAGACATGGTTGTAATGTTTTGGGACTAGTAATATGGCGGCTGGCCTGGGTAGTCTGGCTTCACTTCTGAGCGGGCTGATAGGCCGAGTGCATAATCCAGTTATTTTTAGATCGGTGTTTCCAACCTACTCTTCTTCCGTTCCACTCTGTAGCCACCAGGCTGGTTTTTCCCCTTTACCTCATCACACTCAGAGTAAAATGGCCTTTCCTCAACGATGTTGTCTTTGACTAAAACAGGTAGCTGAATAAACTAGTGTGTATTCAAGTCACCTAATAATGTATTCCAGTAATGATGTGTTGAGCGATCCTTTACTATTGAACTATACTAGACAATGTGTAAAGAATATCAGCTCTTACGACGATTGTTTATGTATCCAAATAGCCTCCTGAAAGCAATCTCACTCGCTGAGTATTTTTTTGACAACTTTCTTGCATTAGTATGTGCAGTGCAAGAGGAAGAAAACTCAGCAGAGGTTTACCGTATTTGGGTGTGAATATCATCCTGCCTTTGAGGGTTTGCAGCTGTTATGTGACGCAACACTCACTCTCTCTCACACACACACACACACACACACACACACACTGTATGCAGAAATCCGGTTTCCTGTGCTGCACAGAATTGTCCTACCCTTTAATTTAATGATGTGTCTCAGACTGCACATTAATGTTCTTGTTACAGTTTTATAAGAAGCATGATAACCTCTGCATGCAGGTTTGTAAATGCACATTTGTAAGCTGCCTACAAAGCCTACTAGGTTTCTGTGGCTTACCTTATCTGCAGATGTGGGTCGCATTAGGGAAACTCGGTCATACTGTCTCCGCAGAAGAGCCCATAGTGCATCCAGACGACCCTGTATTAGAAACAACAGCAACCATCTCACTATAAACTACTGAAGTATTTACCCTTTTTATTAATAAAACTCATAAAAAATAGTTTGATAATTTACTTTAAATAATAATAAATATAAAATATTATTCAGAGATCACAATCCTAAATTCATCACTGCCAGGTGTTAACATCTGGCAATAATTAAGAAAGCTGAGCAGTCAGGTGATAATTGATTACAATTAACTGTATTAAATGTATCACAATTAAATGTCATGTTTACATACATGAATAGTAAAAACAATAGTTAAATATTTAGCAAATCTTCCCACTGTTATGGCTCAGCTTTTAGCATTATCATGCATTATTTTATGCTTATATTGTAGATATTAATAGGATTTAATTAGGGCTATGGAGTAAACAGGCAGGTTACCATGTCATAAAAACGCCCTACACAAGGCTAAACAGGCTACCCAGATCATTGAACACTGACCATTGATGACATCATGGAATCTTAAACAACAATTCACAAATGGCAAGGAGGATATCGCTGAATAGTCTCTGAAATGAGGACGCATATTTTAACAGAGGCAGGTCAGGTGAGTGCTGGACACCCCAAGCAGAAGTAATGAAGTAGCTGTGTAGCTAGCAACATCTGTTAATAGCCTACTCATTCAAAGTTTAGTATAAACTACACAAAAATGTAAGTAAACTGCACTCAGTAAAGGTGTTTTTGTATATACTATGCAGAAGCAAACAAACAAACAAAAAATTTAAACGTGATTTTTGAGGTTTATAATAATAATGATACCACCTGCTCCAAGTAACCACAAAAAACTGAGAGTCTGTTGTTTCGAATCAAGCATTATTTTATGTTTTTTAATCAGACTGGACCTTTTCTGTGTACTATCCACCAATTCGCAATAATCATAATAGCTAATATTGAAGTTACAAATGTATAACTGTGAACCACAATGTCTCAAACATTTGTAACGCCTCAAAAATGCATTCCACAAAAATGCATTTAAATATGGTCCTAAAATGATGTTCGGAAGCGTTTCTGTTAATACAAATATGGCAGCTCACTAACATCCTGAGCGCTACCTCTGTATTTGAATACTTCTCTAATCCTGTTAATCGATGTCTACATCTTCCTTCCCAGGTCGATGTGCAAATGATACAAACCCAGAATATTCATATACAAGATGCCATCAAAAGCTCCAGGATTGTTCTTGTAGTGAACACTGGCATGTGTGCATTTGTGATCTGCAGTGGAGACAATTAAAATGCTTCGGCACACCTATGGCAATAAAGCAATGAGCCGAGCAAGGTGTTTTGAGTAGCATTCATGCTTCAACAGACTCAGGATGTCACTAAAGGATAATGTTTTGCACATCTTGACTCAGGAATGCCACCAAAAACATCTCATCCAGCTCATGCCTTCATTGCTGTAGGCATGCTGAAGCAGTTCAAGGATCTCCGTTGCTGATTTCCTAAATGTCATATTTGGTTCCTAGTAAAATTCCAAATGCACAATTGTTGCCAGTGTCATAAAAACACATGTAACACAGATCCTAATGTTGACAACATGATATCATGAGGCATATTGACTCATGATGGGTACTGCTTACTCCTACTGCACACACATTACTGTACAACACAAAACTAGGAAACAGGAAGTCTTAAAACATTTTACTGAATTTGTCAGATTACTAAAGGGTAAGCCTGATTTAGTATCTTGATAAAATAAATAAAAAATTTTATGAAAAGTCTTGAAAGAGTTTTGTAATTGTGATATAGAATGAAAGTGTGTATGTTGTGTATATAACCTCATGTTATGCATGTGCTATGCATGTGATCAACTCACCTTGATTGGAGTGTACCATTTAGTTTGAGATTGATGGTAGACAGGTGCAGATGGTTTGGACTTGTTGATCATTGGCTGGTCCACTTCTTCTGGTATTGAAACCACTGCATTCTTGGCTTTCTCCAGTCTTGCCCCCTCCTCTGTTGAGCCTTTCTCACCCCACCGAACCTGGAAATGCAACCGTCATCTCAGAGAGTAATTCCGCACTTCCACAACAGAATCTTTTGAAATGTTAAATGCCTTTAATATTTTTAATGCTGTAATTTATCACAAGTCATCCCGTCCATCTTGCAAACAGGGTATGAGTGTAAAACAATGGGCCATACAGTAGATTATGCCATTAAAATATGAAACATCTTTTGTGGATCACCTCTGGATATCCTGGAAATCCTTCAAGAAAATAAATAAATAAATAACTAGAAGATGTCTTAATGAATAAAATATATCCCATGCCACAGGTCTCCCTAGCCACTTTACATTTAAAGAAAGAAGAGCCGTTGATCTTAGGCACACCTCTCCCCAGGTCCATAGAAGTGTTTCAGAAATGGAGATAGGGCCGTCTAGATGAATAAAACCTTTGTGCATTAAAGGAACAGAAACAGTGATGGCGCTTGGGACACCATAAGCCTGGCGCTATCACTCTCTCAGACTCCTGGGAAAAAGTTTCCTAAGCTTTTAGAGGGAAATCACGGAGACGCCATCTCTTCATGGGGTCATGGAGAAAGAGTAGCAGAGCATGGCAAGCACCTCTTAAAATGCCACTTCCTTTTGAGAAGGAGACAGCAGTGAGGAGAGCATTATGGCTGAACAACAGGGACTGACAAGATGGGCGTCTGTGAGATGAATTCATTTAGCTAACACAGCGGATCTTGATCCTTTATCATCAACATAGGTTAAGAGAATATGACGTGGCAGAAGCTGAACTGGCAGGAGCCTGTCATCTTATACACGTCAGTCAAGGTGTCCTAGATCTAAAAAGACTCTTCTGTTGAAAACTGCCGGTTCTCTGCTTCTTTTAAATTTATCAAACTATAATAATGCATTTCACTTTTAAAAATTTTTTTCAAATACCTAAGCATGGTTATCTAAACAGGTCTGCAGACTATGAGAGAAGTTCAGTATCATGTCAATATCATGATCCGGTACACATATACACAGTGTGTGTATACACATATACATAAATACTTATACATACATACATATATGTATGTGCATATATATATATGATCTGATACACATATACATTTGTCTAAAAGGACTCCCAATAAAAAGAAGTAAAAATAATTTTCTATAGTTTTTTGGTGAAAATGTATTGAACAATGCTATTGTAGGCAATGAGAAAATAATTCCGACAAGTATATTGAGGTAAAAGTATGGCTAATAAACAAAAGAAAAATGAAAATACCAATTTTTCAGAAAAATTGAAAGATGTCGCAAATTACATTTTTTTGACTTTGGCATAGCATGAATGAACTTCAAACCACAGGGAATGGTTTAGCGAGTGAAGAAATAAAAAAATACAGTGATGCAGTGATGATTATACACTTAACAAAATGAAGATAA
>JBCNYH010000025.1:28303285-28320338 GCA_039654325.1 Tandanus tandanus
GATCTCACACACACACACACACACACACACACACACACACACACATATACATATACATATATATATATATATATTTGTGTGTGTGTGTGTGTGTGCACATTCAAGATTCCAGACATGTCATTTCTTGGAAAGATATTTGTTGGAAACAAAACATAGTGCAGCTTATTAGCTAATTCTCCCACTACACCCACATCGTTCATTTCTGCCATCCCCTTTTGAATACTCACTGTCCAGCATACTGAAGCATTGGCGCAGGGCACAGCACATAGTCATCTCGCACTGTGGTTGATTTCTCATCTGGAAAATAAATAATGAAAATGTATTATCTGCTGGTGCTAAGTTACACCCCCAAACTAGCCGAAGAACAACCTCAATCCCATATGGATAATATTACAATAGTTCACTAGACTAATGCCAGAATATGTGTGGGATTTTTCCATAAAAGTCCTTACTATTCACACTTTAAAACAGAACTCTGTTACCTTTTTGAAGTTTCCAACATCGAATGTGTCCTGGTTTCATATAAAACCAGAACCGAAACAGACTCATTCAATATACTGCCGTACAAACCACTAGTGTAGGTACCCAGGACAAGAAGATTTAGTATCTAACCTATTTGTTATTTATTTTCACCTGCCAAGTAAACAAGAGACATACATTAAACTCAACTTCCTTCTGACTTTCTCAAATTGTAATTAGGCATGTAGCAATGTAGACCCCCGATGAACTGGCGATCTGCCCAAGGTAGACCCCCACTCACTTTAAGTCACCTGGGATTGGTGCCAGCATCCCTCTCAGCCCTCTGATGGATAAGCAGTATAGATAAAGAATGTAACAATAATTATCTGAATGCACTTCATGGTGGTGCAACACATAGACCTAGCACATGCTACTAATAATAGAGAGTTTTATTAGCATGAACAAATGACAGCAAGGCTTTTCAGTTTTGAATAAAAGCAGGTATATGGGGGGAGACAAAACTGAGCAAAGTGGTCATAAGACAATGCTGTGAGAACAAAGCACAAACATGACACTTTACAGTTAAACTGAATTAAGAAAGAATAAAGATGCAAGCTGGACTCCAAGTCAGCTCAGAGCTCAAACACCAAAAACTTTTTTCATCTGAGATTTTTTTTTATCACTAATACAATGCGCTACAAAAAATATTAGGATGGATACAACTATTGCTACTTGTTTCCATAAGTCTGCGCTAACTAGCTAACCATACATTATTACAGCATTTTAGCTATCATTTTCAATATTTTATAGCAACCAAATCATGGAAATTGGCAACATACTGGAGCATCCACTTTATCACAGGACTACCTAACAAATTTATCAATTGTCCATCTTTAATCCTGGTGATTAATACGTCCAACTCACAGCAAAAAGGTCTTGGGTTCGAGTCCTGGGCTCAGCAAGGGCGTTTTTGTGTGGATTTTGCCTGACCTCCCTGTGCTTTTGTGGGTTTCCTGCAGGTATTCCGGTTTCTTCCCACAATCCAAAGAGAAGCATTTTAGGACAACTGGCTGTTCCAAATTGCTAGGCGTTAGTGTGATTGTGAATGGTTGTGTGTGTTGGCCTGCAGTGGTCTGGCGATATGTTATAGCGATACGGTGTACCTCGCCTTCGCCCAGTGCAGGCCTAATAGGATTAAATGATTTGGCAAATGAGTGAGTGAGAGATGCTTATGATTTTTTGTCCAACACAAAAACCTATATACGGATTTGGGGCCTTTCAAGTATCCATTCAGTTTAGTTAAAAATAATCAATCACTTAATATCGACCAATTGATATTGATTTGGTTGAGAATGTCCTAGTCTCTCTAACTAAAGGCCCTTTCACATAGAGCACAATACAAACACTGAATGCAAAGGTATGCAAAAACAAAAAAGGTGATGAATTGAATGCAACATTAATATTCAAATTGAAAGTGATGCGTTCATGCGATCATTCTCCTAAACTAATCGTAACCTGATAAGCAGGAAAAAAAGAGAAAATTTGGGGTACATGTTGTTCTGAGAAGGAGGTGAGAACACACAGTTACGCCGCTTACTGCGGCTGTTTTCTGATCTATTTCATGATGTTCCTGGGAGAGTTTTCAAACTCCTTGTCTTTATAACATTTGTTTCCCTAACAGTGCTGGATATTTAGACACGAAATAAATCAGAGTCTTTACAATCTTCCGTCTGCTGTCAACTGTCAAGTTCAATTGTGATGTTTCAAAATGCAACGCCCTGATTGGTTGAATGCTTTCCTTGCTGAAACGTCAGAACACTGGACTCAAAAAAATAAACGCCGCTTTCTCGCAAACGAAAGTTCTATTCAATCCAATGCAGTTTTATTTGTATAGCACTTTTCACATTTGACATTGTCACAAAGCAGCTTTACATGGTAAAACAAATTCGGTAAAGAATTTAAACATTTCTCTATTAACCCTGTACATCCCTAATGAGCAAGACTATGGTGACGGTAGCAAGGAAAAACTACCTCAGTTTGTTTCTCCCTCAGTGTGTTCCTCCCTTCTTTAATGTGAAAGTGATTGTTTAGGGGTAAGTCGTTCAAAATTATGCAAACTATTATGTATTATGCAAAGTAATTGCGCAAAAAAAAAGGAGCGTGAATTTTTTTTTTTAAATGTTTCACGTTGTGCTTGTTAGTTTTTAACGATGTGTTAACATGGATTATTGGGATTATCTGCACTCACTGTAGGTTTGACCATCCACCAAGAAGCTGCAAAGGACTCCATCTTGGACTCTCCCCTGCATAAATCCATTCCCCCGGAGGACCATGTCAAAAGACTCTGTGGTGTGTTAAGCAGATGAGGACATAATGAGAAGCACACCTGGGAGCTGACCCCACAAAGTAGTCATGCACGCACACACACACACACACATAAAAACACGTGCACATCAGTAAGAAAAGGAAAACTTGAGATACTCACGATTCACACAGACACTGGACGGCTCCACTGTTAAGATCTCCGTGCATGACCGCTTTAGGATCTGCAAAGCAAAAACACCAAGTTCATCATTCACCATGAGTGTGATTAAGTATATGCTCTCAGTTTATCCTGAACTGTTTTTTTTTTCGCCACTACACATCTGATAGGGTTTTGGCATTGCTCATGCTAAGCACTATATGGATCAATGAGATGACTGTCACATGTACTGCAGCGAAGAAAGAACTATGTCAGCCGTTATGGAAAAACGATATGCCACTACTGGCCATCTTCAGCTCTATTAGAGACTCCAGGCTGACATTACCATATAAAAAGGCCCGTGTGATCCAACAGTCACCTCTCCTATCATCCATATAAATCAACGGAGGACAAACTATGCAAATCTCCATACACAACCGGCAAAAAGACAATATTAACCAAAATATATGGTGCTTGGAATGAGCGGCGCTGGAGATGAGGCTTCAGTCTGAAGTGCTGGGAGAGTATAAAAAGAGCTGATTAAATATGACATATGATAAACAATCCCATCATTAGAACAGGGAAGTAAACATCATCTATTCTTGATGGAGGATCTTAAAGATACCACAGTCACTCTATTATCTACAACTCTCCAGTGCCATATCAGAGGGGTTGCGGAGTCCATTTCTCGAGTTTGACATGTATACAAGTTTTTATGTTGATGAGAGAATTAAGCTGTTCTCACTGCCTGAGGAAACGCCATGATGTCTCAAGTGGAAGTGCTTGTAAATAGGCACAGATAGGTATGATTGGCTGTTATTTTAGGTGAGCTCATATTTACTGTCTGCAATAAAACAGCAGTGCTCACTAAGGGAAGGACGCTCACTGTTGAAATAGAAACAGATGACTCCTCTCAATAAAAAAGCTACGTCTGCAGAAGCAAACATTCCCAGCCAATTACACCAAAACGATGCAGTGAAGCATTTTACATTTACTACTACATTTATACAGTGAAACTGTTCCATACATCATGCAAATTCAACTGGACATAAGAATATAACTATTAAAACACCTATTTAAATTCATATCTCTTTTATTTCCAGAAATCACAGCTAAATCTTCTTTAGGCTCTTACAGAAAAGCTGCACAGATGATCTCAAATCCTAGAAATCTGAGCACCATGCATCATGAGGCCAACTATCCCAACCTCCAGGATTACTAATCACTGGAGAATGCCTGTTTTGCAAGGCTCATACCTCCCTCTGGCCAAGTGGGTTTAGCCAGTTGTTGAAGGATATAATAGAAATGTTTTTTCGTTTGTTTGTTTGTTTGTTTAATTTTTTTAATTTAATTAAAATTTGTGTTTTATCTTTATCTTGTTTTGCTTCAGCATTTAATGGCACATAATTCATCTCACCATAACTGTATTAATTACCAAACTGTATTAAGAACCAATTCATTAGAGTTTACTTATCAGTAAATCTTTTCAAATAAAGTAGAGAGTACATAAGATAAGAGTATATTGACTTGTGTAACGTATCCCTCGAACGTTAATATAATTTATAATGCTGTACAAAAACAGCCAATAATACTCCCCCTCACTAATTTCCCGAGCCATTTAATCCTACTAGGGTTGCAAGGAGGCTGTAGCCTATCTCTACAGACACTGGGCGAAGGCAGGGTACACCCTTAACAGTTAGCTCAGCCATCGCAGGGCCAATAAAACACAACCATTCACACTCACACCTAGTGGCAAACTGGAACAGTGAATTAGCCTAATGTGCGTGTATCTTGGGACTGTGGGGAAAAAACCGGAGTGCCTGGAGGACATCCACGTAAGCACAGGAAAAAAATACAAACTCCACACAGAAGTGCCCTTGCCGATACCGGGGCTCAAACCCAGGACCTCCTTGCTGTGAGGAAGCCGTACTAAACACAAGGTTGCTATGCCGAAACTAAGAATACTGAAGTGTGGGGAAAATCAATGCAGCTGAAAAAATTGCCTACACAATCAAGAAATTTCTGCTTAATAAACAAACAAGCAAACAAATACGCAGTCTTTAGGAACTTTTATTCCTAAATGATTACTTGTCCGGGTCGATTTCTGCAAAGAGACAACTGCACTTGATAGATGGTCTACAATGTGAAAATGATGAACAACTACTTTGTAGCTCACATCTTTTTGTTTTAAATTCAGAAATAAAGCTTTGAAATGTGTAACATCTTTCTACTATTACCTTGACAAATAGTTTCAAAATAATATTACAATGATTTTGCAGTTGAAATTATGTTTTACAAGAAGATCCATTCTACAGGGTTGTCTGAACTTGTAAATCTTAGTAAAGTCAGCCACAGTAGTTAAACGTTGAGAAAACCCAAAAATCTCTTCCATCGTGTCGCCTTGATAATTTAAGTTCTCAATTTTTTATTTTTTAACAGTGTACTGTGGTGTACATTAACTGGCTCTCAGATGATATTTCAGTAAAACAAATTAACCATTATTATAAATGACATAAGTTGCACAAAGTAACTTACTGAATTAACAATTCCTTTGAGAGCCTGAAAGCCATCTTTAACTGGGAAGACTTGGTTTATACTATCAGCCACAACCGCCAGCTGCACACAGAAACACAGAAAAATTAAACAGTAACCAGGAAGGACATTTCACAAACAGAAACCCTGGTCATGGCTGAGCATTTCCGCTCCAATATCTCAATATCATCATCTCATGTCCTCACAGGAAGAAAGATCAGTGGTTGTATAAGCAACAGAGCAAAAGTTAGTATTCAGCAAAAAAAGCCACAAATATTAAAAAAATATATATTACATCATCATTTTCTTGAGGTTTTCAAAACACAATACACAAGCAGAATATCTGTGTGATGATGCCGTGGGTGTAAATGCATATACATTAGCATGGGTACACAACCCCTGGCAAAAAGTATGGAATCACCACTCTTGGAAGATGTTGATTCAATAGTTTAATTGTGTATAAAAGAACAATCACAGACATGCCACAAAACTATTTTCATTTAACATTCCAACCTTTTGGCTTTATAGAAACGCTTACAAAAAGAAACAAAATCGTAGTCAACTGCAACTGTTTTTACAGATAAAACCGGGGGGGTGGAATCACTCAATTCTGAGGAAAATATTATGGATTCACCAAACAAAAACACCACTAGTACTTTGTTGCACCACCTCTGGCTTTTATAACAGCTTGAATTCTCTGAAGCATGGATTTAACTATCGACAAACCGTATTCTTGATCAATCCGGCTCCAACTTTCTCTTACTGCAGTTCCCAGATCAGCTTTGCAGGTCGGAGCCTCGTCGTGGACCATTTTCTTTCATTTCTACCATAGATTTTCAATTGGATTGAGGTCCGGACTATTTGCAGGCCATGCCATTGACATTATATGTCTTTCTTGAAGGAAATTTTTCACAGATTTTGTCCTATGGCACGATGCATCATCATCCTGAAAAATGATGTCATCATCACCAAAATCCTTTCAATTGATGGAATAAGAAAAGTGTCCAAAATCTTAATATAAACTTTTTTATTTATTGAGGATGTAATGACTGTCATCTCTCGCGTACCTTTACCCGACATACAACCCCGTATCATTAATGCTTGTGGAAATTTGCATGTTTTCTTCAGGCAGCTGTCTTTATAAATTTCGCTGGCACCAAACAAAAGTTCCAGCATCATCACCCGCCCAACGCAGATTCGTGATTCATCACTGAGTATCACTCTCATCCAGTCACCCACAGTCCATGATTGCTTTTCTTTAGCCCACTGAAACCTTGTTTTTTTTCTGTTTAGATGTTAATGATGGTTTCCGTTTGGCTGTTCTGGATGTAAATCCCATTTCTTTTAGGCGATGTTTTACAGCTCGGTCACAGACATTGTCTCCACTTTCTGCCCGTTTGTTCCTCATTTGTTTTGTTGTGCATTTTCTGTTTTCAAGGCATATTGCTTTAAGCTTTCTATCTTGACGCTCTGATGTCTTCCTTGGTCTACCAGTACGCTTCCCTTTTACAGCCTTCCCATTTGATTTGTACTTGGTCCAGATTTTAGACACAGCTGACTGGGAACAACCAACATCTTTTGCAACATTCCGTGAAGATTTACCTTCTTCAAGAAGTTTTATAATCCTCTCCTTTGTTTCAACTGACATCTCTCGTGTTGGAGCCATGATTTATGTCAATCAGCTCGGTTCAGCAGCGCACTAAGGTGTGCAAGCACTCTTTTTGTGTCTGTGATTGGGATTTTTTTTCTGCACAATTAAACAATTGAATGAACATCTTCCATGAGTGGTGATTCCATACTTTTTGCCAGGGGTTGTACTACCACTACTACTACCACTACTACTACTACTACTACTACTACTAATGATAATAATAAACCTTTATTTACCTGATCTTTGTCAAAGTCCTTAACACCAACACAATATACTCGAGCTCCGTACTGCCTTGCTACTTCTGCCTGCAAGGAAAACAAGGGAAAATGGTATCACGTTCTACTGTATCCCCACACTCATTTTCACAGCAATATAAATGAACTTACCTCTTTTACAGTAAGTTCATGGACATACACAGCAAGCTTCCCATCTGTCAATGCAACTATGATGCTTGAAGACTTTTTGGTTTGTTTTTTCATCTGCTCAGTTGCCTGAAGATTGGGATACATAGGAGTGGAGAATTCACTGTATATATACACACCCTATGTTCATAGACTTAATAATACGCAGTCATGGAAGACTCAAAAATATATTACAACGTATGCAGTGAAGTTTCAGAACCAGGATGTTGAATGTATGCTATTTAGATCATGTCCCAAAATAGATAAACACTTGCAGTACTTATCACTTATCTGCAGTGTAAGTGAAGCTAGATTAATGCAGTTTACATTCAGCTCCAAACATACTGCTGTGAAATATTCTGTCAAATACAATTTGTTCTTTATAAAAGAACACATATTATAAATATTTTCTGTCGTTTTATTATACAGCTTACTCATCTGTGTCTTACACTTCACTGATGTATGTTGTATGTTTAAGAGTATGCTAATATATACAGTTAGTACAGAAAAGAATCACCCCTGTCAAAAAATATCTGTAAACTCAGTCAGGTGTAACTAATCCCCTTCTCCATTTCTCACCAAGCAAACTGGCTTTCATTTGTGATCAATTATTAACATCCTGATTAGTTTGGCCAAAAATTGCCTATTTCTAGAGCATTCCACTGCATGTAAGTGTAACAAACAAGCAAACATTTAAAAAATAAAAATAAAAAATCAAGTACGGGTGGCAAGGCACTGTCAAAGGATCTCAGGGATAAAGTCGGGGCAAACAAACGTAAATGTAAATATTATGAATTTGGTGATTCTTTTCTGTACTCATTGTAAGAGATTATGTTATAATCATGCTGTAGAGTAAAATTAGCAAACTCTGTACTAAACACCAGTCCTCACTTCTGCAAATATGTTATTATGAATTGTATTAGTTATACTTAAACTCAAGTACCCAAAAATGAATGAGTCTAGAGGATAAATATTCATGTTTACCTCTTTAATTCCTTCGTGCATATATGTTTCACCTGCAGGTATAACTCCACTCAGTTTCTTTAAGCCTTCCTCTATCTTTGATCTGGAATGCACAAACATACATATCATTTGAGAGGTTAGAAGATGAATTTGGAGCGTTAATGCTAAACTATAGCAAACATTTTAGCATGATTAAAGTACATTTTGCTTCTTTGGGTCTATTAAACATTCTGCAGACTACAAAACAACTGCAGTTCCTAGCATTATATATAATACTTCAAGCACAACTGTACCTGTCTCCTGTGAGAGGCAAAATTACTTCTGCACTTGATGAAAAAACAATGAATGAAACCTTCATATTTGGGCTGAAATGGAAAACAAACATGATTTAAACATATTTTATATATATATGAATAAATAATAAGAAACTTAAGTCAAGTGCATAAACTTTCATAGTAGAAAATTAGGTTATACTGTAGTATTAATCATTTAATATTGCTTTACTTCAAAATGATCCAAACAGAACAGTTGGTTAAAATTGTTTGTAATAAGTATATTCCAATACACAGCTTTCATTCAGCTCTATAATTCTGTAATTATTTAAGTAGAGGCGGTGTGTGTGTGTTGGCCCTGTGATGGTCTGGAGAGCGGTTCAGGGTGTGCCCCGCCTTTGCCCAGTGTTGGCTGAGAAGGGCTCCAGCCTCCCCCCAACCCTAATAGGATTAAGCAGTTGGGCAAATTAGTGAATGAGTGTTTAAGGAGTGTGTGTAAAAATCATGCCGGGCCCTAGTCTTCTGTAATGTGAACAGATAAATATAGTTTAAGATGGTGTGAGACTCAACAAAAAGAGTTGTGCTATGAATAAGATGCCGGTATGGCCATTTAATCAGAACTAATAAAAGGATGTGACATCATTGTAAAAATTCCCTCAGAAGGAAGTAAGTGATTAATCAAAAAGCATGTTGAGTGACTCACCTTGCCCTCAGCACATAAAAAATGCATGACTGCTTTATATACGCACACATATATATGTGTGTGTGTGTGTGTGTGTGTGTGTGTGTGTGTGTAAAGTCTACGACTTAATTTTGGATAATTATATGTTCCTTAATTTATTTATTTCCCCACAAAAGAACTAGAAAAAGAAAAAAAAAGCAATCACAATTTGCATACAAACTACAGATTATTGACCTAGCTTGTCAAGCAGTTGGTCCTTTTCTCAACCTTCTGTCACTAAAGCTAATACGGCACTGAAACATGTTGGGTTTCAGACCTCACAGCTAGTCAGGTCTCAGGAATCATGAGCATAAGGAGAGGTGCCGCTTTTTCGCACTTCGCTGACAAATTCAACCCCGCAATCATCCCCCCACATGAGATTATTCATGAAAACAGAGCCAATATGCTCAACTAGGCAACCTCTACTGACAAAAAACCCATCAATCATTATTTCCAGTATTTTAGTGCATGAATAAGTCACAGACACATGAGGACGGTTGGTGAATGTACTGTTATGTTGAAGAAGTTTAAGGCTGCGTCACTGAGTTCAGACTTCAAATCCACTCTCATAGCAGAGCTGTTGAGACTTCTATCGTACAATACTGAGGCGACTAGGGATCTCCTAGCAAATCCTCTTTGGACTAATGATTTAATTAACGTTTGATACAGCTGGTCTATCTAACACTGAACAAAGAAACAACGAGAGGGAGAGAAAGAGAGGGAGAGAGAGAGAGCAGGAACAGGAAAAGGGCCAGCAGATTCCACATGGTGCAACAGAAGAGTGTCAAAGTCAAGAGCAGACTGTGCTGGTCTACTCTCGCACGCCATTCCTTAAAGTACATTCTCTGCCTCTCCTCCCGTTATGTGTGAGGGATAAGTGTGGCGTTGGAAGGTTTTGGTGCAAATGGCCATTCTCGCAGCCCAGAAGACTGAGCCTCCCTGCCACCCACTCCCACCTGCTCCCTTTGCTATTTTCTCAAGCAGACTGCTTTCTTCTGGCTAGGTCGCTACCGTCTGTACTGGCACATACATTGAGTCAACGTTACGTAAGTTCAACATTCATCAGGCCTTTTTTTTTGTGTGTTTATTCCATATCTCAAATCCCCTCCCCCTTCCAGAATCCGATCCAAGCCGGATGTGTGGTTAGATGAACTGAATTGTGCACTAGATTTCACAGTAGTTCATTTGTCTTGCATAGACTTTAAGGGGAAAAAAATTAAGGAAAACTTACCTCACAAATCGTTCTACGAGGTTATTCACAAACTCATAGATCTGAATCCAATCTTTCGAGACACTTCCCGACCTGAAATAACAAGGACAATAAACACAAAGGCATAAAAAAAAGGAGGGATGCAGTATTTTGATGTGGTTGTTTGATTGCGCTTGCTGACTCAGTCAACTTACTAAATCTTTCAAAGAACAAAAAACAGTAATCACAATAAACATGATTCATACAAACTGAATACATGTCTCACGAGTGGAAATTATATTATGTCAACATCACTCACTTAATCCTCTTAGGGTCGCAGGGAGGCTGAAGCATATCTCAGCCAACACTGTGAGAAGGCAGGGTACACCCAGAACAGCTCACCAGGGCATTGCAGGGCAACACACACACACACAACCATTCACAATCACACACACACACACCTAGAGGAAATTTGGAATTAGCCTAATATACATGTTTTTGGACTGAGGGAGGAAACCGGAGTACCTGGAGGAAACTCACTCAAGTATGGGGAGGAGATGCAATCACACAGAAACCTCCAAGCAGGGGACTCGAGCCCAGGACTTTCTTGCTGTGAGGCAGACATGCTAACCACTAGGCCACATGACACTGCAGGCAGGTACATGTTATATCTAAATTGAAGTATTGTGTCTATGGTACCTCTCATTAACAAAAACAATGATTGCTATTTAAGGATCGAATCCTATTCAGGTTCAAAGTAAAACCGATGCATATTTAATGTGGGTTGATCAAATCAAATGACGTCACAGTAGGCCTGTAACACCATTAACCATGGTGCAGAGGTATGTACAGTACATAACTATGTCTATTAACCATTGCTGTCATTCGTAGAGTAGGTCACTGGGATGCCGTCAGCGTGTTTCTGCCCTGCGATGGCCTGGCCAGCTGTCCAGGATGTACTCTGCCCTCACCCAGAATGGCCTGAGATGGGCGCCAGCCTCCCCGCGACCCTAATTAGGATTAAGCGGTTCAGAAAATGAATAAATGAATGAATGAACTGTCTATAATCAGTGGCTACAAGTTAATGAAAGGGGACCATTCACATACCAGGCATATTAAATAAACATTAATACAGTGTTATCTCTTGGAAATAAAATGAAATCAGCCACAATGTCTTTCTGAAACCATTTACTTACTCCTGTATACGAGTGTTAATGACCCCTGCACCTGGCGCCATGATATTATCAAACATTGCCATCTTTTTTTTTTTTTATTTCTCTTTCTTGAAATCGTATCCTTTCTTCTGTTACTTAACACTTGATCTGTGACTTTTCCACTTTCTATGAATCGGTGTTGTACTGCCAAGTTATCACGCATGCGCAAGATTGCTCCTTTGTCTACGTGGTCTTGTTATTGTTATTTTAAACAGACACAGAATGAAAACAAGATGTAAAACAGCTGAATAAGAGATACTAAGCCCATGAGCTTGGGTGGTTTCACTGGGAAATCGTTGTATTCAGCCTGATAATGGAAGATAAAACCCATAGGCTATTCTCTAGTGAATGAGCAAGTTTAAACTAGCAATTGCAGTACACACTGGGTCTACAAAAGTGTCGGCCAATGAGTCTTGTCAAAAATCAAGGTTCTCATTAGTATTACGGAGAAGCTGTCTAAAGAATTCTAGAAAGAGATTCAGAGACGTGGGGGAAAGAATCTGTATCTTCATTTCAAAAGCAGGGGAAAGACTGAATCTGTGCCTTCATCTCATAATTCCTCTGATGTCCGGGTGGTGGCCAACTAACATTTTTTTAAAGATAAGAAAATAAAGATAACCATTAACCCAAATAAACAAGATCCTAAAGAATTCCTCAAAACTGCAGCTGGTCGAAGGAGTTTCTGCAGATTGAATGTGTGCACAGTCGTAGTAGGAATCGTTCAAAGCAACTGGATTTGTGTAGGAGTTTTGAACACTTCTCTACTACTAGACAGTGCAAATAGCCTGGTTGGCAAAAAAAAAAACATTTTAATAAACATCACCCTATTTCTTTTATAGCAGCTTTGTATGCTTGGTTCAAGTGACAGCAACTTCCTAGCTCATAAAAAAACAGACACAAGTGAGCTTTAGAGAAAAATTTATATTATTCCTGCAAACTGGTGAATCTGGAAGAACCATATCAGGCCTGTAGTACTAGTTACTGCCAGTGCACTGTATTTAGTACAGAGCTAAAGACCTCAAAAAGAAGGACTGTGTTTATTTGTTTGTTGGCTATACTGCAGTTGAATTTAAAATGAGCTTTGATAGGGTCGTTCTGGCGGCTTTTAACCTTCAAAGAGTCAGGACACTGTTTACAATTTTCTCCTATTTTTTCTCCGGTAAAAAAAAAAACCCTGCTTTTAAAATCTTGCCAAATGTCACAGTGTTTCATGATGCAATCGCATGTAGCCCAAGGCAGTGTTTTTCAAAGTGGTGTCCGTAAACCATAACTAGGAAGTCAAAAGTTGATGCTTTTTCTTTGTTTCAGAAATCACCACTCACTGTTATCAAATGTTATATTGGACTGGTCATGTGAATCAAAGTGGTTTAATCAAAACCTCATGAACCAAAACCAAATCAGATTATAGGTCTCAATAATGTCAACTTCAACCTCTGGTGCTGTTGATTCGTCTGTAATTAAATCTATATTGAGAGGATATGTGGGATTTATGCAATAATTAAAATGGTGCCTGGATGCACATCGGTTGAGAATTTATTGACTGAAGTCATAACAACACAGACTTGTTGCAAAACAATTGCTGCTGTAATCCTACAGACTGTCCTGTGTTCATACCAGGACTCTGATGAACCTTAATTCATCCTTTCTCCACACTTTTTTCAGTATATTTTTAATTATAGACCGTATACGCACTGTACCATATAATAATAATAATCATAATAATATATAATATTAACCCTCTCCAGGCTGAGGTTGCAAACCTGCAAAACCTAATTACCAATTAGTTAATTTCCAGACGAACTTTCATTACATGATTTTAAACATTAGAGTACAGGACTTATTTGCATATTTGAATATCATGAACATGACATGCTCTGAACTCTAAAACTACTGGGTTGTCCATAGAAAATGTCCCCTAAAACGGCAACAATTCTAGCTGAGGAGGCATTTGTAAATCCCATAAAAGAGAGCGTGTAGTTCATTCCATTGTGGCATCAGGCAACTTTCAATTCAATTTTTACAGTTCAAATTGGCAAAACAGGAAAATAAAACGATTTTCATCATTTCAATGGTTGTCTCTTTTAATTTATTTTACCATGCAGAAGTCGAAGTCCTCTAAGGACCATTGTTGCCAATTTGCAACATCCCATAATGCATTGCAGAGAGCAGTAAAATGTAAAATAACAGTATATTCCTTTTGTCCAACCCTGTAAGGTAATTTCTACTTAATACTAGATTTTTCCTATGAAAATAATATTATTTGGCCCTGAGAGAGTTAATATAATATATGGGGGCAGTGGTGACCCAGTGGTAGGGTGCTGGCTTACTGATCCGAAGGCCGTGGGTTCAAGCCCCACTTACACTAAGTTGTCACTGTTGTCCCCTCAGTGCAGCTAACTGGGTTATGAAAGGTCAGCCATGTCTCTCGCTGTCTGTGGTGAGAGGCGTGTAAAAGAACTATTTCTGTCATTCGTAAAGAGTAGGCCATTGGGTTGCCATCAGCGTATTTCTACCCTGCGATGGCCTGGCCAGCTGTCCAGGGTGTACTCTGCCCTCGCCCAGAGTCGGCTGAGATGGGCGCCAGCCTCCCCGCGACCCTAATTAGGAATAAGCGGTTCAGAAAATGAATGAATGAATTTACTATATAATCCTACCATCTGGTTTCACCCAGAAGAGGATGGGTTTCCATAGTTCCTCTCAATATTTCCTCTTCAGGCTCGCTCATTATGAATCTAAATATAAATCTACATCTGGATTTCTGCATGCTGAACTGAAACTGAACTGAATAACTATATGAGGATCACTTCAAACAGGATCATATTGGTGTAAAGTTTACTACGACCGCCATGTAATTACAGAGGATATTTAAAGCAAACCGCTAGTATAGAGGCGTACATTGACACATTTGACACAGGGCAGTGGTGGCTCATGGGTTAAGGTTCTGGTTACTGATCAGAAGGTTGAGGGTTTAAGCCCCAGTACAGCCAATCTGTCACTGTCGGGCCTTCAACTGCTCAGTTGTATAAATGAGATAAAAAATGCAAGTCAGCATCAGCCAAAGGCTGTAAATGTAATTTCAACAGAAAACTATGGAAGCCCATTTCTGCCACCATAATAACCAACGGCATACATACACTGATCACCTGACCGCTCGGCAGCTCCGTACGCCGCTTGTTTATTTTGACACCTTTCTATCACAGCATTAACAGTTTCAGCATTCTGTGTGACTATTGTTAGGTACTTACCACTGCATACCACGAACACCCCACAAGACTTGCTGTTTTGGAGATAAACAGACCCAGATTTTATTGGTTAGCATGTCCACCTCACGGCTCGGCCGTCTCTGCGTGGCGTGTGCATGTTCTCCCCATGCGTGCGTGTTTCCTCGGGGTACTCTGGTTTCCTCCCACGGTCCAAACACCTTCTTTAAGCTAGTCAGCGGTTTCAAATTGCCCCTAGGTAGGAGTGTGAATGTGAATGATTGTGCGCGTTGGCCCTGCCATGGTCTCGCCGAACTGTTCAGGGTGTACCCCGCCTTCGCCTAGCGCCACCTAACATAGGCTCCAGTCTCCGCACAACCCTGGTAAGAGTAAGCAATTTGTCAAATCACTGAGATGAGTGGACCCAGACACAATGTGGTCCTTGTCAAAGTCACTGCTCGCTCATTATTTCTTTTGTCCCTGCTTCCAACACATCAACTTCAAGAATATAATGCCTGCAGGGTCTATTCATCTCCAAACAGGGGTTTGAATAGCAAACATCTGGAAGAAAGACATAAAAGCAATGAGAGAGGGCATGAAAATGTGCAGGGTTTGTGTACTAACCTGTCCAGGACGAAGTAGAGGTCGTACGCTCCATGACAGGACGGAGAAGAATCTGCTGTTAGAGTCGGAATGAAGCCGAGGAGCAGCAGCGCCGTGACGGCCGCACTGACCTGTTTCTCCGCGCACAGAGTGGCCTTTAACATGATCTGCCCTTAATACCAGTCTAAAGTCAGTAAGAATAACACATCAGTACAAAAAAAAGAAGAGAAGGTTTCTAATCCGTGTCGTCAGTGCAGTGAACAAAGTGATACTTGAAGAAGAAGAAGAAGAAGAAGAAGAAGAAGCGCGGCTCGGTTGCAGGAAGCGCCCTGGCGCAACATGTCCCGAGAGTTTGGAAAGCAACGTATTAAACCCTTCCTGTAGATGAATAAACACAGTGACGTCATTAACCTGACTGTATCATCCTTCCGCGGGTATCCGTCATACACCAACTTTAGGGCTGGTAGGCAAACTTGACAAGCTTCCTTCCTTTCTTTCTTTCTTTCTTCAAAAGCAAAACTTTTACTTGTTTGGCACAGAGGAAGGGAGAGAGCGTTAACGCGCATGTGCAGACTGATGTTGAAAGGAGGGATTGGGGTGGTCCACCCAACAGCTGGAGGATGTGGGGGGGGCGGGGGGGGAAACAACAAGAACAACGTTAAACTCGTTTCCCTCAAACAAAAGATATGAAGAAAATAAGTTTGCATGTGTTGACATCAAATTGCTCTGTACAAATAACCCTACACTCGTCAATTACGTCACTAATAATATACAAGGCTGGTGGTACAGTGGTTAGGGTGCTGGGCTCATGATCAGGAGGTCATGGGTTCGAATCCCCGTTAGACCCCCACTGTGCTAAGAACCCTGGCAAGGTCTTAACCACAAGTGTGCCTCTGTCCACCCAGCAGTATAAATGGGTACCAGTTAAAATACTGGGAAGGTAACCTGCGATCCAGGGTAGTAGGTAGCCTCCCATCCAGGAGGAGTTGAACTTCACGCTTCACGCTACAGAAAGCCTGATGAGCCATTAGGCTCGGGTGTAAAAGCCCAACAGACTTACCTTAGTGCTGAGGGCAGTCTGATGGGCAGGAAATACAGTAGCTAGGTAATTTTCCTTGGTTGTATTTTTTCTTAATGCAGAACTAAGTTAAATCAAGTCATGCCAACTTGATGTTTGAATTGACATTTATATTTAATTTTTTAGGGCCACACATTGGCACAACAGTTAGCACTATAGTGGAGGAAATCAGGGTATCAGGCGCCACTGGGGGCTTGAATGGATGATTGAATTATGATTGGTAAAAGTGTATTAATACAAGCGGCTGAAATGAGTTTCCTTCGCAGGGTGGCAGGTCTCTCCCTTAGAGATAGGGTGAGAAGTTCTGTC
>JBCNYH010000025.1:28336835-28351220 GCA_039654325.1 Tandanus tandanus
CCCCCCTCCCCCCCCCCCCCCCCCCCCCCCCCCCCCCCCCCCCCCCCCCCCCCCCCCCCCCCCCCCCCCCCCTCCCCTCACTTAACTAACCTGGATGAGGAGGAAGCATTGGTAAAGATAAAAATTATTATATTAGGGTGAAGTCCCTTCTGTGGGGAGTTTGCATGTTCTCCATGTGCTTGCATGGGTTTCCTCCAGGTACTCCAATTTCCTCTCACAGTCCAAAGATATGCATAGATTAGGCTAATTGGGTATTCCAGATTGCCCCTAGGTGTGAATATAAGTTCCTGAAAGATGTCTCTCTTCATAGATGTCTGAGCCTGGGTTTGCTTTTTAGTGGTTTTCGCTAACTAATTTCCGCTTTCATTTGTATCACATGTCTTTTTAGTATAGGTATCAGTTTAATTAGCTCATGTTCTGTCAAGCTTCTGATGACTACTTTTACTCCACAAACATTAATTTATCTGAAGATCTGTCTGCCTACCTGAGTTAGATGTGCGTGTTTGTTTGTTTTTTATTCTGTGCAAGTCTGAGTGGTGGTGTATGAGCCTCTATTTTGTTGGGTTTCAATTTTGTTAATAATAATAAAGTTATTACTAAATAAGGTTTTTTTTTTCATCGCTGCCCATCATCATTCAAGTTAGCAATACATAACAGCCAATCAGCATCAACTCACCCAAATGAGGCTGGGTTTCCCTTTGGAGTCTGGTTCCTCTCAAGGTTTCTTCCTCACATCGTCTGAGGCAGTTGCTGTGGGCTTGCTCATTGGGGATGTGTAGGGTTTTTCGAGAAATGTTTAAATTATTTATTAAATTTGTTTTTACTATGTAAAGCTGCTTTGTGACAATGTCAATTCAGGGACATTGGAAGCCTTATTGGTGGGCACGCATGGGCACTGGAGGGACACAGGACAACCATCCAAGCAATATTTCATGACTGTGACGCTGTACCTGGGAGCTCTACTATGAAAGGCAGTGTGTCTGTTCTGGACCTGCAATTGGCCTGGTGAGCACTCCAGCTTGTACCCCGACTTTGCCCAGAGTCAGTTGGAATGGGCTCCAGCGTCCTTGTTAAACCGGCTCAGAAAATGGAACTGAAATATGGAACAATATGGATGCTGTTCAATATTGCTCTGTTCAACTCCACAAAACATTTTATTTGATGTGATGTGATGAATCCAAACACACTGACTTTGTATTCAAATCATTTTGTCAGCTTCCAAGCTTATATATATCCACTTATGACCCTAATTTTTTTTTATGTGTGAAATGTTACAAATTAGTATCCTTGAGTCCCCCTATAACAAAAAACCTTTCAGAACAACTCCCAAAAACAATTCAAACAAAAGCCTTTCAAATTTTTCACCCTTATTTTGTTCTGTTTTAACATCAGCCATTTCAGAAACAAGGAAATGAAATTCTTACTTTACTACAATTTGAATATCTCCCTCAAGTCTCTCTCTCTCTTTCCTCCTCCTCCTCCTCTTCATCTCTCTATTTAACATTATGACAAGCAGCCTTGCGCTGGCATCTTTGCCAATCAAATGACACCTGCTCCCGCTGATTGTTTGCTCAACTTCCTGTCTAAAGCTCTATAAATTCATGTCAGCAATGCGTTGGTCCATTTTCTGAGTCAGTGTCTTATATGCATTTTATTTCCCCATGAGCTTTTGTTGTGAGGAAAGAGCCATAATGTAACAGCAAGCCTAAAATTATATTATCACACAGACAAGCTTGAGTCCCAAATTATCCTGAATTGTGCAACTTACCAAAAAAAAAAAAGAAAAGATATTGTTGCATCAAAGGAAATGTTATAAATTTGTTTTCTTTTTTTTTTTCTACTCGTGATCCCAATCCAAAATAAAGTGCAAACAACACATAGTCATGAGTCGAATAAGTTCTTTTGAGGAACTCGCTGTTTCTTGAGACTTCTCAGTCACAGCAAGCAGTGCCACATTAGTACTGGAAATGCTTCACAGTTTTAGTAATTGTTCCCCTCTAGGGAAAGCATGCTATCAACGAAACCAGTCCGTTACACTGAATAAGACGTAATTCACAGACTTCTGTTTGTCTTTCTTTTGTTTCTATTTAATCCATCAACCAGTAATATTTGTCACGAGTAGTTTTCGGTGATCTGTGTAGGATTACTGTCATGCTATGTGATAAACATTGTTTTATTTTTATTGATTTTTTTTTTTAACTTGTGTTGAACATTCTAGTAATTCTCAATTTATCCAAGCAAAACTAACACTGCAGTAAATATTCCTGTAAAATAGCAGGGCAATTTTTTTTAAATAGTATAGCTTATATCCTAACACATGTTACGATGCCAGTTATGTTGATGCAGCTAGAGAAGTTAAGCTCTTCAATTCTTGTTTACAGTCAGTGTAAGAATTATTGGCACTCCTTACAGAGAATAGGCAAAAATAAAGCAAATTTAATAAAATAAATAATGTTGTTTTTTCTAAGAATAATCAAATAGCTTTAAATGCAACAGGTTTTTTTTGTCTCCCAAAATGTGCTCAAATTATTGTTAATTATTTAAAATAATCAAATGCAAAGTCAAAGATGCTTTTTCACCTAATTATTAAAATGCATGTGTCCCAGATTTCTTGCATGTACCAAAGGTGCCAATAATTCCATAGGTTTGTGTATTTATTCAACATGTCTGAGTATACTTTAAAGGAAAAGTAAATTTTAAATTAGTTATATTAACCCCTAGAATGATAGATAATTCATTCCCATGACCTTTTATTTTTCTTAATACAACTACTTTAAATAGGCTTTTGATTGGACAGTTTTGGGGTTTTTGTCATTTCACCCGATGCTACTGCAAGTTGTCTAAAAAGGAACTTTATGCATTTAACAAGGTGTTCACGCATGCCTTCCTATTCAGAGGGATGAAAATGCTCTTCAGTCAGTGCGAAAAGAATGCCGTCCCAGATCTCCTCTTTGGCTCTTGAAGTGTCTACAGCATGTGACAAAGTGCTCAGAAAGCGAGGGCCTTCGCTCGCTCACTTTCCCGTCAGCTCGCATGACAGCTGCCATTTTCAGTGGCTCGTCACCCTTGCCGCCTGTGTAGTCGCTTTTCCACGTTTGTTATTCTTCTATCTTGGCTTTCTCGCAATAGAGATTTCACCAGCTCGGAAAAGTGTTGTGTCACTGTCGATTAACCCAAAAGTAGCAGAGAATTTTTTGAAAGCTGGAAAGATAAGGTTGGATCATTTTTGGTGTGGTTTTCAAGGGCATTCTTAATTTTGACATCCATCCTTGTTTCATGGTTTGCCTTTTTTAGTGCTTCTTTTCTTTTTCTGGATCTGTAAAAAAGGACACATGAGGAATTGATTGCGTGTTCTGAGTTTGCCTGGAACAAGCAAAACAAAGTCAAACTTAATAAAGCAAGCCACCAAATCCCTAATGTGAAAACCCCACTCGAAATTAGCACAAGTTAGACTTGATCTGCCATTATTTCTCGATCTGTGCTTCTTTCTGTCGCTCAGTGGCGGCCGTGCCAGTGCGTATCTCAAATGATTATATCAGTCATTTCAGCCAAGCATAACATGAACGGCCAAAGCAAGTGAGATGCAGTCACATCTGCAGTGGCCACTGTTCTGCTATGGTTTCCACATCTAAAGGCTGGACCAACACCAACGCAGCACATTTTCCAGACAGATGGACACACACACCTTTTGCATTGCCTTTTCGAGATGCCAATCATTTAGAAGAGCGGCTGGTCACATTAGCATGCGCAAACAGCCAGTGGGTGGCATCCATAAGCTGAAATCAAGGCCTGTATTGTGTATAGACCTAGAGGAAGGAGTTGAACTGTTGCCGTCAATCATAAATCTTTGTTGAATCTTTGCCTGGTTTCCTGTGAAGATCAAATCACAGCAACTTTTCTTGAACCGTTTAGCTTGCATTCTTTTTCACAAATATTGATTTAGGTCTTCCCATGCAAGTAGAACCCTCATGTGGCAATATAAGCAAAACAAACCATAAGCATGCTCCATTTATTTTAAAAGCCTCCCCATTGTTTTTTATCGGAAAATGTTTTTGTTAAGAAATGCCACATTTTTCATTCGGAGATGTATACACAAGTGTTTGTGTCACGTTGTTAGGAAGGCAACACATGGGTGATTGTTTAAATCAGATGTCAAAGGGTATGAATTTCCTGGATATGTTTAAACATTTTAAAAAGAACTTACTGACATGTGGGCTTGTGTTTATCATTGCTCAAATGTAAAACAATAAAGTTTGTGTTAAGCAATGGAAATTGAGAATGCTGTGTTTAAAAGTCAGCTTTTTTTTGAGTGAGTGATAAATTTTTATCCCAGTCACACATTTCTTTGTGTGAAACTTTAAGACTTTCATGGCCACTAGAAGCTTGACCACAGGGTCACGTGAGGCAGATGTGCACCATTTACAGCAGCTGTTCAACAGGTATCTCAGTCGTAGCTCTGTTTATTTAAAGAAATTCCTTGAACTGCAAATCACTGCTTCTCATGTGCCCAACAAGTTAAAATATATTTATGTATGAAAGATGTACCGAACCATTTCTTCATTCATTCATTTATCCATTCATTCATTTGCCGAACTGCATAATTCTACTAGCTTGCTGGGAGCCAATCTTCGTTGGCTCTGAGCAAAGGTGGGGTATACCCTGAACAGCTCACCAGTCCACTGCAGGGCCAACACACACACACACACACACACACACACACAATCATTCATTCTCACACCTAGAGCCAATTTAAAACAGCCAAAATTAGCATAATGTTCGTGTTTGGACTGTGGGAGGAAACCAGAGTACCCGGAGTAAACCCATGCAAGCACGGAAGAACATGCAAACTCCACACGGAAACGCCTTCACCAAGCCTGGGACACAAAGCCAAGACCTTCTTGATGTAAGTGAGACATGCTAATCACTACACCAATGTGCTGCCCTGAACCATTTCTTTTGGATGATACATGGCAAAGTAAACCAGTGCCTCAATTTAAGGAAGCTTTAGGTCCTTTTGTCTGTTTTGTTTGTTTATTTTGGTTTTTTTTAAGATGTAGTAGGGATTGAAATTTTGAAACCTGAGAACCCTGGTTAATTGATATATCCATTCATTATCTATACTGCTTATCCATCAGGTTTGTGGTAAGAGGTGGGGTACATATTGAACTGGTTGCCAGTCTACATATTCACTATGTATATTCACAATATGGACAATTTAGAGTAGTCCGTTAACTTAATCTGCATGTATTTGGAGGAAACTGGTGCACCCAGAGAAAACTGAAGCCAGCAAAGACAGAACATACAAACTCGGCACAAAAAGGCTTCGGTCAGCCGCAAGGTTCAAACCTACAATCTTCCTGCTGCAAGGCGCCAATGCTAACAACTGCACCGCCATGCTGCTAGCTGCTAATACAGTTGAACAAAAGTTTAAAACTGCTGAAAACAAGCTGGTAGGTTGTATGCTGGATAATTTCCTCTTATGGGTTATTCTAAAAGTATGCTACGAGGGTGGGCCGAAAAGTTCATAGACTGACTAAGAAGAAGTAACATTTTTGAATATCAGGGTGAGAGCTTCTCTATTAAGGGGATCCAGTTGCAGTAACACCAATGGAAGGAGCATGTAGACTGTAGGAAAGACTATGTTGAAAAATTCGTCCATTGCATCATGGTGATCCTATGAACTTTTCAGCCCACCCTTGCTGATATTTGCCTATAACATTCATTATAGGGATAGCTTATTGGCTTAGATGTGTTTGTTTGTTTCAAGCTACATCACTATTAATGCTGTCCTGCCCCACCAAAATCTGCACTGAATATCTGCTGCTGATTATGGTCATCCACATTCCGGGCCCAAATATATTGTAGACTAAATGAGAGCAAACATGACTGCTTCTGATTCCAGTTCACTTTTGAACAATCTGCGCAAAATTTTACTAAACACTGAGCTGCAGAGTTGTAACCTAACAAAACATGGTAATCTAATATGAAGTGACATGCTGTACCTCCGATCGAGGAACGGACACTGTGCTTCAGTAAAACTTTCAATGGGCTGTGTCTCATTCTAAGCAACATGAAGCGTTTCCTTGAGGCAAAATGCATGGGATAGATTAGAGGAGAAAAGAAGGCAAGTACTGCCATCAGTTCTGGCCGGCCTCCGAGTAACACGTCTACAGTACCGGCTTCAAAGAGGTTCATTCTGTCGAAGTTTCTCAACTTTTAACAACACACACACACACACACACACACACACACACACACACACACACACACACACACAGGCTAGAAATTGGATTGAATCAAAAGCTATTGTGAAAGAAGTGAAAACAAGGAATGGGTTTGTTGCTTTAGGGAGCAAAGGGATTAAGGGTGTGATGGAATTCTGATGAATCACATATTACTTGGATGTTGTAGCTTTTTTGTGTTGCACTGATACAATGAAAAATGTTGCATCTTGATTAAATAAGAATGTCTTTGGATGCTCTTCTCAGGATCTGGTTAATTTCTCTTGTGATTTGTGGTACACTCTTTGCCATTTTATTTGTTCATGATCAGCTGTAATGAAGTGATCAAATCATAACATGTCAACCTCTTCGTTTTCTCTGTCTCTCCCTCCTTTCCCTGTTAAGAGATTCAACTTTGATGAACTTTCTGCTGAGTGCAGTACCCGGGCTTCTGACGCTGAGAGGCAAAGAGCAAAGTTACACCCGGCATGGAAACAGCACACTGCAGCTGTGCACTCAAGTTTCCTGAAAAACTCTGCTGGCTTGAGGCCTGGTCCTTAGAGCCTTGACACAACTAGTGTTCTCGGCCATCTTTGATTCGTGCTGTCGCAAGCGGCTTGGGCCGTCAGACTTTTCAGAGGTAGCTGGCTGTGCTGACAGCCCCTCCTCAAGGCATTTGCTGAAGGGGAGAACAAAAAACAAAAAGATATTTTCAAAAAACACAATGTGCCCAAGAGAGCGTATGTAGTGTACAGCTGGATTCTTGCTTATGGCCAAAAACATCATTTGGCCTGAGGCTCAGTCAAAGGTGCCAGTTCAATGAGATTGCTATATTGTGTATTTCCTAGCAGACAACTTTTTTATATCAAAAACAAGTTGCTACTAAAATGAATTAAGTGTTACTTTCAAAACAATCAAAGTTGCATGGATATTCTGCTAGTACACCCTATTGCCAAATGTACATGGACACATGACCATCACACCTGTACTCATCACTCACTCACTCATCAAAGTGCTTAATCCTACTAGGGTCACAGAGAGGCTGGATCTCCGCGAAGGCGGAGTACACCCTAAACAGCTCACCAGACCATTGCAGGGCCAACACACACACAACCATTCACGTTTTTCAATTTGGAACAGCCAATTGGCCTATTGAGCACATTTTTTGGACTGTGGGAGAAAACTGGAGTACTTGGAGGAGATCCATGCAAGCACAGGGAGAACATGCAAACTCCACACAGAAACGCCTGAGCCCAGAACTCAAGCCCAAGATTTTCTTGCTGTGAGGCGGCATACTATCCACTACACCACCATGCCACCCCCACTTATACCGTATGTGCTTTTTTGTTTGCTGAACATTCCATCAAAGGTTTAATCCCACCGATAGTGGAAGCGTACTCCTCTGGGAAGTCTGTCTACTAGACTCTGGTGTATGGCTGTATGGAATTTTCTTATTCGGCCTCTTATTCAATAGCAGGGTGTTTAGTGGGCAAACAACAATTTTATGGAGTTCACTATATGTATAGGGACACTGTTGTGCTGGAATATGTCTGTGCACATTCATACCAGGGCAAGGAAGTCTTAAAGCTACATCATACAAAGACACTGTCACGGCTTCCTCGCTATATGCACTCAATCCATCTTTATACTTCCCCGCATCCCATTCACCGCTCCCAATCACTTGACTTCTAACTCATGCATCACATGATGCCCCGCACACCTTATCACCACTATACTATATAAAGGACTCGCTGATCGGTATTCATCTGAAAATATTGCTTTAGTGTTTATTTCTATGGGTTCCGACCATTGGTCATGTCTAACTAGTTTTCAGTGTATGACCAGTTTTCGCAGTTTTGACTTTAAACTTTGCCTTGTCTACTGTTTTTACTGCTATTCTGTATAAACGTTGCCTGCATCACATTTATGATCTGTATCCCGCCTTTGATGAACTGTCTGCTTAATCAGTTACCACCATGCCTGTTTAATGACCACAAACTCAAACTGTGTTTTGGATACCTCTGTCTGGCTCTATCTAACCAAAACATGAGTTTTATCTACGCACTGCATCTTTTCTGCTCTTAGCTGCTTTGACTTGAGACAGACATTTTTAAAAATGTAATTATTATAATAATCCCAGCAGACTCCAGGCAAAGGCAGGGTACACCCTGAACAGCTCGTCAGACCATCGCAGGGCCAACATAGACACACTAGGTTAGAAGCAATTAGTCCCCATACCAGCCTGTGAATGCCCAGACCTATCTGATCTTGGAAGGTAAGCAGGGTCGTGCCTGGATAGTACTTGGATTGGAGACGACCTGGAAATAGGTGCTGTGCAAAGGGCCCCAAGGGAGCGCAAAGGCAGGCCACTCTTATGTAATATTACTAGTCAACCTTGAGCACCTGGTGCTCAGTGGCAGCTGAAGTCTGGAACAGACATTGCACAAGAAGAAGCAGCCATTTCTACACACCAGTAATTTGGCTGATGACTAGTTAGCTAGCTAGCTCTCCAAATTCCATCTGTTGTGCTAAAAATCTTATAAATGTTGCTCTAATGCCTTGTCTTATGGAGGAATATTTTGTAGCCCATATTAATATTATGCTAACCCTGATTATGCCAGGGTGGCACGGTGGCATAGTATTTAGCATGTGCGCATGACAGCAAGAAATCAAGTCCCAGGCCTGGCGAGGGTGTTTCCGTGTGGTGTTTGCATGTTCTCCCCCTGCTTGCGAGGGTTTTCTCCAGGTACTCCGGTTACCTCCCACAGTCCAAATGGAGTCCCACGCACATTAGGCTAATTGGCTGTTTCAAATCGCCCCTAGCTGAGAGCATAAATGGTTGTGTGTGTCTTGCCTTATGATGGTTTGGATGTACCCTGCCTTCGCCCAGCGTTGGCTGAGATAGGCTCCAGCCTCCCCGCGACCCTTGTAGGGAGTAAGCAGTTCGGCAAATGAGTGAGTGATGAGTGAGTCATGGTTAAGCCATTGTTTACAGTTAGCTAGTGGATGATACTGTTTTATTCACTTATTATTCACATAGGATGAAGAGTTTCCTTTCTCTGTCCCTAAATCCTAAAGAAATCTCATCTCCAACAGGTTTCCTCTTCTGCTCACTCTGTTTATTGCTTGAATAATTTTAGCTGGTCTGGGTGCGAAATGCCTGGGTATAAATTATTGGTCCGAGTCCAGCCTTGGTTTCAAGACATGTAAACAGCCACTAAGATGAAACTACTCTTATTTTTATTTATTTTTAAGTTTTCTTTGAAAAAAATGCCAATTAATGCCAACAAGCCCTTGCAATTTTAAATAATAAAAAAAGTACAAATACTAAACATTGTGGTAAACAGAGTGAATGATGGCAGAATTTATAATCCACTGCTATCGTTTTCATTCATTACAGTTATTACACATTCTTTTCACAAGGGTAATATACCTGGTAGGCCCATAATCCCCAATAAATTGTATGCAAGCTGTCATTTATTAGACAACACTGTTACTCAGGCACTGAAGATGGACTTGGAGGAGCCACTGGATTCTTCGCCAGTGCCAGAAATAAGTGATGAGGAAAATTGGAAGACATTGGGCCACCTGATAAAGGTGGTAACAGGGGAAGTGGTAATACAAAGGTTGCTCAGAAAATAAATAGGTAATTTTTATGTTACTACAAATGACTATTGAGAAATAGATACAGTATATCATATATAAAATGTTGGCAATTCTGTTGAGTGAGCTTAAAAAATTGACATGCATTTCTTTAAATTATAAATGTGAAACATGAAAAAGAAAATGTCAATTGCTAATGTACATAATACAAATCGGTTATGTATTTCCACATTGCACTTTTTTTTTTTACTTTTAGACATTTTCCTTTTGATTCATTGGTCTGGTGTCACGCGAAGGCTGGAGCCTATCTCAGCCAACTCTGGGCGAAGGCAGGATACACCCTCAACACCTTGTCAGTCCATCACAGGGCCAACAAACACACCCAACTATTCACACACACACAACAGGGGCAATTTGGAACAGCCAGTAAGTATCCAGAGGAAATCCACACAAGCACGGGGAGAACATGCAAACTCCAAACAGAAACGCCCTCACCGAGACTGGGACTTGAACCTAGGACCTTCTTGCTGTGAGGTGGACATGCCAACCACTACACCACCGTGCCACTGCACATTTTCATCTTTATTCCCATTACATTTTATACCAATTTAATGACATGTTGAAAGTGAAACACTGTATACACAGCTATTTATTTTATTCAGCAGCTTCAGGAACTTTTGGTTTCATATGTCTACCTCTCTATGCGTTCTTGGATCCTTCTGCCATGATATTAAGTAATGATCCTACAATCTTGATCTCCACAGTCACCAAGGTGTTGATTAGTTAAGTATAACAGCGGCATTTTTATGGAAGGTGGGGCACAGGGGGGTACTGCTTAGCACTCTCACTTCACAGCAAGAGGGTCACGGGTTCAAGCCTTGTATTTGAAAATATATTTTGTCTATTAAGTAATTAAGAATATTATTGTTAGCCTGAGAAGGTCGGCCATTTCGGAGGACCCAGTCGACCCAGAACACCCTGGAGGGACTATGTCTCTCGGCTGGTCTGAGAAGGCTTCAGTGTGCCCCCGGAAGAGCTGGAGGAAGTGGCGGAAGAGCTAGAGGAAGAAGAGGATATTATATAATTAGGGATAACTTCGGGGAAGACTAGAATATTTTGGGAGCGTTAAAAATCTTGGTGTTTTATGTGTTCAGAGTACATGGGGGAAACAGGAAAATATGGGAGTAACAATAGTACACTTCGGTAGTGATTGATGTAACTATCTCACTCACTCTTTTGTTGAACTGGTTAATCCTATTAGGGTCATGGGGAGGCCAACACTGGGCGGAGGTGATACACCCTAAACAGCCCGCCAGACCATTGCAAGACAACACAAACACATCCATTCACACTCACACCTAGAGTCAATTTGGAACAGCCCATTAGCCTAATGTGCATGTCTTTGGACTGTGCGGGGAAACTGGAGTACCCAGGGGAAAGGCATGTAAGCACGGGGAGAACATGCAAACCGCACACAGAAATGCCTGGGACTCATACCCAGGACCTTTTTGCTGTAAGGCACATTCTAACCACAATGCCACCGTGCTGCACTGAGAACTGCACATGCCAGTGTGGGCTCCTAAATGGTGCATCGACAATAGGTGTGACTATCAACCTGGAGATCGCAAGTTCTAATCCAGGTTAATGCCGCAGCCATCAACAACCAGGGAGCTAATTGGCCAAGCTCTCACGGGAGGGAGGGATGGCATACTCTCTCCTGTCACTCACAGCGATCACCAGGCAATCCTTGGCTGTCTGTGAGCTCATTCGCACAATGGGGGTGGATATCGCTTTCCCTCCGAGTGTGTTAGGTGCTGCGGTTCATAAAGAGACGGGTGGCAGCATCACATGTCACAGAGGGAGCATGCGCATGCTTACGCCCCTCCCTGGTTGGTGGTGGTCGTGTGTGATAGGGAGGCAACACTTGATGGGTGGGAATTGGATGCGACCAAAATTAGGGGAGAAAAAAAACGGAAAAAATATATACATATATCATGGAGAGTTGCATTTTTAATGGATGGTTTTAAGAGAGAATAAAAGGCTAAGGACTGCATGACCATTTATAACCGCTGTAACATGAGTGATAACAGAAACGTGTTAGTAACTGTAAGTAGTTAAAAGGGTGACGTGTTTTTCTTGAGTACACAGAATTTTGTTAACCCTTCATAATGTGCTGTTATTTCCAAATAATCGATTTTGGGGTTATTATTAACCACCTTGCCATTAATTGTTTATTTTTTACTCATTTTATGAATATCAGTAGCAACGTTTGTCGTGTGAGCAATATCGTAGTAGCATTGTAAATCACACCAATGACAGAGTAAAGGTAGTGTGGAGATTTAATTTTAACTTTACAGTCTAATCTTCTTCGAACCTGCTACTTTTAACTAGGTGTGATGTCGTGCCATCCCTTATTGTAGGTCAAATATTCTTATACATGGATTATAGGTGGGACTTAGAGGGTCCACTGGGTTCTGGCAGAATTTACTGATGCCAGACGTGAGATCTTCTCTAACTGACAGGGGGCAAGCATATGCCTTGGGGCTGTCCTAAAAAAAAAAACCTGGACCATTTTTGCTACACTAGCTTAGCTCAGATGCAAACCTGGCTCTGGTCCTGGCTCTTTGGACTATTCAGACTTTATTTAATCATGCTCATGTTGTAACTGCATTTTGCATTTTAAATATTGCACCATGGTCCTGAAAGCTTGAAATATGGATAGAAATTGGACTGACTTCACTTGAAGGCAAGTCAGGGTGGATCCAGATTCACAGGAAACAGAGCTGATACATTGGCACCAAATCTAAAGAGCAGAATGAGGACTAGAGGGAAGCTGAACTCATATTACAGGGGGAAAAAATAAATTAAGTTTCATTCCAGTTTTTTAATCAAATTCCGAAATTCCTAACTAATTGAAACTAAACCAAAATATTTTAGGCATCAGTACAATGTGCAAAAAAAATTGAGATGTCATTTCAATTCCAGACAAAAGAACCTACAAACAAAGAGCAGCGCGATTGCCTGATTTAAATTATAATGCTAATGATGACATTCTCGATTTGGAAAGTCAAGCCAATTTTTGCTTCTGTGCATCCACACAAGTTTGCCTCTGCTTCACAGCCAGGTGGACAACGAATGAATGCTCCTCCTGCATCAACCAGGCAACAGAAAAAAGAAAAAAAAAAGGATGAGAGATCAAAGGCACATTTTTCATCTTGCCTAAATCTTCAATACAACATTTGATAATTTTCTCCCGATTATACAGGGATATCAGTGCACTTGTCTGAGGCACTGAAGCATTTTAGTCCCTGTCTCTCTCTCTCTTTTTCTCTCTCTCTCTCTGCACAGCCCTCGCTGTGTTTTTGGCAGTTGCAACTGACCATCATGTGCCATGGTGCCAATTTTTGTGAAAACTGGCACATATGGCAGCTGAAGTGCCATATGCCATAACAGAATATTTTTGGCTGTTTCCATCATTTGTATAATCGCTGGATCCGGTATAAAAGTGGTTTATTATTAATTTATTCCTTTCCCCCAGTTTGTTGCCCTCCAGATGAAGCATTTTGATGTGAATCTGTCTGAGAGCGTTAATTTAAGGTGCATTGTGGGAGAAACAGCACTCAGTGGCCTGGGGTGGTTACGGGGGACTGTGTGTGATGTGAGAATATTAGGAAGAGAGAGAGAGAGAAAGAGAGAGAGAGAGAGAGAGAGAGAGAGAGAGAGAGAGAGAGAGAATGGCCTTTTTACCCTCCTCTTAAGAGACACATGCTACACTTGGAACTTCCTCAGTGCTGTCAGGGCCTCAGACTCCTTCCCTTTCCTCTTCTGCCCTCCATTGGAAAAACTATGGAAGGCCTTTACTGGAGCTGACATTTCTTTAATCTGTTGTTTCTCATTTCACTTTTAATGCATGATTCATGAAAGCCTCCCTATGTCTCATTACACTCCTTGTTAATTCTTCATGCCAATCACTATAAATATATCTTTTACAGATTTGTGTCTGAGCATCCACACATGACACAGCAAAGTGCAACAGCCTTATAAGGTTATTACACCACGGCACATGTGCATCAATTACAAGATAAACTCATTCATCTTTATTAACCACTTCATCCTGGTCAGAACTGCAATCAATCCCGAGAGGAACATAGAGCATGACCTGTGAATATACATTCACGCCAATGGGCAATTTAGCATAGCTAATACATGTTCATGCATGTTTTGGGATTTTGGGAGGAAACCAGAGAACCCAGATGAAAACCACATGGATGTGGGAAAAACACGTGTATCTCCATACAGGGAGTAGCTTGGTCTCAGGATCGATTAATGCACACTGACGCTGTGAGTTATGGCTAGGCTTAGCTCTTCCGGACAAAGTGATGGATAAGAACAACTAAATTATGTGTGTTAGCAGGTATTATTTTCTGGTGCATCAAACTGCTAAACCAAACAAAACATTTTTTTCCCCAACATTTCCTCCAAACGCCCTGCGATGGCCTGGCGAGCTGTCCAGGGTGTACTCTGCCCTCGCCCAGAGTCGGCTGAGATGGGTGCCAGCCTC
>JBCNYH010000025.1:28355827-28370410 GCA_039654325.1 Tandanus tandanus
TATATATATGTGTGTGTGTGTGTGTGTGTGTGTGTGTGTGTGTGTGTGTGTGTGTGTGTGTGTGTGTGTGTGTGTGCCTTAATGTTTATAATGGATAGGCATGTGATATACCTGCATATATATATATATAATTTTTTTAATTATTAATATAAACTTCATGATTCCAGTCATGCAAGTGCACAAGTTTCTTCTCAGTTTTTCCCTATACATTTTTTTTTTTGTATTTACAAGGCACACAAAATAAATTCTTTATTTAAAAATAGCCACAGTTAGGAATGTGGGCTAAAATATAATTTTGGGGGAAAAACTAAAATCACAGGTGACACGTGACACAACCACAGTGATTAAAATCCTAATTATGTTTTTATTCTTATTTTAAACCCACGGTGGAGCTTACTTACTACAAAAAAGTATTGTTCATTTAATAAAGTAGCATTAGCTATAAAACAAACAAACACATACATGCACTGGCTACATACATGCACACATACAGTACACACATAAATTACCAAACAGATAACCACAGCTTGTGTATTGATAGATACCGGATATATGAAATAAGCTTATAATTATTTTCATCCCTCTCATGTCGCTGTTAATGTTATAAATAGTTAAGGTCATTTATATGAAGGTTTATGAGCAAAAAGAGCTTCACTGTGAGTCGTTTCACACAACCATACAGGCCTGCTGCTTAAACTGTCTTTACTTCACTTAATCTGAGCACAGAACTGAAGTCAGCACACTTCAGGGACTTTCATCCTCAAACTTTTATAGTTATATTTCGATAAGACGTCGTTTCTGTTTATAATATTCAGTTTGACAATGCAAGAGAGATGTTTATTTTAATTCCCTGAATGTATGTGCATAATAACTCAAAGTTTCATCCTCACAGGATAAATGAAAAGCCTATAAGCTTCTGAAACACTTACCTCATCTCAACCAGTTAACGACCTATCAGAGGTCCCACCTCACTCACTCTCCTGCCCGACACACAGTGTAGCGGACGCAAGCCTGAGTCCCTTCATCCCTCCGGTTCTTCCTCCTCACTCCGCTTCAAACATTCAGAGGCGCGTGAAACCCGGCGCGTGCGGCTCGGAACCGGGCAGCGTCTGCCTGAAAAAAAGGTACGAGTCGTTAATGTTAGGAGCAGATTCAGTTAAACGACTTCACCGTTGTGGTATATATATATATATATATATAAAAAGCAGCAGCAACAGCGACCCGCGCTCACTTCATAAATCCCCGCGAACTGTAGGCTGAGGTCAGGACGCGTTCCTCCCCGGCGCGCGACGGGCAACGCACAGCGCCACACGCGCGCTCTCGTGGTGAAGAGAGTAAAGCGCGCGCGCGCCCGGGATGTCCAAAGAGAAAACAATTCAACACATGGCTGATGGTCGATACTGAACAAACCAGTCTACTCACTAAACTGCAAAATGATGATTAGCAACCCTTCGGGCTAGGATGCTGTATGTGCAGCTGGCATCATGTTATCCAGGCATTGTTTGTCCGGAAGAAGAGGTGATAGCTACAAGAGACACTCATGCAAATAAAGATCACAGTTGATGTCTTGTTGTGCGACGACTGTCTTTATTGTTATTATGCATTATAAACTTTACAAACAGCATAGTATGAATTGAGGATATGAATTGTGCATGTAAAATGTAATTTGTTATAGGCTATTTGATTCATATTAATGCCATAGGGAATGCTGCTATTCCTCATCCTACGACTACACTATTGCTACTAATAACTACTACTACCACCACCACTACTACCACTACCACTACTACCACTACTACTACTAACACCACCACCACTACAACCACCACTACTACTAATACTACTACCAACACCACCACCACTACTACTACTAATACTACTACTAACACCACCACCACTACAACCACCACTACTACTACTAATACTACTACCAACACCAACACCACTACTACTACTAATACTACTACTAATACTACTACTAACACCACTACCACCACTACTACTACTAATACTACTACTAATACTACTACTAACACCACCACCACTAACACCACCACTACTACTAATACTACTACTAATACTACTACTAACACCACTACCACTACTAATACTACTACTAATACTACTACTAACACCACCACCACTACCACCACTACTACTACTAATACTACTTCTAACACCACCACCACTACCACCACTACTACTACTAATATTACCACTAATACTACTACTAACACCGCTACCACCACTACTACTACTAATACTACTACTAATACTACTACTAACACCACCACCACTACCACCACTACTACTACTAATACTACTACTAAAACCACCACTACTACTACTACTACTACTATGACTACTACTACTACTATGACTACTACTAACATGACTACTACTAACTACTACTACCACCACCACCACCACCACCACTACTATTACTACTACTACTACTACTATGACAAGTACTAACTACTACTAACACCACCACCACCACCACCGCTATTACTACTACTACTAACACCACCACCACCACTATTACTACTACTACTATGACTACTACTAACTACTACTAACACCACCACCACTATTACTATTACCACTACTACTACTACTACTATGACAACTACTAACTACTACTAACACCACCACCACCACCGCTATTACTACTACTACTACTAACACCACCACCACCACTATTACTACTATGACTACTATTAACTACTACTAACTACTACTAACACCACCACCACTATTACTATTACTACTACTACTATGACAACTACTAACTACTACTAACACCACCACCACCACTGCTACATACTACTAACACCACCACTACTACTAACACCACCACCACCACCACTACTACTATTACTACTACTACTAACTATAGCTAATGGTAGTAGTTTTGCTAAACACAGTAGGGTTCTTGGTATTAAGATTATTTGAGGCAAGTTTACATGAGGTTCCTTTATGACTCCCTCCATGACTCTTATTATTTTATTACTACTACTACTACTAATCATCATCATCATCATCATCATCATAATAGTCATAAATAATCAAATTATTATTATTATCATTATTGTTGTTGTTGTATGCATATGGGTGCTTAAATATGCGTAAAAAGCTACAAAAGAGTCTTATATTTGTGCCACTTCATATTTCCTCACTCTACACGTTTCCAACATTATAAGAGAGTTTTGTTTTGAATTATTAAATGGCTCCTATAAACTACAGCACGTTGTGCTTGGCCTTGGCTTGTGAAGAGTTAAAGGGAGGAGACGGAGAATGACACGCCTCATTGGGCAGATTATGCGCAGCAAACAAAAAGTGTGTGTGCGAGAGTGTGTGTGTCAGTCAGTCGCTGCTTCACAGCTCCATCTGCGCTCGCGCCCGCCGGCACTCTCACCTTCAACCGGAGCGAGAAATGCACTGAGTGCACGGACTTCAGTTCACGGCTCTGCACGCGCGTCATTCTTACAGCTTTGCAACCCTTGTGGATTATTGTTCTGAATCGGTGAGTATGAGGCTGAATTCGAAACAATCCGGATGCGCATCATTCAGTGCGAGAGCATCCTTTTGGCTGGAGGCAGCAGCAGCAGCATCCTCAGGACTGAGCAGTGCTGTCCATAAAGAACTCAGATAAGCACTGCATTCGATTAGTGTTAAGTTAGATCATAGAACTGTGTGTGTGTGTTGTGGCTTTACTGAGGAACATGATCGTTCAGAGAGGACGAAAAGCGCATTGACTTACAATATATTTACCTTCACTAAACGTCACTAAACGACATGAACGAGCTTGGTCGTTATTGTGCAGTCGTAAATAGGAATAATACCAACGCTGAGCTCTGAAAGGGTTATAAATTTCACCATGAAGCCAGGGGTCAGTGGGTTGATGTGCTGTATTTTGGAAGTGCCCTGGCTCTGTTGTGATGTTTGAAGGAGAGATGCATATTCATCGGGCTCTTTGTGTGCCTTTACCCGGCCGACCCAAACAGCCACAAAAGAAGCGCTCAGTACTAAAACTACTAAAAGAAAAAAAAGAAAAGAAAAGAAATGTGCATGGAGCAATTCGTTTGAGAACGAATAGAAACTTCTGGAAAACATTATATAGGCTACAAATAAATAAAAGGAAACAGGACTGTTGCATGCAGGTCGGAGAGTCTGGTGTTCAGTTTGGGCTCCATCGTACGTTCCCGGCATGTTAATGTGCTTCTGGATGGTCATTTAGTCTCTGCTCTATTATACACACTGCCTAAAATAAGAAACAACAAAAACTGTCTAAATAGAAGGAGTGTGTTGTTTGCCAATGAATAACTAAAATAGCTAGTTTTTTTTTATGTTATTAAAAAGTGAGTGAATAGTGATAACTATATTAGAATTTAGAATATATCCTATTTTAAACCGTGTGTGTGTGTGTGTGTGTGTGTGTGTGTGTGTGTGTTTACTGCATGCACTCATTGGTTAAAATTTAGGTTGAACTAAATCACCAGACATTTCATTTTATTTCACCAATCTGAAGTTGAAATCACAATAGTAATTATAATAATCATGAATAAAAGATTAGTATAAAGAGTGTTCTAGGTTTTTTTTTTTTGGCCAAGTCGAGTGTAAATTGTAGTAATAAGCGCTACAAGTATTCTTCGTTTCGTTTTCTTTTATACGTTTTATTATAAGCAGAAATGAAATCATTCGTAAATGTGCATTCAGGGTTTGGGGGGAAAACTTTCATTTGCTGGTTTAAGCAAAGTGTCAGAGGGAGAGCGGTGGACTGTGATAATGAACGGACATACGGTAGGTCGGTGAAGGCTGCTGCACACAGAATCAGCGACTTTGACAGTGCACTTGAAATCCATTCGACATGCGCCTCCGAGTCTAAATGCGCTAATTTCCCTCTGTATCAGTGGCAGGAAAATGTGCAAAATAGCCTGATGCCACTGGTGATATAACTGCTATTGTGCCGGTGTTGCATGGAACAAATGTATTATAAACACAATAATAGTAATAATAATAATAAGTTGTTGTTGTTAATAAATGTTTTATTTTAAAAGAAAAACTAATTAAAATATAATAAAAATAATAATAATAATAATAAGTTGTTGTTAATAAATGTTTTATTTTAAAAGAAAAACTAATTAAAATATAATAAATAATAATAATAATAATAAGTTGTTGTTAATAAATGTTTTATTTTAAAAGAAAAACGAATTAAAATATAATAATAATAATAATAATAATAATAATAAAGGTAGGCGTATATATTAACAAATATCTATTTTTTTTCTATAGTTGTGTACCCTGTATATAGAATAAAATACAGGTTGCTGTTCACGTGAGACTAAATTTATTGCAATTCTTTTTTTATTGCTTTTTAGAGAAGTGAATCGGAGTATAATCAGATCTTAGTTGATGATCCTGTGTTTTAAACAGCCTGATTTTTTTCTTTTTTCCTCCGTGTTTGATTTAGAAGGCCGTGATGGAGGAGTCCAGTTCTCATAAGCTGCCATGGGACGGAGACGCTAAAGCCATGCAGCAGTGTTTAACAGATATTTTCACCAGCGTGTTCACCACCTGCGACATCCCCGAAAACGCGATTTTCGGCCCGTGTGTCCTCAGTCACACTTCACTGTACGACAGCATCGCCTTCATCGCCCTGAAATCCACAGACAAAAGGACTGCACCTTACATTTTCAGGGTACGACCCAGGGTTTGATTTGGAAATCTCTCCTAGAGGGTCCAGATGGGAACACAAGTCCATCTGCTTAATTAATATAATAGCTTTTAATGTAATTAGCTGATACTCTTATAATGCTTTTAGAAAATCTACAACTCTGGGAAAATGTGCAGAATTAAATAAACCCATATAAAGCTTGTTTTAGTTCATTTGTTCAATGCTAATGCTTCTGATAGGGAAAAGTGCCTCATATTTACCATGGCTCGCACAGCAGATAGTTCAATAAAATCAGATGGTGTGCTTTAATTATATTGATCTATAAAATATATATATATGTTTAATTAGTGTTGCTTGGGTTTGTTATGATAGGTGGACACCTCAGCTGCAGGAAGTTCTGCAGAAGGTCTGATGTGGTTGAGGTTGGTCCAATCTGCAAGAGACAGAGATGAGCAAAACCTGGAGGCCTATGTGAAGAACGGCCAGCTCTTCTACAGATCACTGAGAAGGATTGAGAAGGACGAAGAACTCTTGGTGTGGTACGGGAAGGACTTGATCGAGCTGCTTTTACTTGGGGCTAGCAGAAACCTTGTCAAAAGCAAAGGTACAGTTCAAGGGAATGTATAAATATCTGTTACTATAATATTTAGATGATAAATAAAATCCAATCAATAATGTGCATCTGGTAATTAATAGATGAATTAGCACAACTAAGTCTTCATGAGTTTAGAAATTTTTTTTTCACAAAGTTATTGCTTTTTTGCAAGATGTAAGTTAAAATAACTTTGCAAGGGAAAGGATTCAGAACACTATAGAATAATCCAATATCCAGGACACTATTTACATAGTAATTTGTTAACTTTAACAATATCACCAATCATATTACTGTCTATTTTAATATTTGTATTTAGCAATATCTGTAAGCATATATTTAAAAACACATATATTTTTTTGTTTTTTGTTTTTTTGGTGTGCTTGTTCTATTTTTTGTTTTTGTTTTTTTTTTGCACAGGATCACCACCTTATCTGTGTCCTGATTGCAGTCAGCGCTTCCAGTTTGAGTTCCCTCTCCTGGCTCACCTGAGATTCCGTTGCACCAAGAGACTGCAAATGATGGCCGGTGGCGAGGACGATTCTAAGGACAATAGAGAACAGGCCAGCATGCCCACTTCCACTTCAAGCCCTAAATTGGGCCGATCTGAAGGTTTCTCCAGCCCCCAGGATGGAAAGCCATCAACAGATTTCCACAACCTTGCCAGGGACTTGGAAAACAATAGGACAAGTCCGGCCACTGACAAGGAGGCAGAGATACTGAGTGAGAGCTCAGGGAAGCGGAAATTTTCTGATCTAGAGGATCACAACCGGGCCGTGGGCTCAACCCCAAAGACCAAGGAAGAGCTGGCGAATTCGGCCCAGCAGTACCGTGGAGCCTATGGCCTGGATGATAACAGGCGATCATTCTCGCCCTCTGATGCCCCAGAAACAAAACGCAGTGCTTTTACTGAAGTCAAAAAGTCATCACAGGGCTTAAAACATGGTGCCAAAAATGGTGGTTTCAACTCAGAGAATAAAACAGAGGCAGTGAGGCCTGGCGGTGAGAAGCATCCTAGCATTAGGCAAGTGCTGAGCGAGACACAGCCTCATCAGTCTCGGATCGAGAGCTCAGCTGTAGCGAGTGCTTTCACTTCAGTATCCCAGGATTCTGGATCGTCAGAGCGCAAGAGCGCCTTCAGCCAGCCATCCCGTACTTTCTCACAGCTTTCACCTCTTATCATGACGCCCAAGCTGATGCCTGGCGTAGACTGCCACCCTCCTGTAGGTGACACCGTCACTTCCAGTAGACTCTATCAGGCTGATCACCTAGGAGCCAAGCTGCAAGGTTCTGAACTGGGCACCAATTGTCCTGTACCAGGTGGCATGTCAAAGCAGAACCCATTCCTCTACGCAACAACTTTCTGGCCTAAATCATCAAGCGCCATCCAGCTGCAGATGCCATCTGCCCTCACGCTCCTCCCCCCATCCTTCACCTCTCTCTGTCTGCCAGCACAGAACTGGTGTGCAAAGTGCAATGCCTCTTTCCGCATGACCTCTGACCTAGTGTACCACATGCGTTCGCACCACAAAAAGGAATATTCCATGGAGCCGTTGGTCAAGAGGAGGCGTGAGGAAAAACTCAAGTGCCCCATCTGCAATGAGTCGTTCAGAGAGAGGCATCATCTCTCACGTCACATGACCTCCCATAACTGACTTTTTTGCGGCACTATACTTTCCAAAAGACATTATTCTTTTTTTTTTTCCTATTGGAAGAGGAATATTGTCAATCTTGTCAAATTGGAGATCTCACATTCTTAAGGACATTTCTGTTTGGATTGTATCTTTCAACATGTCATGCTTTTGTGTATGCAAAACTTTAAAATCCAGAAACTCTAAAAAATCTATTTGAAAAATCTATTATCTTACGAAGCACTTATTAGTCGTGGAGAGGAAAAGGGAAATTATAAAATGTACATGTAATTTGTATTTTGTACATATTCATGTATTGTATAATGTATAGAAATGAATTGAAATGTAGTTCAGTTTCATGAAGAAAAAATATTATTCAATTGTTTTCCATGTCTATAGGCCTAATTCCAGTCATTGGGAATATGATGTTGAACTATATTTAAGATGCATGTAAATTAGAGTTATCTGTTTAAGATACAGTCTATTTACAACAATGTAAATATTTGTTTGAATACAACAAAGGTGTAATATTTTGTGTCCGTGAGGAATAGATTCTGTGTCTCATCCTTTTTTGCTGAGATTTACTATTTGATAGTTTATCTAACCATGTTGAATGCTTTGACAATAAAATAGCTTTATTTTCACTGTACCTCGTGGTTCATTCCGCTTCAGTAAACTTTGTAAACTCTCTTTCCGTGTTAAACACGAGGACCTGAATAAAACAAGTGATTTCTTTAGTTACAGAAGAAGAAAAATCACACGTGTGTCTATTCTTAACTCGCCATTTTAACTCATGCGGTGCTTGACAAGCAGTCAAAGTACCAACAGGGAGAGTCACGTGCTGCACTTCCAGGTTACTGCGTGTCACCAGGTCAAAGTGCGGAAAACGTCTCGTGGGGATTCTGCTCTCGTGCACGAGGCTCTTTCAATCCCCGAACAGCGCGCGCCTAAGTTTCACGCTGCATTTAAACGAAAGTCATTACAGCTTTATATTATTATTATTATTATTATTATTATTATTGTTATTGTTATTATTATTGTTGTTATTATTATTACTATTATTATTATTATTATTATTACTATTATTATTATTATTATTATTGTTATTATTATTATTACTATTATTACTATTATTATTATTATTATTATTACTATTATTATTATTATTATTATTATTATTGTTATTATTATTATTATTACTATTATTACTATGATTATTATTATTATTACTATTATTATTATTATTGTTGTTGTTGTTATTATTATTATTATTACTATTATTACTATGATTAATATTATTATTATTATTATTACTATTATTATTATTATTGTTGTTGTTGTTATTATTATTATTAATATTACTATTATTACTATTATTATTATTATTGTTATTATTATTATTATTGTTGTTGTTGTTATTATTATTAATATTACTATTATTACTATTATTATTGTTATTATTATTATTAATAATATTACTATTATTATTATTATTATTATTATTATTATTATTATTATTATTATTAAGAAGAAGAAGCAGTAGTACTATTTAACAGAATTTCCCCTGGTTTACAAAACAAAATTATAATAAATCTATTTGAATTTGGACATTTTCTTTTACATATTAAATATTCATTTTGCATGGTTATTGTTGTTGTTGTTATTATTATTATTATTATTATTATTAGTCGCAACAAAAACACCACCAACAACAGCTATAATAATAATAATAATAATAATAATAATAATAATAATAATAATAATAATAGTAATAATAATAATAATAATAATAATTATATACATTTTTATTTATTTGTTTGTATGTTTGTTTATTGGCTACAAAATGTCATGATGTTACATTTTGTTTAGATTTGTACAATTTCAGCCTGGCCTAAATTAAATAAAAGTAAAAAAAAAAAAAAAACATGCTGGTGTGACCAATATTGATTTCAGTGATTCATTAACTGGCCCTAACTCTGACATTTGAAAATGATTTTTCTACCAACTTCCGTTTTCAATATAAACCTACAGTGATGAGAGAGAGAGAGAGAGAGAGAGAAGGGGGGGAGGGGGGGGGGTGTATGTCTTTTAACGAGTATAATTTACCTCCATCCACAATGAAGCTCCTATATCATGGTGTCTGAAAAAGAGGTTATAACCTCAGCTGTAGAATAGCTACATGGTGCAAGCAACTATAATTTACAGATTATTGCCAGAATAATCAATAGCTACTAACATATGATTGTTTTCTTTGCCTTTTATTACATTCATATGTCCCTTTCAGGAAAAAATGCAAATCCTTATTTAGCCTATAGCCTATTGGGGGGCGGGGTTGGAGGGAGGTTGGGGACTGGAGGTGCTGTAATCGCTCTGAAAATAGCTCAACAGGGACACCAAGCTTTCATTGTGAGAAATGCATTTCAATCATTTTCCCTCTTATGCACACGACGAGGTCCAAATGTATGCCCCAATAAAAAAAAATAAGAAAAAAATATATAAACAGCTTTTAAAAATGATTAATATTAACATGCATCTGAATACCATTAACTAAATGATTGCTGCATATAACAAGTTCGATGCATATTTTCATTCATATATAAAAGTCATTTTTAAACAAGTAAATCATGATTTTTGACTGAATTAATCTCTGTGTATTAAAAATAATTATCACTGATGAAAGAAAAAAGCTCTAGCTATGTTAATTAAGTCACTTTGTTTAAAAACCATAACTTTATTTTTCACTGCTTACTTACATTTATTGGACCCTGTAGTAGAATAGAACGATACAACGAAATATAAAAAGCTCAGGGCCCTATAGCGCCTTCCAGAGGGTAGCATTGTAAAGATGTGATGGAAAGGGTGAGTACTGTCCTTGATGCTTACCTTACATGCACATTTTTCATTTTATTGGGAAAGGGGTACCAGGGACAATACTTATATTCATTAAAGGGGCCCATGCATTTACCAGGCATAATTACGTTAACATGAAATACAGCATTATCTCATGGAAATAACATGTAATCAGCTACTAAAAACATGACATTACTCCCCCTAAAGGTGAACCAAGGACTAGCATTCCCAATTTTCTTCTGGCTGAGCACAATCACAATATTTCCAGCCTGCAATGTACAGCTACATGCCAGTAGTCCAAAATGTAATAAATGCAAACACTGTATTTTGCATGCACAACCAAGCCATTCTCTGATTCAGCAGATAATGGAGTAAACCTATCTGGGAGACTCTGACACTCTTTTGGAGCTGTATGCACCTCTGCTTACCAGAGATATTTATTGCCCACCCCTGCTTTGAGCCTGGAGTCACTGCCCACCCCTTTTCCTAAGCTCCGGTTACATTTGTCAGTTTAGCACTCAGCACCTACCAGTCAACCCTTCCTGCATGAAATCACCCTTGGCCAGCCTATCTTATCCGCTTCTCATAGTTAATGTGTGGTTGTGTCCTGTAATGAACCCTTCACCCCTTTACCATCACTCCATGTGTCCCTTCCATTCGTGCTCCTGTTGTTCTATAACCTCTGGCAACTTGAATCGCTTACATGAAAATAGGTCTGGGAAAGAGCAAGTGTGAATGGTATAACGTGTAAGTTCAGTATTAATAGCTTCTTCACACCAACAGCACTGCGACACCTGAGATGATGGTGAAATGGATGGAAAAGCCAAAAGTGTGATTTACACCCGCTGATTTAGGATTATGATATGAACCTAATTGAGAATCGTATATTCTGTGGTATATATAGAAAGGAATACAACACAGCAGGGGGTGCTCTTATAGAAAACAAATCATTGACTTTCTCACTGTTGAAAAAACTAAAGTTATACCTTTATGTCTGGCTGTTACAAAGAGCTGACACTGGAGATTTCTCCCAAAACAAATGCTGAAAAAGTCAATTCACTTTTAACACTAATAATAATAATAATAATAATAATAATAATAATAATAATAATAATAACAACAACAACAACAACAACAACAACAACAATAATAATAATAATAATAAAAACATTAATTATAATTATAACAAAATTAATAACAACAACAACAACAACAACAATAATAATAATAAAAACAATAATTATAATAATAATAACAATAACAATAATAAAAATAATAATATTAACAACAACAATAATAATAATAAAAACAATAATTATAATAACAACAACAACAATAATAATAATAATAATAACAATAATAATAATAACAATAATAATAATAATAACAATAATAATAATAATAATAACAATAATAATAACAATAATAATAATAACAATAATAATAATAATAACAATAATAATAATAATAATAATAACAATAATAACAATAATAATAATAATAACAATAATAATAACAATAATAATAATAATAATGCAATAAACTAAACAAGGCTCCTTATAATTCAGAATCAAATCCTTATAATAAAGACTTCATATCTCATAATCATTATATAAAGATAGATAAATATATATACAGAAGAGTTCAGTGAAGATTCTACATCACCACTTTTTTAAAACAGCTCCTAATCAAAAGAGTAAAAAAAATTTCTTCTCTATTGCACTACTGTATTGAATAATACTATTGTAGGCAACCGGACCAAAAAATAATTCCGACAAGTATATTGAGGTAAAAGTACGGCTAATAAACCAAAACATTGAAAATACCAATTTTTCAGAAAAATTGAAAGGTGTTGAAATTTTTTTTTTTTTTTACTTTTGCATATCATGAATGAACTTCAGACCACATGGAATGGTTTAGTGAATGAAGAAATTAAAAAATCCAGTGATGATTCTACACTTAACAAAATGAAGATAAATCAGAAACCAAGTACTATTCAAGTATTTATTTCATGTAATATTGGATCATATTGATGAGAATATACATCTGAGATACACTCAGGAAATGAAGAAATTACGTCACCCCCTCCCACCCCCACCCCAAGGAGTGGAAATTTATTCACATACTAAGAAAAAAGCCCCTAACACGACACCTGAGTAGAGCAAGGAATCAATCAGACTAAAATAGTTGACGTTGCCACTCACTGACTTCTCTCTCAGCTCTGGTGTCATCATAGTGACAGAAGTGTAAATATTTCCGTAGAGCCTGTATTTTTTTTTAATTTTGTTTGCGTTGTCGACGTGTCAAACTGGTGATCATAAATACCACAGCTGAAACCGAAATGACTCTCGCTATCTCAATGCTGCCATCTCATGTTTACATACCAGCTACACACTGAATAAAAATGAGTCAGTGTTGTTTACCAAAGGACAAGACACTGCGAACCAACACCAAGACCTCGTCCCAGTGCTGAAGCTTGGAGTTGGGAGCAGAACCCTAAAGTCAGCAATGTAACTTTTCCAGCTCTTTCAAGAACCTTCAATTTTGACCTGATTTACATTTTACTAATATCACCATAACAGGTGGTGAATGGTGTGAACGGTTAGGTGTGTGTTGCCCCTGCGTGCTCATTAGACTCTGATCAGCCATAACATTAACACCACCTTGACTGGTCTACAGTGCACTGTGTGCTGTTTAGGTCAAATCACTGTGAAGAATCCGGTTCGAACTCCGGTTCACTTACCCAAGCTTCGATGTGTATATTCAAGGGTCTCTTTATTTCACGGTAAAGGTACGGCGAGGCTACAGTCAACCGTGGACATTTATAGTGTCGAGATCTCAGTGATGTGACAAGCAAGGCGAACTGCTGTACTACTGGAAAACACTGGAGGCGGTTCCTATGAGTAAAAAGCTATAAAAGTAACTTTAAAGAAGTGAATGAAAGCGCTGCAGGTTTTAGCATCACAGAGTGAGTAACATCATAGAGAGTTCAGGTCATCAGTAGGTGATGATGTCTCTGTGATATCATCATCATGGAGGAGAGAGAGACATAGAGACAGGGACACAGCGTCCGTAAGAGCATCGCTAAGTGGGACATCCCATAATTACTACAAGGTCACAATAAACACTCAGCTGGCTAGTGATTGGTTAGTGAATGGTTGTGTGTGTTGGCGTGTAATGGTCTGGCGTGCTGTTTAGGGTGAACCCCGCATAACAGACAATTTCGAAACCGTTGCAGCTGTAAAATTAAAAATGAAAGTGACAACACTGAATATTTATACAGATGATATGACCTCAGATAATACACTCATCATGGATACGGAGATCAGGAAAACTTCCTGTAAGTTAACTGGAACATCTGATCTCACTGCTCTGAGCTTTCCTTCCGAAAGCCTGTTCATTCTTCTTCAGATTCTTATCAACCAACTTAAAGCTCTATTACAATACATTATGAGGCTATTATTTACAAAGCACTCTCATTCACTGGTTACACATCTAATACTTTCAATATTTAAAAAAAAAAAAGGACATTGGATTAATAAACCTTAACTGCATTAACTGTATAATTATGGGCTGATCATTAGTATCACAGTACAGAGAGGGAGAGATGGTGAAAAAGTATTACAGCTCTTAGACTATTTGTGTTTGCTAATGCTTATTGATCTTACTACACCACCACCACCACCACCACCACCACCACCACCATCATCATCATCGGGGGGGGGGGGGGGGGGGGGCCAACCCAAACCCCCCCCCCCCCCCCCCCCAAAAAAAAACCAAAACCCCCCCAACACCACCGGAAAACCCACTCCCTCCCCCCCCCACCCAAA
>JBCNYH010000025.1:28371019-28382615 GCA_039654325.1 Tandanus tandanus
TGTTTTTCATGGTGGTTTGTATGGGGAAAAAAGATAGTTTGTGTGTGTGTGTATATGCAGTGTACAAAAACATGCGCACACACACACACACACACACACACACACACACACACACACACACACACACACTGAGATCATGTGTCACTTTGTACACTGGTGGACCTTATTTAACTAACTATGTGACTTCTGAAGATAATTGGTAGCAGCAGATATTACTCACAACTATGGGGCTATATGAAACAAACTTGTCATGTCATTATTCACTTTATTCTTTGTTAGGGTCATGGTGTGTCTGGAGCTCATCCCAGCCGACTCTAGAAGAACAGCCCACCAGATCATCGCAGGGCCAACACATACACACAGCTACTTACATTCACACCTAGGGGTAGATCGGAATACCCAATTAGTCTAATGTGCATGTCTTTAAGCTGACGGAGGAAACTAGAGTACCAGGATAAAACCCATGAAAGCATGGAGAGAACATGCAAACTTCACATATATAAAAGTTTGTCAAATATGTAGTCAGTTATTTGCCTTTATTAGGAAGCATTACTTTACTACATCTTCAGATTGAGAAGGATGGTAAATACGTCAAGGAAGAACCTACAATTGCAGTTTTAGAATTGAATACTAGAGTATCAAAATGTGCCATGTAAATCAATGTATATCAAGCTGTTTTATAGGATTGCAGTAAAGAAGCTTTTCCTGAGAGCAAAACATAAAGTGCTGCAACTAAACTTTGTCAAGCATCAGAGAAACTACACCTGGAATTATATCTTGCAGTCAGATCAGAACAAAATTCTTCTTACACACTTTCTGTATGCTTTATAAGAAATAGGGAGTGCAAACCGGTCAAATTCCTCATATACCTTCTGCATTGGTGGCAGAATATAGGTGCTTTGGCACTGTTGTGAGCCTGGTGGTCAAGGAGCACCAGATGGCATCATGTGATTCAGATGGCATCATGAATCCTGCTAAGTACCAGGATTATTCATGTCCCAGAACAGGTTTCCTCTGCAAGTAAGTTAAGAATTATTTGGAGATTGAGCATTTCACCAAATAATGACCCAGATCCAAACGTATGGGAACATAATCATTGTTTTGCAGTGGCTTTTGATTACCTGTGGTCTGGATTGACAGTCTATATGCATGACCAAAACATATAAAGAAGCTCGAAGTATTTTGCATGCCAGGGTGGTCAAAAACAACTTGTCAGCTTTTGGCAAAATTTCTAGCCACATCTTCTGAAACTCCAAGAATAGAACCAAAAACTAACCCCAAAAGTTTTGTCTTGAAGTTTTTGACCAAATTTTTATTTTTAACATTTTTTCTTCTTTTTCTGTCTTTGCATAGAACACAAGCTGCAGAGAAAACTAGGTGTGTGTGTGTGTGTGTGTGTGTGTGTGTGTGTGTGTGTGTGTGTGTGTGTGTGTGTGTGCGAATGGTTGTGTACAATGAATGGTTGTATGTGTGTTGACCCTGCAATGGCCTGGCGAGCTATTCAGGGTGTACCTCGCCCTCACCCAGAGTGGCTGAGATGGGTGCCAGCCTCCCCATGACCCTACTTAGGATTAGGCGGCTTAGAAAATGAATGAATGTTATAAGCTATAATTGTGGAAATGGATTTGATTTAATTCTGATTATTTGATTTGAAACACTCCACACAAATTAGCTTTTTTCCACCTGCAACCTAATATGAAAACCAGAACACGTGTAGAGCGCAAACCTCCACCAAGCCCAGCAATCCCATATATGAGCCAAAATGTAAAAAAGTTGTCCTGTCTCACAGTTCTAGATAATCCTTTAAAAATCCATGGATTCTGAAATTTGATCCAGATCATCTTCAAAATCTAATGGAGTCTTCCTTGTCCAAAGCCCCACCTCTGAATTTTCTGAAAATCCACACATAACTTTTGGTGTAATTCTGCTAACACACAAACTGAGGGTAAAACAGAACCTCCTTATTGGAGGTAAATATAAAAAAACAGCATTAAAATCTGTGATCATGGGTTCTGGGGCTGTTCCTCAGTTCTTTCAGTTGACTGTTAGTTGTTTTAATAAACCTACATACTCAGTGTTACCATTTAAAAAAATAAATATTCTGATATATCTTTATTTTGATCCAATATTCAAAGTAGTCACATGGTCTTGTTGACCTAAGAGGATGCCACTGTCATTACAGTCAGCTTTTTACCTTATGAAAGCATGCTTATCTTTTTTTAGCGTATAGATCAGCCATTGGCAGGCATTTGAACTCAAAGCAAATACCTCCGGTTCACATAGCAGAGGCATACAGTTATACTGAACATGTCAGTGTCAACAGTTCAATCGTTAACAATGCCACACACAGCTGTTGTGATCCTACAGTGCTACTTAACAAAACCACAGAGGAACATAAATTGTCCAAGCTCACAAGATCCACCAGTCTTTCACACGTCACTATTAATATGGATGCTATTAATATACGTCGATGGTCGTATTTGTCTTTGCTGCACCATTCCAAGCTGATAGGTTTGAATGTTAGCAACGGGAATGAGCCTAATGAACATGAACATCTTTACATTGCATATTTTGCCATAGGTTTGTTGCATTGATCTTTGTCTTCTTGTCATCACATAAAATGCATACTTGTATTAAGTACTACACAAAATCTACAAAACCTGGACACTGTCACAGTTTGCACTCCATCACACTTAGCTGTGTACTTTGCACATATCAAGGTCACTGTTTATGACAGTGCTTATTCTTATTATTATTATTATTGACAGATGCTTATTATTTATGCAGTTTGCTTATTCATATTTACAGTTTGCTATTATTTCAATTTAATCTTATTTAAATTTTAATTTTAATGTTATTGCACCGGCAATAGCCTCGCGACCTGTTTGCACCATTACACTAAGTCAAATTCCACATTTTATCCTTGCAAAACCTTCACTACTGATTCGGATTATAATTCTTTGCTTCTCTTCCTTTCCACTGAGTAAAAATACAGTCCCTTGGAAATCCAAAGTAAAACTATACAGAGCTAATCTTTCACTGGACTCTGCTTACTGCTGTTTTAGGCTAGTAGAGACAGATAGGGATTGAGACCTGATTTATGGGACAGGGAAAGTCCCACAGTACAAAGTAAACTGCCGTTTTCAGTTTCTACAGAAAGTAAGCTGGTGTAGCTGAATATCCAATGTATATTTTACCATGAAAACACTGGCATTAGTTTGCGTTTTGTTACCGCACTATTATAAGTTTCTTACCAGTAAATGGGTTAAGAATTATTCTAATAGTAAGAGCACTGTGTGTGACTTCATGTTTGTGAAATCTAACACATATTCCCATGAGATCAGCTTAGTATACAGAGAAAATTTAGTTTGACTCACGTCTAGTTAACAGAAAATCAGTGCTTAGTGAAAGGCAACTATTCAAATAAAGGTGTGCAATGCAATCAAAAAGATATCTTGAAGTGATTTGATTGGAATCAGTGCGTTTACAACCCTAAATCAGAAAATGTGGGACAGTATATTAATTCATTCATTCATTTTCTGAACCGCTTAATCCTAATTAGGGTCGCGGAGAGGCTGGCGCCCATCTCAGCCGTCTCTGGGCGAGGGCAGAGTACACCCCGGACAGCTCAGCAGGCCATCGCAGAGCAGAAACACGCTGATGGCTATGCAGCCTACTCTATAAAATGTCTAAGTTTGTATTGTTTTGTCCAATTCTTCCTTCAAACAGGTCTGAATATGTGCAACAACATGGAGTCAATGTCACAATTTTTGTTTCAAAAAGCACAACACATTCTCTGTTGGAGTCAGGTCAGGAGTACAGGCAGGCCTGTCCAGCACTTGCAGCATCTTTTATTAAACATATTTGAACAATACAACATTTCACTTTCTTTAATAGAGTGCCTACAAATACAGGTGACATACTCCAACAAATGATAAGTAAACAAATAATTATTTTGGCGGTTTTTTTGTATTCATTTCCAGGAAAATAAGATCAGACACCTGGTAACAGAAAGTATAGCCTTACATTTATCACATCTTCAAGTAAAAAAAATTAAAACAAAGTGTTAGGGATTAGGTGCCATTGATTAGAAGCTCCTGCAGGTGAAACATGTCTAATTTAATCCTGACACCTAGGGTCTGGTGTTCTCTTTGCTATTTAAGTGTGTGGTTTCATCATGCCAAGATCTCAAAAGTTCTCTAGGGCATTCAGAAAAAAGGTTATAGATGCCTCAAGACAAGGGATATAAAATGATCTCTAAATTATATGAAATAAATAATTCCACTGTGAGAAAATTCTATACATTTCAAGCAACTGCCAGTTTGTCTTTGACTGGCAGTCCCAGCAAATTCAGCCACAGAGCAGACCATCTGATTTGAAGAGAGGTCTCCAAATGTCTAAGGCTCTGCAGAAGGCTCATAGAACTGTTGGTGTGCATACATCTCTAATCGGATCAGACAAATGTGACCTACATGGAAGCCATACCAGGAAAAAGCTGTACAAAACGACCATCAGAGGCAAGGCAGTTTTCTAATGACCATACAGGGAAAAAGCAGACCTTTTGGAATAATGTGCTCTGGGAAGCTAAACCAAAGATAAAAAGTCATTTAGCCATGTCCACAGTTTATATGAGAACAGGAAAGAGCCTCGTACCATCTGTGGAGCATGTTACAATATTGAAAATGGTATGGATCAGGGTTGTTTCTCTGCCTCAGGGACAGGACAGCTTGCAGTCACCGATTTCACTGTGAATTCTGCATCATATCAAAGAGTGCTTGAAGATAATGTGAGACCATCTGTCTAAACTGGAGCTGGACATTTCAACAGGATAATGATTCTAAACACACTTGCAATCCCACAAAAAAAAAAAAAGCTCAAAATGAAGATATAGAGTTAGGTTATGGCCTAGACACAGATTTGAAGCTTATTAAAATGTTATGTTGCAACTGTAGAAAGAGTGGTCAGAATTTTTAGCAAAATAATGACAGAGTGATGGACAATAGTATAAATGGAAGGTATTTTTGCTGAAGAGGCAATACTAGCTTCAGAGGCTAAACTTCTGTGGCTTATTTTCCTCCATAGAATACATTCACTTTTATTTGTGAGATTTTTGTTTGATTTTTGTTCAAGTATATGAGTTTTATATGTAGGCAAATGGTTACTTGTTCAAATATGTTGAAATAATTCCCATTAAAAATTTACTTTTTTAATTAATTAATTTAATTAAAATTTTATTTACTATTAACTATAAAATCAATTTTTACAAATTATTTAATTATTTAGTTATTTTTCTTCATATACGAGTGTAATAGGTTTATATTCATGCATTCAGTCCAATAGTTCAATCACTTCTATAGTAAGGGCTCGCTGCAGTGGCCTGGCAAGCTGTTCAGAGTGTACCCCTGAGATAGGCGCTAGCCTCCCCGTGACCCTAATTAGGATTAAGCGGCTTAGAAAATGAATGAATGAATAAGGGCTCATTCACAGAGACACAGTACAAGTAGCAGTAGACACTTGATATAATCTAAATCTAATAAAACAAGAATTTAAAAAAAGTGTTATTTAACAAAGAAAAACATATCATTATGCATATGGTGAAGCTTCTAAGGAGATGTTTATTAATCTGTTATAAAAGGTGAATAGCAGAAACAAAAAAAGAAAGATTGTTTATAGCTGTTAAAAGCCCCACATTGTGTGTAACTACTAATGATTATATATTACATACATGCCTTTCATTAATATAGCGCGAGTAACTGCAATGGCTGTGGATCTGTAACCAGTATAATTGTAATAAAATACTTCAGGAATAATAATTAATGATATCCAATCATTCCATGGCGTAAGTTCCCATCATGGCAGTTTCTCATCACTGACTAAGGCCTGAATTTGACAGGTGTCGCTGTCTGTAATGAGTGAACAGGTGTTTCTTTATTCTTCATCAAAGTACCAGGCTGTAGTCAAAGCAGCACAGTCATTCCCACACATTAATGGACCGGCGCTTTTGTCCCATGCACATGTTGAGATCTTTTGCGCTGATTAAATGCTCGGCTGATCCGCAGACTGTTTTGACACGACGCACTGGAACTGAGCAGCTTTCTTCAGGTCTCTCTGGCATTGCTCTGGCATTTAGGGATGGGGGGGATAGGGGTGAGATGCTTTGACCCCTAAATCTCAAAAATATGTCTGTGGGTTGAAAGAGAGAAGGGGATCGGAAGCAGAATCCCGGTCTCCTGTCCTGCCCTGCCAAGGCGGAATGTTCTAGATGACTGAGGCCATGTTCACAGAGCATTTCTGAAAATTGAAATTGTATACACCAGACGAGTGCTGTCTTAAGTACACAAGCATCATTACTGCAGTGTGTGATACAAACTTAAAATTAAACTTCCAAACGATGAGTAACAAAACGCAACTATTAATGTTTACTGGTGGACTTCAAAACTACCAGCTTGCTTGCTTATGAAAAGAAAAACATTGTGGAAGCAGCACTAAATATTTTTTACAGTGTAAAGCACTGTCTATCACAATCTAATGTATTTTCTAAGTTTTCACTAAAAACAAGTTGACCAACCAGCATGTGGATAAAACTAATGTTTTTGCACTGCTCAGTGTATATGTTGAGCTCAATTAGCACGTCTTTCTTGATTTGACTGTGGACATTAACATTATCTGTACCCAAAATCTTTATCCATGAACTTTAAATCAAACAGTGAGTTGACAGTTGTTGCTCTGAGAATTTTTTTTACCTGTGAGGTTCCACAAGGTTCTATTTTAAGACCTACTACTCTTCTCATTGTACACGCTACTCCTTTTACATTTCTATTTCTTCTCGATGTCAAGACTTTGTTGACAGGCTAATCAATGAGTGTGTTAGAAATGTATATATGGATGGCTCAAAACATTCCATAGCTTAATCAGGACAAAACCTAGATAAGGAAACTTGGTGTTGAGTTTCGCAGTAAAGTATTCCTAAGAAATTAGATCTTTTTGCTTCATTTATCAAACGTGGCGTTTAACATGGGTGTAATTTTAGATTCTAAGCTGGCTTAGCACTCATTTAAATAAGCACAAAGGTTGAGTTTTATTAGAAAACATTGCTAAGGTTGTTTTTCTGTGTCAGAGCATTGCAGAAAAATAGAGCCATGCGTGTGGGGAAAGCACGAGACTTTTCTTTTTATCATTCACAATCAAGTACAATCATTTGTAGGCAGTTAACCCAAAAAGATAATAAACAATAACTCTACTATAAAAAAAATACCATAAACACTATAACATGCAGTAAAACAGACTCTTGGACAACAGAGAGAGAGAATGTATAAGGCATTATGGCTGATCAGTGTATTAGCTTTATCATATCAGCTTGTTTTTCATTCTTTTTTAATTATATTTTAAATCACCTGTCCCACCATAACTCATTTTTACATAATAAAAAATGTTAAAATGTTATATTTAAAAAGTTGCATGGCATGCTTGAACTATTAGGACATTTATCATTACCTTTTAATTAGTGAACTTTCTCTTAGTCTTAGTGTGTAATTTCATTTAATCTTTACTTTTATTATTTTAACATTTTGTTTTACACTTTTGCCTGTGTAAGGGTTAAGGCTTAGGCATACATGAATATCACTTCACTATTTTTTTTATCTGTCTTGAGTTGTGATAGATCCCTTACAAAAAACTGGATTATTTTCATAGGGTGATGCATGTGCTAGTAGACAATCGATTTAGAAGATGGTTTAGTTTATCAGCATGTAAGTGCTGTTACTTTGCATTACTGTCATTTTTTTATCTATATGATAATAACTCTACTAAACACTCACTATAATGGAGAATCCATTCATCGGGAAGATCAGATGATGACTTTAACACTGTCCAGACACTGACATGTGCAACAGTTTCTTCAAACCCTTCTCCGCTCATTTGGTTTGCTGGTGTGTAGATAATGATCAGTCATGCCAAAGTAAGACAAATGGTTTTAGGGGACAGAGAGAATCCACCGTAAAGAATCCAAGGCAGCTAAAAGCCAGGAGCATTGATGAATCAGTCCGACCAATGGTTGTTTATACACATCTGGAGGATTACCTCACTCAAGTCACTAGAGGATCTAACAGGAATAAATGACTTTTACAATTTAGGAAGTAAACAGTCTCACACTGTTAACGTTAAAGTCATTAATCCAGAGTTCTGCAACATGTGAAACAAAAAGGCGTTAGCTTCTTAGTCATCCAGGGACCGAAAGTGGAATGTTTTCATGACATATTACGTTAAAAATGCTGGACACTCCACTGATACATTGAGCCATCATGGAAAGCTTGGTCTTAGCTAAATAGGATTAGGTTTATCCTGAAGTTCTAAGGGCGAAAAACCCCTCTTAAATTACAAATACATTGGCATCAAGTGTAGTTATTGTCACCCAAATATTGTGCTTTAGACTAGTTTAAACAAAAAAGGCATAATGTCTCCCATGTTCCATTATAAAAAATCTAAATTCCTTTTTTACCAAAACCATCACAGTATAGTGCAACACAATACTGCATCATACCAACCTATTTGAAGTACACCAAGTTAGAAAGTCAGTTGTCATGAAGTTCCATAAAAATGGATGACAACACTGTTGTTCATTTTTTGTGTTAAATGATTTTCTATAACAGCTGTTCCTAACAAAACACAGGTTTACATTATTGTTACAATATATTAATGTATATTAATGTAAAATACATACATTAATACCCCCAGTGCAGCTAACTGGATTATCATAGGCCGGCCATGTCTCTCACTGTCTGTGGTGAGAGGCATGTAAAAGAATGCTGATTTTCATCAAGAGTAGGCTGCATGGCTGTCAGCGTGTTTCTGCCCTGCTATGGCCTGGCGAGCTGTCCAGGGTGTACTCTGCCTGCACCCAGAGTCGGCTGAGATGGGCGCCAGCCTCCCTTGCGACCCTAATTAGGATTAAGCAGTTCAGAAAATGAATGAATGGAAGACATACATTAATACGTCTTTTAGTAATAACCTACTAATGGACTTTGAGTAATGAGGATACTTTACATTACCAATTTCAAAAATGCATGTAGTCAGTGCATTTTAAGAGTTAGGGGTAAAGTTATGGTATAATTCTGGTTTTCCAACATGGAAAAGTATCTAATTGGTCTCCACAGTTAATTAATTTTTAAACAGTACGTTGTGTCAATGTTTATTTTTATTTTTTATTTTTTTTACAATAATGAACATTGGCTACATTGACTTTTATATCGACTGGGCATCAACATTCTCCAAACCAGTCTTGCACCAACAACCATGTGATCATACCATATTCTTATTCTGGTGATTGACCATTAATTGAAGCTATTGCCCTGTATCTGCATGGTTTTCTGTGTTGCACTGCGGATACAATATCAGCTGATTGTGTAACTGCATTAAGGAACAAGGCTAAAAGTGTTCCTATTAAAATGCCTGGTGAGTGTATGTGTTAATTTTCTTCGTTCCTTTGTTAATAATACTTCTGATATATTAATGCTGATTTTTTTTTTTTGGATTGTCATGTATTTCAGTGTGATTTAGTAGGCATGTTTTATATATGCCTATAATAGACCGTTTTCTAACACTATTATATTCTATGCTGCAGAATATTCAGCAACATATGCAAATGACAGGAAATAATGAACCAGGTTGCAGTGTGTCATGATTTCAAAGGTTCTCTCAGCAACCCTTGAAATTTTCAGTGCTCATAGAAGCATCCTGCCGTGCAAAGCAGTTGGTCTCCCATAGCTCTGGCTGCACGGAGAGGGACCATCACAGCTCATGATGAACACTGCTGAGTCTATGCCATGTGATTCTAAACAATCAGTGCTGATTACTGTGTAATTTCATTAATATGCTCATATACGCATTGATAAATTACAATTCACAGTATGCAGTTATATGTCCGTTGTGAAGGGTAGGCAAATAGAATTATAGGGTAAGATAATGTAAATATGGTACTAGGTGTATTATTTTACACAATTAGAGTTATAAGTAAGATGGTAAATTGTGGTTATACTACACATTAAAACAGATTTCAAGTTAAACAAAGTACCGAACAAATACAAATGAAAGGTAATAGAAAAACATTACAGTATGTATAATTAACAGTTATAAGATGCATAAAAGCTGTGTAGTGGCATCTCTTTAACTCTATATAGTATATATACTATGTGAAAACATAAAGAAAACTAAAACTGGTTTATCTTTTACATATTTTAACTATGACAAAGGCAGGTCAGGTGAGCTCTGTCTGTGTTTTGGTTTCTGTTTATAGCCTACCAATTCATAGATTAGTACATACTACAAATGTAAGTAAAAGGTGGGTTTGTGGACTCATTTGAAGTTTTAGTATATACTATGTGGAAACATAGAAAAACAAAAGAAAAACAAATTAAACAAATATTTTCTTCTTCTTCTTTTTGTAATAGCATGATGATGCCATCTGCTCTAAGTGACCATGAAAAAAATCGTGAATGTCTGACATTTTGATTTTTATCCACTTGGGATAATGTTTTTTAATCACATGACAACGAATCAATCAGATCACACTGTTCCTGTGGAGTATATATCAATGGTCCTTAAGTCATTAAAAAGGGAGATATAAGCATTGTATAAACATTGTTCAGTTTTTAATAAAACTAATTTTGTTAAACATTAAAGCAGCATTTACAGCATGTATGATTTGTTAATTTGTATATTTGCAGTGGGGCGACATGGTGGCGCAGTGGTTAGCATGTCCACCTCACAGCAAGAAGGTCCCAGCTACGATTCCCGGGCTCAGGGTGTTTCTGTGTGGAGTTTGTATATTCTCCCTGTGCTTCCTCATGGGTTTCCTATGGGTACTCCGTTTTCCTCCCACAATCCAAAAACATGCACAGTAGGCTAACTGGCTGTTCCAAATCATTGTTAGGTGTGAGAGTGAGTGCGAATGGTTGTGTGTGTGTTGGCCCTGCAATGGCCTGGCGAGCTGATCAGGATGTACTCCACCCATGCTCAGAGCCAGGTGTTATGGTTGCCAGCCTCCCCGCAACCCTAATTAGGATTAAGCAGCTGAGAAAATATATGTATGAATGAATTTATATTTGCAGTACTGTGGAATGGAGTGTTGTATGAGGGATGGTCTTGTAATCCTTTATAATCCCTATTAAAGTGTAAGTAGATTTATCATAGATGTCTGAAGGTCTTATGTAAGTCTGCGTCATCCTGTCTTATGAATAACATTCTAAAATTTCTGATGCAGTACAGAAGTTGGAGCTTTTGTAAACTACTGATTTACATTTCAAATAACTGGCAAGCCTATATGTATATTTATTTATGGTGTACAGTATATATACAGTGGTGTGAAAAAGTGTTTGCCCCCTTCCTGATTTCTTTTTTTTTTTTGCATGTTTGTCACACTTACATGTTTCAGATCATCCAAAAATGTTTTATATTTGTCAAAAACAACACAAGTAAACACAAAATGCAGTTTTTAAATGAAGGTTTTTATTATAAAGGGAGAGAAAATCCAAACCTACATGGCCCTGTGTGAAAAAGTGATTGCCCCCCTGTTAAAACATAACTGTGGTTTATCACACCT
>JBCNYH010000025.1:28394610-28423804 GCA_039654325.1 Tandanus tandanus
GTGTTCGGCAGATGTTAAACGACCTTAGCCGCCTCAAAAAATAGAGACGGCTCTGGCCCTTTTTGTAAAGTGCGGTACTGTTCTTAACCAGTCCAGTTTATTGTCAATATGAACTCCAAGGTATTTGTAATCCTTCAGCATTTCCACATTGACGCCCTGGATGGAAACAGGGGCCGCTAGTGTTTTGGATCTCCTAAAATCCACGATCAGTTCCGCATAACATCATAACAGCATAAACATAACATCATGTGATGAAGGTTGGTAAAGATCAGCAGAAATAAAAACATCAGTGGATTAATTTTAGCTCGAATTTCCTCCTACGGTAAACATTCTCCAGCTCTCATGCACTGTAGTCAGTGATCATGTCATGCTCGGTAAGGACCTAAAGTTTCCATTTGGGTGTATCGTTGAAATGTGTTTGGTCTTGCTGGTGTTTATCCTGATTTGCTGTTGAAATAGGGAGCATATTCTCCTCTGATTGGGTAGAAACTAATTTTTATGATAAGTGATATCATCTCGTATAATCCCAAATCCATTTAAATCAACGTCTGAGCTTAAAAAAATAACTTTGATCTATGCTAAACTAGCTCTCATTTTTTATAATCATCTTTTTACCACAGATGTGCCTAAATGTACTCTCTTGCACAACTCGATTTAGAGTATTTATAAAACTGAGTTAAACTGCTGACAAGAGATGGAGAGAGAGGGTCAAGGTGGAATGCAAGACGGGGAAAAAACTACACATCAATCTGAAGATGATCCTTTAAGCTGCTCCAGAAATCATCAGCAATTAGAGCAGCTGCAGTGGCTCCATCACTGTTGAATTAGGGTTGATTTTTCCTCAGGCCAGCTACAGTTGCAGGGGTTTATTTAATAGTCCTGTCAGCTCAGCTCTTAAACCCCAGAGTACAGCTCTTCACATACACGCCAGCCCAGCCAACATGGGTATCGAGTGACACAGTGTCTGATGTCGATGCACTGTCTGTCATATTTAATATTTAGATGTTTTCACAGGGGCAATTTATTGCTGAGATAATAGCGGGCTGGGGACAGATGTATATCACGCTGCATGACCTCTCCCCAAACTTTTACGAACGTAATCTTTTCAAAGGTTAAAGGGTTACCTGGATTTATAAAGCAAACAATAGGCAAGGGGGACAGGGAGAGACCAAGTAAAAAAAAAACAGAGAAGTACCTCTCCTCCAGTTTAGAGAGAACAACAAGCAACTTTCAACTAAAGTATTTCTTCATTTATGAAATTTTGTACTGCTGCGCTGTTGAATTGTTGAGTCTGAAGGTATGGATTCATTTTCAATAACAACATGACTCTGACACTACTTCCACCTGTAACATAAATCTTCATTCATTCATTCATTCATTCATTTTCTAAGCCGCTTAATCCTAATATGGGTCGCGGGGAGGCTGGCACCCATCTCAGCCGACTCTGGGCACGGGCGGAGTACACCCTGGACAGCTTACCAGACCACTGCAGGGCCAACACACATACAACTATTCACAATCACACTCACACCTAGAGGCAATTTGGAACAGCTTATTAGCCTACTGTGCATGTTTTTGGACTGTGGAAGGAAACCGGAGTATCGTGCTTGTTTTCATAGTAACAACCATTTCACAGGGACTTGTATGGTAGATGCTCCAATTAATGTTGGACTAATAATTGCAGTTGATTGAAATTCATTGTGATGTAAGGCGAATAAAACACCTTTACTGAAAAAATCATCCCCTTAATGGTGGTAACAGTAACGGCACCTTACGTTGATACAAATCCCGCCAAGGCATCATGTATTATCTTAATATAAAAAACACACCCCTGCATGTCTCATTTCCTAATTAATTAACATGCAAACTCTGGGAAAGGTACCATAAAATGGATTTTAGATCAAGATAGAATCTAACAAGAGTACTCCACACTAATTCAGCATAGTAACAGTACACTAATGATGCTTACGCTGAGAGATGGGAGACACCATGGTACTGCGAGAGAAAAGAATGAATGGTGGAACTGCTGAGCTCCAAACTAAAAACATCTGCTGGTCCAAAATTTCTGTAACAACAGCTCTAACAGTCATTCATTCATTCATTCATGCATTCATTCATTCATTCATTCATTCATTCAGGCACACCCTGAACGGCTCACCAGACCATAGGGTCAACACACACAACCATTTACACTCACACTTGAACCTAGGGGCAATTTGAAACAGCCAATTAACCTAACGTGCATGTCTTTGCATTGTGGGAGGAAACCGGAGTACCCAGAGGAAACCCATACAGGCCCAGTGAGAACATACAAGCTCCACACAGAAACGTCCTCACTTGAATCCAGGACCTTCTTGCTGTTAGGTGAATGTGCTAACCGCTACCCCACCATGCCGCCCCCTGACAGTCATGACATCTGTAATTCAAATGAGTTTTATATTTATTGTAATAAATTGTAATAAATTGTAGCTGCTATAGTAACAACTCATTCACAGGAACCTGTATGGCAGTTGGTCCACGAACGCAAAGTTTAGCAAAAGAAAACATTTCATCATTAGAATAGTGAAGATTTCTTGGAGGGGCAATCAATTTAACAATTGTAGAAGGATTGTCTCCAGTGTCAGTGCTTTGTATTCCGTCCGTAAGATTTCTGCTCTTGGGAAAGTGTTTCTTGTTTCTCTGTCTTTCATCTTTTTAACTTCACACTTTTTTATAGCTGTTAGAAAGCAAGCGATACCAGGAACTAACTTTTCTTGTTAAGAGGAATAAGATACACAAAGAAGCACAGCAGTTACATCCAGAGCACTTAGGCTACTTGGTGCAATCTCCATGCCTTCAGGATGTTATGGCCAGTCAATCTGTAATTGGCATCATTTTCTGCTATGCTGCGCTCTTCAGTAAACCAGAACAAGTTTTATTTTTCCAGGGATTGGGGTTACTCATGGCTCTATAGTGGGGAATGACTATCCTTGGGCACATAATATAGTTTCCCACCAGTTATATTTTTAGGAATAGGAGCTCCACACTTCTGATTATTAGTGTGCTTGAAGATAATTCACACTCAAAGGCTATATGTTACATTACGTAAATGCATACATGAAGAAAAATACAAACCTAGAAAGAAATTACCCAAAGGGTGCCACAGTTCCTGCAGTTGGCCTTCATGACTTTTTCTTCTCCTTTTTTCTTCTCCTTTCAATGGAACCTTTGGTGTTCTTTAACTTTTCGATTTCCCTTTTAAACATTATATACAGTAGGTCATAACAAGGTTTGTATATTGTATTGTCTATATATAAAGCTTTAAACAAATCAGTTGACTTATTATTTTATTGACCTTTATAGCAAATCTCACAGAGAGTCCCATAGTCATGGAACATGGGACTGATGATGGTCCCGTGTCTGTCCAGTGTCCGAACATCCCGACAACAGGAAACCCAATTGGGCAGGCACATCACTGAGTTGATGCTGATTGGTTGTTTTATTGCTGACTTGCACGACGACGGGCAGCTATAACAAAAAAACAAACAAAAAAAAACCAGATTTATTATTAATAACGCAACTTAAAAGCCCATATATAGAGGTTCATACACCACCGCTCAGACACGTGCAGAATAAAAAGCACAAACTCAGGTGTGGAGACAGACTTTCAGGTAAATAAATGTTCATGGAGCAAACTCCTTGACAGAATATGAGCTTGTTAAACGGACACTTAAGATAACTAGACAGGTGATACAAATGCACACGGAAATCAGAAATGCAGAGAAAGCAAAGCCTGGCTGGGACACGTATCAAGAGACATCTATCGGGGGCTCCGTGTATATATATTAGACTTTGTGAAAGAAGAAACTAATGGGAAATGGGAAAGAAGAAACTAGGAGACTTTGGAAAAAATTAGTTGTCCTTCCAACATAAGAAGGAAAATATTGATAGTGAGGATAATCATTGAAATACTGATTGATCATAATAATACTAATCATTACAGTAATAACTGAGTTATTACAGTAATAACTGAGCCTTATGATCATCATAGACTTCCATTTTTCAAACAATTTTAAGACTGAATGCAGTGGATATTTTCCTGAGATGTGATGGTGAATGAAGGGTGGCAAGTGATTAATGTGCCCACCTCACAGCAAGAAGGTCCTGAGTACAATTCCTATTCAATTTTTTTGTGTGGAGTTTGCATGTTCTTCCTGTGCTTGCGTGCTACCTCTGGGTACTCCGGTTTCCTCCCTCAGTTTAAAGACATGCACATTAGGGCATTCGGATGCTCAAAATTGCCCCAAGCTGGAAGTGTGAATGCTTTGTGTGTTTGCCTGCAATGGTCTGGCCAGCTGTTCAGGGTGTACCAAGCCTTCGCCCAGTGTCTGAGATAGGCTCCAGCCTCCCCGCGACCTTAAGAGGATTAAGTGGTTCAGCAAACGAGTGAGTAAGTGAGTGAGTGAGTATTGGTGAATTACTAAAGAGACCCAGCATGTAAAAAGACTAAAACCATATTAATTACAAATAACAGTATCAGACATTACCGTATATCTTCTCCTAAATGCAGATTTAAAAAAAAAAAACTGTGCCTATTGGTCCTTGTTTTTGTTTCCCCTTGAGTGTGCTGGATAATTATCTCATGAGGTCAGTCAGCTGTTAGAGCCGGAAAAGCCGGTGCTTAAGAAAAGCAAGTAATAACTGCTTACGAAAATGTTCTCAGGCAAATGGCATTTGTGTAATTGTAACTATAATAAAGGGTCAAACTGCAGTCTATAAAAAATTCATGATTGCATATATTTCACCATAAAAAACCTACGAATGAATGATATCACTATACACTGGATGTAATATGTTATAAACTTTGAAAGAAAAAAAATCATAACGAATTCATAAAAATTTGAGCTCCTGTTTCAAAATACTCTGGTTCTAAAATGCCATGGCGAAATCTGTGAAACCTTACCCAAGTGAAAATGCTGGCACAGCGTGTACGTGAAGATTTATTGAAATAAGACACAGAGAGCATCTGTCTTTCTGGTAAATAATGTTTTGTTATGGACTAATGAGGTTTCTAGCCCGCACAAAAGGACAGCTTGTGACTATATTTTGAATGCTTTGTAGAGGAAAGTTATTTTCAGGAGTGTTCCACAGATAAAGTCAAAGACCATTCTTGCACAAACCTCAAACACTCATTTGCGTGGCTCAGTGGATGCAATCTCCTTGTTGCTTTTCATTAGCTCGCTTTATGAGAGGCTAACTTAATCAAGCCATGAAGCGCCCATGCTGGGGCAACTGCTAAAATGGCGGCTGATAATGTGTGTGCATGGTAATTACTGACTGTTTACGCTTGTGTTCAAGCTTTTTCACATTGATAAAGATGATGATTACTGGGATACAAGATACTGAGTAATAGAACATGGAGAATAGAAACAGGACTCATTATTCAGTGTAATATTCATTGTGGGCAAGCCATGAATTGTAATCACAATATAATGCAGGGGTCAAGGCTCAGGCAAACAGGGTTATCACCAGTGGCAGCTGCTCTAAGGCCGCAAGGGAGTCTCTGCTTCCTCTAAAATGTCACTAAAGACATAAAAAAAATTCACCAAATACTGTTGTATTAACATTAATATAATAAAACGAGAGCTAGAATGTGTACATGGTTATTTTCATGGTTTTCTAAAAAAAAAAAAAAAACCTATATCAGTCCTATGGCACTGAGAACACAGTCTGTTTGGGCTTTATTGTATCAAAGTGTGATATTTATTGGACAAATGCTTAAAAAAAGGTCATGCCCAAAGAAATTGAGTTTCTTTGGGATTCTATGACTAGTGGTCAGCTCAGGACGCAAGGCTGCTGCATGATGATTGGAGGAGCGGTCAAAGTGGTGGGTCCTTTTTTGATTGACAGAGATATAGAAACTTGTCAAGTTAGTACCACACAAACTTTTAGCAAGTTACTGCTGCTTATAGTAATAACCTAATGTACATGTCCGGCGTACCCACCGGAAACCCACAGCAACATGCGGGGAGTATGCAAACGCCAAACAGAAACGCCCTGGTCGAGCCCAGGACTCGAACCCAGGACCTTCAAGCTGTGAGGCGGACATGCTAACCACCAACCATGCCACAGTGCGGCCCATTATTATTATCATTATTATTATTATTATTTCTTTTTTTTTAATTATTATTAATACTTTAATTGGCTGTGCTGGCTGAGATATCTCTTAGAAAGATGTGGTAGATGTAGTAACTTTGGTATTTTATAAGCTGAAATGCAAATACAATACAAAACAAACTTCTTAACCATGTTTCAAAGGAAATATCTTTAGTCATCTTTTTTTAATTAGTCTTAAATATTTGTTTTAATGGTTAAGTTAGATTTCATTGACAAAAACAAAAGTAAGAATCATGAGTTTTGGGGCATGAAAGTTATTACATCTTAGTATTTAGTCTACTGTAAACATGTTGTTTGGACTATCTTTAGTAAATTTAACAGACAGAGGTCCCACTAAAAAGCCTTTTACATGATTTGAATTCCACTGCTGCTTTTTAACTGTCATTCAGAATAAATTATTTTTTTTACCTTTCACATGAGCTATGCAGAAGTAGTAAGTTATTACCTTTCGCGTGAGCTGTATATTGTTCATGTTATTATTACTAGACATCTGAGAGCTTGCAGAAATTGTACTAAAGTAATGTTTACGATAGTCATTATATTTACATAGACAGGAACTTTCCAATAGGTCTAACATCGGCATCTAATTAGATCATTAGAAGTTCAACTTCAAGTCGTCTTCAAGTTGGAATTTCTCCACTAATAACGTAGTAACTAACGTCATGACAGTAGTAATGTTATTAGCCGTATTAGCGTAAACATGTTATTCTGGTAATGTAACGTAAGCTAACATTAGGCCCTATTATACAACAACAAGGATCTAACATTATATTTGCCAGTTTGTGCCACGCGAAAGGTCAGTTAACGTGTGTGTTTGCTCAACTAGTCATTATTTAGGGATTGTGATCTTGTATTAGCGTAACCTACCATTTTGGTTCAAAGCATTATGATTATGTTCCTCGTTAGCTACAGTATATTAACATTGTTCTTAAATGACCAAATCAGTCTGAGGTTATTGGGAATTTTTGAAGAAGAGGCCTGGAACAATTGTTAGCATAAAATGTGGTTATCTAATTAGAAAATTACAGGAAAATACTAGGTCAGGCAACCTTACACTACAGAAACATCATCACTGTCCCAGATGTGCTCCAGATGATTCCACTTTCATTCTCAGCCTGTTTTCATTACGGTGCTACATGCCCAGGTTTGACCCTTTGTGTCACATGATTCACGGCTAATTCCTGACTAGCGTTAAGACTTGCATGCTTGTAAGTTGTATCTCAGAGCTGCACTGATTGCACTGAACTAAATGGATTTGTTAATTGTTTTTACAGGAGAGGTTCACTGATGACTGCAAATTTAGAGAGCGGTTTCAAGAGAACAGTTACAACACATACGCATCAGTGATGCACAAGAATCACCGGACTGGAAGAGAGTGGTTTGTTGCACTCAACAAAAGAGGGAAGGCCAAAATGGGCTCCAGTCCAAGAGTGAAGTCCCAACATGTGTCTACACACTTTCTTCCTAGGATGAACCTGCACGTGAAAATGGAAAAGGGCTTTACGATAACAGACAAAGAGAAGGAAAGGACTCGGGCGCTGCAAAAACCTCAGGCACCTAAAGTCACCATGAACACGGGGCTGAAACAAACTCGGACTGTCAAATACTGGCCAAAATTTAGGTTTGGTTAGACCAGAATTGGTGGCAGGCTTGGGCATTTCTGTGTGGAGTTTGCATGTTCTCCCAGTGCTTGTGTGGGTTTCTTTCAGGTACTCCAGTTTCCTCCCACAGTCCAAAGACTTGCACATTAGGCTAATTGGCTGTTCCAAATTGCCCCTATATGTGAGTGTGAATTATTGTGCGTGTGTTTGCCCTGCGATGGACTGGCGAGGTGTATAGGGTACACCCTGCATTTGTCCAGAGTCAGCTGAGATAGACTCCAGCCTCCTTGTGACCATAGTAGGATTAAGCTGTTCAGAAAACAAATGAATGAATGAATTAATGAATGAATAAGCCAGCGTTGTCTTAAAGTGGAGAAAACTTGAAAAACAAACAGGATCTGTATATGAAGCAGTTTTCTCATCCATTCCATTCAACAAAAATGAAAAGGGCTGTAAAGTTCAAATGTATATGTTTATTTATAAGGCTGAACTTGAACTTGTTGACATGGGGGTTATTACAAAGCTAATACCTCTGCAAGAGCAATACCTCTGCAAGAACATACTGTATTTATGGTAATATATGTATTTGTACAATTGTTTATATGTGCAAATGTCTATTAATTGAATGTGTATGATAAAAATTTATGAATATACTTTATAGTTCAAAAATACAGAATTTCCAATCAAACAATACCATTAAGAATGTGCCTTATTCAGAAAAATGAAAATAATCACGTTAGATCGGTGCTAGGTCGAAATTATAAAAACAAAGTCAAAAATATACATGCACATATATCGTTTATTACAACGTCCTCCACAATTATTGGCACCCCCTGTAAAAATGGTTAGGGGAAAAAAATCAACATTTGGTGAAGTATTGTAACTTAATATTACAATGAAAACCTTTCATTAAAATACATATAACTAAATAGAAACAAATCCCATATCAATAAATAATTATTTATACACCAAAAGACATGTGCTACCATTATTGGCACTCCTGCAATAAATACTTTGTACAACCTTCCTTTGCAAGTGAATCAGCACTGAGTCATCTAAGACGACTCTATAGAATCTCTCCAGCTCATCCAGGGTCCTAAGCCCTCTCTTATGCCTTTTTCTCAAGAGCTAATCCTCCAGGTTTTCAATAGTGTTCATGTCAGGGGACTGAGATGGCCATGGCAGAAGTGTGATTTAAAGCTCATAGCTATGTTAATAGCAAAATTAAGAGCATTTGGACACACAATACAACAATAACTCATCAGATTGGGGTTAAACTGCTGTGTGGCTTTCAGTTTGTTATGAAGCATAAAGATTGGAGCAATGGAACATTGTCATGTGATCTAATGAGTTAAATTCTATCCCAGAATGCACATGAAGAGATGTACCCATCATGCATAGTGACCACTGTACAAGCCTCTGGAGGTAGTGTTATGATCTGAGGGTGCTTCGGTTGGTCAAGTCGAGGTTCTGCAGTATTATGTGGCAATAATTATGATATCAATAATATCAGCGATGAAGTCAGCTGATGACCTGAATGTACTGAATGACCAGGTATTATCCCATCAATGGACGTTTTCTTCGCTGATGGCACGGATATAAAATTCTGGCTCAAATAGTGAAAGAGTGGTTCAGGGAGCACAAGGAATCATTTGCACGGATAAACCAGCACCACAGAGTCCTGACCTTAACCCTATTGAGAATATTTAATCTTTTGGATCAGCTGGAGAAGATTTTTTTTTACGCAGTGGTTCAAGTCTCCCATCCTCAAGACAAGATCTCTGGGAAACTCTGGGCTAAAATAATAGTTGTGACATTTTATCTTCCATCTTTCAATAACTATAAAACAATGATTAAGATTGAGTTCATTATTTCATTCCAAATCAGACATTAATTTATTCATTGCGCACAAGGTGTGAGGTGGTAATACATATTCTACAGACACATTAAAATTATGTAAAATATATAAAAATATAAAATGTCATTAACATAAAATGTATGATTTTAAATATTGAAATTTCTTGACAGGGCTAGAACTGGTTTCGTTTGATCATTTGTTCCAGTGATCATAAAGGACCAGAGGTGGGTTTTGCAGAAAAGAGCCATGTCCAGAGGTGTAACTGCAGACATGTGATGTTACACAGATGTTTTTACTTTAAAAAGGTCATGGGAAAATTGTCATTATGGGCTTTGTTCAGTTCTAGGATGTTTTACAACGTAATCAGCCGACTCTGCTGGGAAGCTAAAACTTGAGTTGTGATTATGCTGTCAGGTGAGACAATGATCCAAAACATTCCTCCAGACATTCACAAAAATGACTGAATTAAGCATCTGAAATCACTATTCTAGCCCTTGAGTGAACCAAAAGGAAATTTTAAAATTTGTGCCATGATATTTTCTATTGGACTAAGGTTTGGGATTAGTTAAACGTTGGGATATTGTGATTTTGAATGTGACTTTAATATTTAGCGCTGTGCATGCAAGTACTAACTTCTCCCTACAGATCCTATGCATGATAATAATATAATAATAATAATATAGATGGTAATAAGAATTATTTCATCATCAACAAAGAGATGGGCTACAACATGGCAAATCTCATCCAATTTCAACAATGATGTGCAGAATTCACCGCTTTCCAGATTATCTCCAGTGACCACAGCATAAGGAAACATGAATTTGAGTGGTGTTAATTTATAAATTGATCGAGTTATAGCTATCATAATACTAAAAATTCCAACATAGTAATGCATCAGATCAAAAGGCGGCGGCACCGTGGCACGATGGATAGCAACGTCTGCCTCACAACAAGAAGACCTGGGTTCGATTCTCGGGCTCGAGTGTTTCTGTGTGGAGTTTGCATTTTCTCCCCGTGCTTGCGTGGGTTTCCTCCAGGTACTCCGGTTTCCTCCCACAGTCTAAAAACATGCACAGTAGGCTGATTGGTGGTTTAAAATTGCCCCTAGGTGTATAAGTGAGTGTGAATGGTTGTGTGAGTGTTGGCCCTGCGATGGCCTAGCGAGCTGTCCAGGGTGTACCCCGCCTATGCTCAGAGTCGGCTGAGATAGGCACCAGCCTCCCCACAACCCTAATTAGGATTAAGTGGCTTAGAAAATGAATGAATGAACTAATGAGATCAAAAGGTAGTATACACTGTATATCATCTCCAAATGGTCCAGGAATATAGAAGTGAGTTTTACCTGCATCTCGCTGAGCAACTCTGGGACCTCTTTCAACAGCAAAGAACTGTAGTTTTCATCTGATAACTACTGATCCTCTTTTGTTAAGAACAAGATATGACCAAAACTATTTGAAGTAATACAGAATGTACGCTTTTCATTTTTGGGAAAAGGATAACAGCATGAAAACCACTAGAGGGCACAATTTACCCATTTACCCAATCTACCATCATTCAACCATCATCATTAACATATTTAAGTTCCAGTCTGAACCTAATGCACAGTGATACTGACCTAATGTCACTAGAATCCATACAGCTGTGACTAAGCAGACATTTATATTGCTGGTCATTTATTTATTCATTGATACGTCTTGATTTTCAGTTGGGATTAAACACTAGAGCTGAGTCAGTAGAAACAGAGATGAAAGAGCTATACAGCAATAAATACAAATAATATTTTATTATGGCCTTTAAGCTACAGTACCTTTTAGAAAGATTTGGGCTCGTGCAAGAACAAAAGCTTTGTACTCTCTTGAATCAATAGCTAAGACTAAAGGAATGTAGGGGGGGAAAAACAGAGATGTACATGACTGTCTGAACTGTTTATTAGTATGTTGTGCAGGCCTAGATGATATTTAGGGTATACACATACTAGCTGTTCTTACTTTCTTAGGAATTAATTTATATTGTATGTTATATAGGGCGGCATGGTGGCATAGTGGTTAGCACATCCCCCTCACAGTAAGAGGGTCTTGGGTTCGATTACTGGGCTCAGGCATTTCTGTGTGGAGTTTACATGCTCTCCCCGTGCTTACGTGGGTTTCCTCCAGGTATTCCGTGTCTGCTCCAAATGGCCCATAGTGCTGCTCCCATGTTGCCCTCTGATGGTTTGGCAAGCTGTTCAGGGTGTGCCTTTGCCCATTGTCGGCTGAAATAGGCACCACCCTCACTTCGAACCTAGTAGGATTACGCGGTTCGGCAAATGAGAGAGTGAGAGTGAGTGTATTTCATATCAGCAACCAATTTTAAAAAATACTATCTGTTCAATGTGAACAGATTTAAATTGGATTGTAGGGGTAAGAACCAGAAACACCTGGATGGGATGCTAGTGTATTGAGAATGTAATGTTGTAAAATATTGTAATGTCTACTGAATGGCAAATAATGATAACCTGCTAAAAGATTTCACAGCTCATTGTATAACCTTTAAAGGAGACCCAGAAACTATGAATCAACAGCCACAAATAAGTTGCAGAAATCAAACCAAAATTAATTTGATTAACTCCAGTCATGAGTCCAGGGGGAGGACAGACTCTTAACATGTGTTATACAGTTGTTATATGTATATAATCTTGCCTTTTCCTCCACGCATTTGATCCTGTACACACATACTTAGGTGACATAATGTATGCTGGATACTTTCTTCTCCTTCCAGTCATGTTTTATGTCATCGCTCAGCGCAGGTTTATATCAAACTAGAGTCACTCACAATCCTCAGTATACCACTGAGCAAGAACACATGAGCTCCTCCAGCATTCCCCACATATGCACATAACACAGGCCTACAGTTTTTCTTAGAGGTCTGACCCATAGAAGTACTATGCCATTTATTTATTTGTTTGTTTGTTTGTTTATCTATCATCTCGTTTCATTTTCTGAACAACTTTATCCTTTATTAAGCACGCGGGGAGGCTTAAGCCCATGCCAGCCGACTCATTCATTCAGTCATTTGCTGAACCGTTTAATCCTATGGGGAGACCGGTGCCTATCTCTGCTGAAAGTGGGCGAAGGCAGCATATCTCAGCAGCTCGCCTGACCATTGCAGGGCAAACACACAAGCAGCCACTCACTCACATTCACACATGGGGCAATTTGGATTACTCAATTATTCTCCTCGTGCTTGCATGGGTTTCCTCAGGGTGTCCGGTTTCCTTCCACAGATCAAAGATAGGCACAATAGGCTAACTGGCTGTTTCTGATTGCCTCTAGGTGTGTGTGAGTGAGTGAGTGTGAATGGTTGTGTGTGTTGCCTTGCGATGGTCTGGCGAGCTGTTCAGGGTGTACCCTGCCTTCGCCCAGTTTCGGCTGAGACAGCCAGGCCACAGCCTCCCCGTAGGATTAAACAGTTTGGCAAATGAGTGAGTGAAAGTGAGTGAATGATACCAACTCCGGCAAAGGTATATTAAGCCAAATGCAAATGAATACCAAAACAAACATAATTCATAGCAACAGGGTGTTTCTCAAAGAGGGTCACGATAACAACCTACTTTCAAACAAATGTTAATGTTAACATTAACGTTATATATTTAAAGAAAAAAGGGGATAAACTTTTACGGTATGTAAATAGTTTAATTAACAATTGTTGTATTAAATATACCATGCAGTTCTCGCGCTTCTAAAGAGGAACCATACCGGCTGCATGACCCCGTTGCTATGGAAATGACCTCTCCGTTGCTATGGAAATGACCTCTCCCGTTGCTATGGAAATGACCTCTCCCGTTGCTATGGAAATGACCTCTCCCGTCGCAAACAAAATGGAGAAAGACTGCACGAAGACGGATTTAGACGGAACTATAAACGAATTTCTGACTTACGATGAGTATTTAGACTCTAAGATAACGCCGTTAGACCGTTATTACCTCGAGGTAACTTTAAATATAACAATTATGATGAATTTTTCATTCTTAGTGCAAAATGTTTTAATAATTTCATGTTCCGAGTTAACATTCTTTCTCTTAGGAGACGTCAGTATGGAGCTCTTGTCAACCAAGTTAGCAGAAAAGCTAAAAAGAAAAAGAAAAAAAATACAGCGCTAACTGCTAACCCAGCACTTTTGTCGTCGTTTTATTATTGCATTGTATTGAATTGAGCAGGACATTATCCTGTCCTAACACTAGATGGCGCCACGACAGTGCTGAAACACGAAGTGCGGAAATATGACCATATATGGTGTCCAATAGCTGACTATTATAATTTTATTTATATAGACATCTAGACCATTCATATATATTGTGACATCCTTTATATAACAAGTCTATAACAATAAATATAAATTTTGCATATACACAGCTGATGGTTATGTGTAATATAAAAATATAGGCAGGTTCTAACCGAGATCTGTGCAGCAAGCATCAGCTCATTAGCTATAAGTACATTTATTGATTGCACTCACTCATTTGCCAAACTGATTAATCCTATTACGATCAAAGGGAGGCTGAATCCTATCTCAAGCGACACCGGGCGAAGGTGACCATTGCAGGGCCAACACATACACACAGCCATTCACACTCACACCTAGGGGCCGTTTGGAATATCCAATTAGCCTGATGTGCATTTCTTTGGACTGTGGGAGGAAACCCCAGAGTACCCAGAGGAAACCCATGTATGCAAACTCCACACAGAAACATCCAAGCCCAGGACTCGAACCTCGGACCTTCTTGCTGTGAGGTGGACCTACTAACCACTACACCACCATGTCGCCCTCAATTGTTCTTAAGTGTTGCTTAATATAAATATAATAAACATAATAATATTTAATGAATATAATATAGTAAAAAAATGGTTACCTATGTCCAAACAATAACAGATTGGATTTTAACTATTGTAATTGAGTTTTTAAAAAAAAATAATTTATAAAGTCATTTTAAAGGTTAGATATTATAACCTATTTCACACTTTTATTTTTCACTTAGGACACCAGTGGAGCACCAAAGTACGATTCCTAATCCAAAAAAACTCCACAGTTCTTCAGGAAGCTGCTTCCCCACCTCCCCTGTAACACTGATTTTGAGTGCACTTGCTGAACGTCCTGTTTGTCTTTCTCCTCCCATTTATGGTCTTTCTACTCTCTGCACCTTCTCTGCCCTGATTGGTCACGTTTCTAAAGTTTGTCACCTTTCTGTTCAGTGCGATGGGAGGCAGACTGGGATGGGAGAAGATACGGCAGTGCACTGGAGGGAGGGGTGGGACAGAAGGGGAAGGCGAGCTAATCAGAAGGCCCAGCATACCCTGATGCAATAGTGTTCCCAAAAAAGCTAAAAGCGTGTGTTCACAGCCAGTTCAAACAACCCCGAGGGGAAACTTAAACATGCGTTAACCTCATACCTCATTATTTGACACTATGGCATTGTCTTTTGCAGCCATTCAACACTGTAACAACATTTATGGGTGAAAAAAGTGGAAAATGCATAATATTTTCCCTTTAAATCACTCACTCATTTGCCAAACCACTTAATCCCTCTATTAGAGTCACGGGGAGGCTGGAGACTACCTCAGCTGACACTGAGCGAAGGAGGGGGACACCCTGAACAGCTCGCCAGACTATCGCAGGGCAACTCACACACTCATTTACACTCTCACTTAGACCTAGGGGCAATTTGAAACAGACAATTAGCCTAATGTGTCTTTTGACTGTGGGTGAAAACTGGAATACCCGGAGGAAACCCACGTAAAAATGGGGAGAACATGCAAACTCCACACAGAAAGGCCCGAGCCCAGGACTCGAAACCAGGACTGTCTTGCCGTGAGGAGGACGTGCTAACCACTACGCCACTGTGCCGCCCTCCCCTTTAAACCATTTTTTTTTTTAATTTTCATGAAAAAAGTCAGGATTGTGCTGATGCTGTGAATTGTTTCTGTGTTTATGTTTATAGTAAAGGGAGATGTACTTTAATCCTATTTCTTTAAATTCAAATGTACATTTCTGTATGGAATTTACTTACATCTGAGGTAGTTTCCAAAATAGCACAAGAAAGGGATTCCTTAAAATTCGTATGCTGTTTTTACTCAAAAGAACAAAGAAGGGCGAAAAGGGATCTATAGGGACCGATCCTAAGAGTAATATTTTTGCTATTTACTTTTTCACACTAGCAAATCAATCATGGCAGACAATCAGAATTAATCCCAGAACTTGTGTTGCAGGTACTTCTGCCTGGTATGAATCCTGGGAATGTTCTGCCTGGGGAACCCCCCAAGGACCCAAGTCAGATTTCTAAATAACATTTTTCCATCTGACTGCTTGCTTACTTGGGATTTGTTAATGTGGTGCTCAGGAGATGAGGTTTATAAATAATTCAAACATTAGGTGGAGGAATAGTTTGCAATAGTGAACACATTATGTGTTTTGTTAACTATGATTACCCCAAGGGGACGGTTTCAGACACGTTAGGGATCATTTTTCATTGGCCAGGGCTCATTTTGGGTTACAAGAATGTCTGTGTCCTAAACTATAAATCAAATTTTCTCAGCAGTGACCTTACTGCTGTCATTCCCAGGCAGAGCCTTTTACTTGATGTTAAATTAGTGTATAATGAGTTAATTAGCCTTCAGTATGTCAGTGGATTATAACGTTTTATACCTCTGTGGTGTTAGATTCTCAAATCTGATTGGTCAGTAGGTGCTTTAAAACTTTCTATAACAGTAACTTGCTCTGCGATGGCCTGGTGAGTTGTCCAGGGTGTACTCCGCCCTCGCCCAGAATCGGCTGAGATGGGCGCCAGCCTCCACGCGACCCTAATTAGTATTAAGCGGTTCAGAAAATGAATGAATGAATATTTTCTTGTTCCAATACATTATAGTTTCTATAATAACAGCTTAGGAGGTTGTGTGGTGGATGCTCCACAGCCTACAGCTAATAATTAGCATATTATTTTTTCTTAACTTTAAAAAATAAAACTTTGTGTATATGGTAGAACATCTGTAAGTGGTCTCTAGTGTCAGCACGTTGTAAAAGTAAGTTAATCTAACTCAGTTGATTCTCCTCTCAAAGGACATGGTTTGGGAACTGTTTCCCCAGAGCCAATCAGCTCCTCATATTAGCAACATCTGCGTCATAAGATGAATGTACTGTCACCTTTAAGGGTACGAACGCTATCACATGCCTTTTCCGGCAGTTTGTCACTATCTTTTCTAATTACAAACCAATCACTTCCTCGTAATGAGAGTAAATATTGATTCTAGCCCATCATAAATCGCATCCCGAATTTGCTTGTGAAATAGAAGCAATCCCTGCTACCTTCCTTTCCACCGAACACATGCCCTGCTGTGCTCACTAGTTAATAGTTTCTTCAGATGATTCAGATAACTGATCACAGAAGAGTTTATGGAGGGAAATCGTGTGCCACCCGAAAACGTTTGAAACAATTTTACTGTCTTTAGATTCAAATTAACAGTTTCCACTGTTTTCCCCACATCGCTGCTGTTTCCTAACCAGTCAGGCATTGCCAACTCATTTCCTCATGGCCACATAAAAGCCGCCCTTTTGTTTGAAGGCCCAAAGAATCTTCATCAGTCATGTGGCTGCTGCATGAACCATGCCGATTTGACTCGCTGACATGTGGCAGAAATCCTTGATCCAGAAAGCCATAGTGCAGGGACGTATCAAAAGTAAATAGACACCATCGTTTCTGAAAGATTTATACACAGATATACATAGATATAGTAGCCAAGTTGATGGAGATACCTCACAGCAGTACTCCGACTCACTTGGATTTTCTCTGCAGCATCAGATATCTTACAACAAGGATTAGTTTCAACAGTCCAAAAACACCTATCAGAGAGCCCAGGTCGACCTGAGCGGGACGCTGTTGATTCCTTGCCTTTGCTTGTAAATTGTACATACAATTGTATCACTGCTGAACAGGGCAAGGCCAATCCCAAGGTTTTCTGCAATCTGACGCTAGTCCACCCTCAGATTGATCCACAATATACTCACTCATTTGCTGAACCGCTTAATTCTACTAGGTTCTCAGGGAGGCAGGAGCCTATCTTAGCCAACACTGGTCGAAGGTGGGGTACACCCTGAACAGCTTACCAGACCATCACAAGGCCAACACCCACAACCATTCACACTCACACCTCGGGGCAATTTGGAAGAGCCAATTAGCCTAATGTGCATGTCTTTGGACTGTGAAATAAATCTGAATCGGAGGGAACCCACGCAAGCACAGGGAGAACACGCAAACTCCACACAGAAACGCCCTCGCCAAGCCCAAGGACTCAAACCCAGAACCTTCTTGCTGTACTACTACGTCTCTGTGCTGCCCACCCCCAATACACCGTCTTTAAACCTCTTCAGACAAATCTTTTGCTTCTGGGGTTCACGGCATAGCTATTTGCTATAATAACATATGTACTATAATCTAAAATACTCTGTAATGAAGGATGTCTGTTTACTTCTGATATGTCTCTGAAATTTGTAATGCGTTGAGGTAAACTTAAGGTGGAGAGTCTTGATCGTTGCTATTCATTGAGTTAGAAGCACCCCCTCCTGGCCTGGGCAAAGCTCACCAGATCTGATTATTGCTCTTTCAGGATGAGAAGTTGGCTCGCCAGGTGGTGGAGCTGGGTCTCAGGGGCACTGGCGAGGTCTGGAAGAGGGAGGAATTCGAGAGCAGGAAAGCAGCTGCTCAGGCCTCCAGGCTCTCCAGAAAGAGCAAGTAAGTTAATGTGTGTTGACTGCAGAGAAGGATGATCTTCACACCATTGTGTGACCTTGACATTGCACATTCGCCAGTGTGTTTTCCAGTAAGTTCATAAGTATCATGTTTATTCTACATTTCAAGGACAATGGTATGAAGATGAGCTGAAAAGTGCATAGGCTGACTAAGAAGGAGCAAAGTCAGAGCAGTATAACTCAAGAGATTCTATACCAAGGGGATCCAAGTGGTGCAACACAGATGGAATAAGTGTGTAGGCCACAGGGGAGACTATGTTGAAAACTAAGCCACATTTGGTTAAATTCGACCATTGCATCATGGTCAGCCTATGAACTTTTCAGTCTACCATTGTATAATTCTGGATATTTAAAGTTGAGGTGGAATTGTGGTCAAGGACCTGTCCACTGCTAGTAGAAAATCAAAAGAAAAACAGAAAAAAAATGCAACTACAGTGTCGTTTGGTTACATTTGGCTCATGGCAGAATCTTTTCATATCAGCTGGAATTAAATGAGAATTTTCAAGAAGGTCCGTGCCATTGTACTATATGACTCTGGATGAGTCTCGTGTGTGATATATCCTAGGACTATGTTGCCTGGACTGGGATGAGAGTAAAAGCAGTGCTTTCTCTGTGTTTGTGGGAGTTTTGGGATGCCGTAAACTTGGACTCACACTCAGCGATGATTGCATAGTTGGTGTGGTCGGTCTTCAGGAAACATTTTTGGAGCACTATATTTGTATTTTCTCTGGCTGCTTGCGGCCAGCTCCCCTGCCTAAACCACCTGTAGACGTGTCTCTTTGGCATCCAACCCTACTAAAACATGGTTAGACATTCTTGGTTTCAGCTTAAGTAAAGTAATACATCAAAATCAAAATGCTGATTGAAAAAAAAAACAGTTGCTGAAAATAAAGTGTAGCAAAGCAACCAAAGTACTTCTCTATAGTCGAGGGCTTATCTTTGGGCTAAGTCCTGACTTTTATCTTGTGTTTAAATCATTTGAACTTGGAAGACACCTTATGTCTCATAATGATCTTTTATCAATAATCATATTTTCGGTTTGCAGGAAAGTTAGCATTAAAATCATTAAAAAGAATTACAGATGATAGAAGGATATTATGCGCTTTGGCTGTTTGAATCTTTTGTCTGTGGAGTCCAAAAGAACCTCTGAATGACTGTCACATGGGTTCATCGACTGCCTTGTACACTCTGAAAAAGGTCAGTTCAGTAGTGGAAGTGTATACTGTCTTAGTATTTATGTCAGTACTAATACGGTACCTAGTGGTTAGCACGTCCACCTCACAGAAGGAAGGTCCTGGGTTCGAGTCCCAGGCTCAGCTTGGGCTTTTCTGTGTAGAGTAGGCATGTTCTCCCCGTGCTTGCATGGGTTTCCTCTGGGTACACCAGTTTCCTCCCACTGTCCAAAGACATGCACTTTAGGCTAATTGGCTGTTCCAAATTGCCCCTTGGTGTGAGTGTGAGTGTGAGTGTAAATGGTTGTGTGTGTTTTGGCCATGTGATGGTCTGGCCAGCTGTTCAGGGTGTACTCCGTTTTCACCCAGGTTTGGCTGAGAAAGGCTCCACTCTCCCTACAACCCAAGTAGAATTAATCAGTTTGGAAAATTAATGAATGAATAATATGCATGTGGTAAAAAGATTTATGTCTGCCTCTTTTTAAAAAATTTTATAATTTATTTTTAATTAATTAATTTAATTGCATTTCTTTCTTTCTTTCTTTATTTTATTTTATTTTTTTTGCTGTCAAGTTGGTCTGTTTCACATAATTTAATCAAATATTTTTAACCCATCACACTAGCCACCTTTTGCACCTGAACACATTCGTGGCATTCTTTCGGCGTTGGAAATCAAATATTGTGCTGGAACTTTCCAGCACTGTTGCAGAGGTTCCCACAAATGTGTTGCACTTGTTGCTTTGCCTTCAACCGTTCTGTCCACTTCATCCCAAACTAGCTTGATGGGGTTTAAGTCTAGAGACTGTACAGGGACTATTCCATGATGTGAAGCCTACTGCCTTGTTCTTTTCTTCTAAGCTTTGATCCATTTCAAGTCATCCACTGGATTTATCATACTGAGAAAAATGGAGGAGCTCTAAAACTTTTGAGTGGTAGTGTAGTTCCAAAAACCGATAAATGTAGCAGGATAATTATTTAAAGCTTTTCTGGGACATTTATATTAACATCATGTTGAATGCATTATGTTGCATAACATACAGTCTTAATATTATCTGACAAGGTGAACAGTGTATCATCGTTTCTTTGTCAGACCCAGCTGAATTAAGCAGTGCATAAGCAAGTTTTATGAGTCGGCCACTAACAGGATGTTTTCATCACATTCGGCGTTTCCAAGAGCTGCTGTTTTCACGACTGCTGTTTCTCTCGTCTTTTGCGTAAGATTCGCTTGTCTCTATAACTCTCCTCATTCTCTGCCTTCCCCTTTCCTTTTTTTTTCTTTCCTCACATTCTCAGAGAGCTTTAGTGCCTGCAGGTGTATAAATAGAGCTGTTTTCAATTAGGATAAGCTTTGCCCATAGCGTGCATCTGATCAATGAATGCCCTTGCACCTGTGGTAATAAAATACTAAGGGAAGAGGGAGATTGTGCAGTGACTGCTAATCAGATGTTGCCCTTTTGTTACCCTGCTAAAGGCTAGTATATAACATGCTCCATTTGACAGCTTTCCGTAGAGGTATCTTGCCAGCAAAGTGCGAGACAAACAAACGAAGGGATTTTGCTTTGAGAGGACTTGTGTGAAACTCAAACCTCCACCCAATGAAGAAAACGTGAATGAAAGAGATGCCTGAATGAATGATGGCTGTTCGGGTGAATAGAGGTTCTGCATTTAGTTATGACTGCATTGAATCAAGGACAACAGTAAACTCAAGCTTTTCCTTTGTGTGATTAAACGGAGGCTGGGGACTGTTTGAATGCCTCAGCCTCCCCTTACCAAGTCGCTGATTTTTTTCTCTCTCTTTCTGTGGTTTTCAGTGACAGCTATAAATGAACCAAATAAATGAAACGTTATTTTCTCGAACCAGATTTGAAGTGCTAGAATTGGAGCCTATCTCTATTTGTCTCTAAGGGCACACAGTCAAAAACACACTGTGCTTATAGTAATTGGCATACTGTTTAGATTAACACACAGTATCTAGACTAGAATATCAACTCGGAGCCCACTCTTCACGTTTACAGTTCACAGTATCTTCACAAATCTATAACTGCTAACCTCGGGTCAAAAAAGTACATGGTCAGGCAGGTCTCAAAGTGCCAAGAAGAGGCCAGGTGGTTTAACGCAGTGCTGATATGAGGTACTGGCATAAGCCCCAAAACCCGCAACTTGGCCAGTGCCCAGTAGTAAATGTCAGCAGATGTCGTGACCTTATGCACCCGTAACGGGTACTTATTTCCCTGCAGCAAGCTACCACAGTCATGCTCTTTGTCCATTGTTTTCCTCCTTCCAAAAAAGGCCTCCGCAGAATTCTAGTCTTTCTACCTCAATGGCCGGCGGAGCCATCCTTCCTTGGCCAAGTAAAACTGTGCAGCGAACGTACACTGTACACATGCAACCGGGTGTTAATCCCTCGTCTGCATAGGCTGAAATTGGACCCTGTGTTTTCAAGGCATAGACAAGAAAACCTGGACGAAGATGCCATGGTGTTCAGTGGTTCCTGGAAGCAACGGTTAGGTCAACATGCAGCATTTTCATATTTTACTAAAATGGAACAATGATAAAATTATGTAGTGCTGCTCCACTTTTAGCACAAATTTCACAAAGCTTTCTGAAAATATATAAAACTAAAATATCGTCTCTGTCACATGGCTTTCATGTCACAGCTCAGTTCACATCGCCTACCAGGATGTGAAGCATTTAAAGGTTATTTTCATGTTTGGTTTTATTTTTTTCTATATATTGCTGAAAAAAGATATTTTAAAAAATCTCATCTCAACTCATTTGCCGAACCGTTTAATCCTGCTAGGGTCCGTGGGAAGGCTGGTGCCTATCTCAGTATTGGGTGAAGGCGGGGTGCACCCTGAACAGCTCGCCAGACCATTGCAGGGCCAACACACACAGACACATAATTAGCCTTATGCGCATGTCTTTGGACTGTGGGAGGAAACCGGAGTGCCTGGAGGAAACCGTTGCATGCATGGGGAGAACATGCAAACTCCATACAGAAATGCCGGAGCCCGGGACTCGAACCCAGGACTTCTTGCTGTGCGGTGGACATGCTAACCACTACAGTAAGGTGTATGATTAATTTTCTATTTTTTTTTTTTACAGTTGAATTATAAAACAAAATACTTGTCATGGGGAACATTTGCTTTAAATGAACAGATAAGAAGCGTTAAATATTTTATTTAACTTTATAACACTATTATTGAACCCATCTGCCTGCTTTGGAAAAGATTATATATGTAAAAGTGTCGTCAGTCATGATCCTATAGGCTCTTTCAGGATAGAACAATGGAACAGCTTGAGTAAAAATGAATTGTGTGTGTGTTGGATTATAGTCTGTTCCCACCTTTCCTTGCTGAATGTTCCCGTTGAATGGAACTGTATTTAAATCAGCTGAACAAATATCTGTATTCACTGGGCTTAAATGCCAGCTCTCTCATTCAGCTTGTTAGCGTTGAAAAGAACTCAAAAATTGGCAAAAACCCCGCTTCCTTGATAGATTTGCAATGCATCAAGGCAATCTGGAACAAATGTTCTTTTTAAAATTGTGTATACGCATGTGTCTTGAATGCGGTTGATAGCTGTGAACGTGCTATGAGCTGTTTCAAATGAAACTTGGCGGTGCAGAAATTAGCTCGGCACATGTGTGGCTCAAACCAGAGGCCTGAAGGATAACAAGTTCGTTTTTGTGTGATGGAGCTCGTCACGAAACTAGTACTACAATTTGATTTCTTGTGATTTGTGTGAAGAACATGGGAGGACATGGCAGCCAAACTGATCTAGGATTTGCCATTTGGTATAAGAAATAAAAATGGATTGAGCCTTGTTTAGCAAATTTACATTTGGAGCATTTGTCTGACTTGGCTGGATTTTTAGTAATGTTGGCAGTGGACACATACTTATTACTTCTTAGTGAAACAACAAATAGAACATGATTGTAGCTATATTACACATGTCCTGCTATCATTGCGTACATCTGTACCACATGACCACTCAAGTGGATGAATCATTAAAATCCAATTGTCTATAAAAGGACAATAGTTTTTGCAATTTAATGGGCTTTAATTAAGAACATCTCATTTATCAGGCTCTTTTGAATTACTACAAACCAGATTGCCAGATGACCAGACCTCAGTTAGCTTTGTCCTGGAATCATTTGGCTCTGTGTGCTTGTGATCATTTTCACCACCACATGTAACAACTGTGTGGTCAAGGCGTAAAGATGGTTTCATTTAGCCTGCTTTTGCAACTGATTAATCTTCATCGGGTCCATATCAGCATTGAGACTTAATCAGTGTGCGCTCAGAGCTTATACGTTCCGAAAACGTTCGCCATCCCAAATCTAACCAGATTCAAAGCAAGGCGGGCTGAATTTCTGTTATGGCCATAATGAAGCCATCTGTTTGCTTGTGCTCCTTTTAACCATTTCCTCCCTGTGTGCCATTTGTCATGTAAGCAGCGTTTTTCGAAGAGAGGTCTAAAGCTGGAGGAGCGGTCCCACCCACCCACTCTGGACTTCTTGGTAAACCATTTTTATTAGCGATTTTATTAGGAACTGTTACAATGGTTAGTGACCACGCAGAGGTAGGCAATGTATTCATCTTTATCCTTTACATTACACTCCAAGGCCTAGGATGTGTGATGACTCATAACCCGGGCTCCAGTATGCCGGAGCAGAGGTGGAAGTGTTTCTTACATTATATATCTGCACAGCAAACACAACAGACACTACTGCTTTGTAGTTCGCCCCTCTCCCCCTTTGCCAATGATGAATTCTGCAGCAAACACTTCCTTTTATGTTAAATGACTTCTCAAATGAAGTGACCACCTTTAACCTCTTGAGACCCAGCTGTCCTCATATGAGGACATCATATTTTCTCCCAACTACATTGTGTGTATGTCCTTGTAAGATCCTCATATGAGGGCTATTGGGTATTACTCTTATGCCAAACAGCTGCCTGTTTGAAGACATTAATCAGGTTCAGTAGTTATCAGGTGGTAAGGGACAGAAGCAGTGTGGAGAAATGAGAAGATACACATTAGGTTTTGGATCTTAAGGGGTTAAGTTTCCATTGTCATCACATGAGATACTCGTACTGAAAAAGTAATGATGCATCAAATTACTGCAAAAATACACAATTCTGTTATTTACAAATATACAAAGTAACATACTGCTGAACATGCTGTAAACCTGTTCCCATACCAAATGCATCTCCAACATGCAGAAAGAGCACTTGAGGAGTGAAAACCTCTGCCAAGCCCAGGAATCCCCCATATGAACAAAAATGTCAAAAATCATTCTCTCACACAATGTTAAAGAATCCTTTAAAAATTCCTTTATCTAGAATTTGACCCAGAAATCTAATTGCAGCTTCTTTGTCCAAAGTCCCACCTCTGGTACAAATATCATGAAAATTTTTGCATAACCTTTTGCCTAGTCCTGCTAACTAACACACAAACCTAATCAAAAGCATAACCTCTTTGTCAAAGGTAACAATTTCATTAACAATTAAATGTTCAATAAAAATGTTTTGTGATATTACTTTGATATAAGAAAGTATCCATTTTTAAATATTTAATAATTTCTAATTGTTATTAAGATTTTCTTAATTTTATATATATATATTTATATATATATATAAATCCATGTTCTATAGCTGATTTCATATTTAAGCAGGAAGTAATTTAGCTATTTCACAATAGTAAAATACCAATGTTCCTTTCTTTTGATTCTTTCCTTGGCTTTATTTCCAGCTTCAATGAAATGAGCCTTGAAGAAAGTGATTCACTATGAGCTAATTCAAAAATTGGGTGCAGAAAATTAATGAAACAAAATTAAATTGTTTTATTTTGGGCTCCATTAAGCCTAATGTTCAGTTTACAGCTCACTAATGACGGACCCAGAGACCCAGATTATCTTTTTTATCTCTTCATTTCAATATAAATTCACCTTTGTGGCCTTATAAAGGGGAGAAGGTCATTGTAACACATTTTTTTGCAGTTGTTGTTTTTCTAAAAGGTGTAGGAACCAACAGTATTTACTATTTACATCCCAGACTCTACATGTTCATCTCTGTGCTCTTTGCATTGTCTCCATTGCTCTACCATCATATATGCTTTATCTATTCCTATTGGCTCCTAACATTTTGAATAACATGCACAATGCATTAAATCAGATCTAAAAATGTAATTGTAGAGACCTGCAAAGAACGGTGAGGTGCTTCTTATTCTCATGGTCAAGCTGGTTATTCAGATGACTAGGATTCATGATGCTTTTAAGTTCCAGTGTGGTAAATGGCCACCAAGCAAGAGTATGATTAGAAGCTCTTGCAAGTTGATGAGGTTAAACCCACAAAGACAGCATGTGCAAAGCAGATTAATGTAATAACCCATAGTGTGTGTAATGGAGGAATACTGCTCCTGAATGTGGGCTATAGCAGGAGTCACGTTTAGGTCTTTAATAGTATATTATTATAGGGTTGAAAATGAATCAATCATAATTAAGTATGTAAGATTCATTAAAGAGACGCACCAAAATGGATAGGCAAGTTCACACTTCCTGTCTGAAAGTATTCAATTGTCTGACACAAATTAAGTGAAGAGTGAGACGTTATATAATTCTCTTTGTTCGTTGGACTGCTTACGAAGTGGAACTCCAAATTTCTATCCTAGGCTCATTTAATTTGCAAAGGAAAAGGTCTCAAATTTATTTGAGTTAAAACGAGGTACAAGTTATTCAGCTTGGAAAACATTTTGACAAAGGATTAGCTGGCGCCTATGTTAGCATGTTAACATGACAGCAAACCTTTAGTTACATGTTTTTAAATGCAAATCAGTGGGTACAGTGTGAAAAAACACGGATTATGTTATTAAATATCTCTCGTGTGTAAATGTATGACAGCTGTGGGACTCATTTACAGGGCACCTTATAACACATACATGAAGAGTTCGTAATGAAGGTTGAACAGCGAGTACAGCATGTGTAATTGATACATTTGGCTCAATTTAATCAGAGGTGACAGAGGATTTCCAAAAAAAGAGAGTTAAGTAAATTGTCATGCTGTGTGGAATTTCCCTTGACGTTCAACAGACCAAAATAATATTTTCCATAAGATTCTTTTCGCCCAAGCACCCTCAGGAAAAATATTCCAAGTACTGTAAGTGCTGATTTTTTAGAAATCACTCTATTATTTAAAGTTGCCATCTGCCTGGCTATTGAGAGCTCAATTTTTTTTTTCCCCTCCTCCTTCTCATACCTCAGACTTCTTCAGGGAATCCTTTCTTTTAGGATAATCCAGCGGAGCAATTTGTTTGCAAATTGTGGGCGAAGCTATGATTTTATGATGGATGTCAAACATTTTCCAACGAAAGGAATTTGAATGACATTTCATCAACAACGGTTGAATTGATTTGCCGTAACAAATTTTAGGGTGGAAAACGAGACAGCAGCGTTTAATGATAATTAGGATTCAGTAAGTATCGAATTTGTTTGGCGTAGGTGATAGAATAGCAGAGAGTTAGTGCTCAAGGCAGAGCACTGTATTGAATTTCTTTTATTATATTCCAGGCGTTAAACACTGCCTCTCCTCTCAGCTGTACAAACAGATAGTAAATTTGAGCTTGAGCACAGCTCGAAGATAAATCATTATTGAACAAGTTGGTCAGTACAAAGATTGGGGAGCGCCACAGGAAACGCCTTTTGTCATGCACTTGATAAAATTGTGCTTATTTTGCACGGCTTCGGTCTCTCAGGTCCTTAGCAGTGCTTAAATATGGTTGCCTTGTGAGTTCTTAGTTTTAGAGGAGAAATATTTTTGCCTTTGGTAGTACAGGGTGTGCCAAAAGAAGGTATACACTTTACAGTTATTTACATTTACATTTATTTATTACACTTACATTTGTTTAACACTGTTTAATCTCGTAAGTGCTCGAAATGTCCTCCTTCATCATTACAACATCCCTTGAACCTCTCCATCCAGAACACAATACCTGTAAAAAATAATTCATAAACAGATGATTAAACAACTGTATACCTACTTTTGGCCTACCCTGTATAATAGGTTTAAAGAGAACACTGATTTTACCACTTTCAAATTATTTGCAGTTGCTGTAACGTTGCAGGAAAAAGTCCACGTGGAAGAAGGTCGAATGTAAAATACAGTTTAAACATCTTCTTGAGGTAGGAGGATTTATGAGGAACTTTGGCCTTCTCATGCTAGTGGTCATCAGTCCAAAGCAAGCAGCTCTCTCCAAATCCTGTTTATCCTGTGCGTTCATGCAAGAGTGAAAGAGAGAGCGGGGGGGAGCAAGGATCTGAGTGTCATCATTCATCCCAACACACTAAATAATACATTTGTGACTATAAATGTACTTTACAATCTGTCATGAATGCGTTTGAGACTTAAGGGAAGAGCTGCAACTACAGTCATCACCAAACTGCCCTAACCCTTGTGCTGTCTCTCTCTCTCTCTCTCTCTCTCTCTGTGCCACCACGAGATTTTTTATAATCAGGAAGACAAATGTCCCTTATATCACTTCCATGTATTAATCATTAACATTTTTTGTAAAATGTTTGCACATCTCAGCTCTTGCCAGCTCTTTACTTTCATGAACTGTTAGACCAGATTAAAACAAATGAAGTTATCCAATCAAAGTGTTTCTGATGCATCTGCCAGCATACAGCTGAATGGACCATATTAGAGATGCCAAAGCATTTGCTGAATAAATTGTTTGAAAGATTATTATAGGAGCGAAAGGGTCCCAGGAATCTGTCTTGCCAGTAAGCATCCCCTCACGCTAATGCGTTGTTTATACTGCTGTAAACACATTCAGAGATAGTTCATAGATCCTCCGGCTCCAGTGACAAGCCGTTTACCCCCAGCAGAGACTGTAATACTCTGTGGAGGGTCCATATTAGGAAAGAGCTTTATTTCTATCAGGTTTCATTTTAAGGCTGCCACATGTAGAGTGTTTGCAGTACATGAGAAGAGTCAGTGAATTCCACATTACATGCCTGAGAATCATAAACACTGTAATGCTGTGATGGTTCTCACTGTAACCGCATACTTTCTCGTTACTGTTGGATTGGATCAGTTTCAAATAGTCTACTGAGCACAAACTCATGCATATCCAGCTGCTTACATAATAATGCTGCAGCCAGTAATAATGCCTTTAATTTGCATATCACTTGTCTTAAACTGGCATGTGCTTTACAAAGGGAAAAAAATATACAGAGTGAAATTAGGGCGGCACAGTGGCATCGTGGTTAACATGTCCACCTCACAGCAAGAAGTCCAAAGACATGCATATTAGACTAATTGGCTGTTGCAAATTGCTCCAGCTGTGGATGTGAATGGTTGTGTGTGTTGCCCTGCAATGGTCGGGCGATCTGTTTAGGGTGTAGCCCGCCTTCACCCAGTGTCGTCTGAGATAGGTGCCAGTCTCCCGCAACCATAAAAGTAGGATTAAGTGGTTTGGAAAATGAAAGAGAGAAAGAATAAAATTTGCTAGTAAAAATTTAAGTGAAGTCAAAAATATGATGGCGGTACTATGGTGTAGTGCAGGGGTCTCAAACTCAATTTACCTGGGGGCCGCTGGAGGCAGAGTCTGGGTGAGGCTGGGCCGCATCAGGT
>JBCNYH010000025.1:28432487-28456087 GCA_039654325.1 Tandanus tandanus
CCAGCAGTATAAATGGGTACCAGTAAAAATACTGGGAAGGTAACCTGCGATGGACTAGTGTCCCATCCAGGAGGAGTCGAACTCCTAGTCGCTTCACGCTACAGAAACCGGGGGAAAGCACCGGCCTGATGAGCCACTAGGCTCGGGTGTAAAAGCCCAACAGACTTACCTTACCTAGTGGCTCATCAGGCCTGGTTTCTGTAAGCGACTAGGAGTTCAACTCTTCCTGGATGGATCGCTAGTCCATCGCAGATTACCTTCACAGTATTTTTTTACTGGTACCCATTTATACTGCTGGGTGGGCTAATAGGATTAAGCTGTTTGGAAAATGAGCGAGTGATGAGTGTGTAATTACTGGCATATTTCATTCTGATTAATTAGAGGAAAAAATGGAATCACTCAATGTTCAGGAAAGGTGTAGGGAATCATGATATACTGTAATTAACATTTCTAAAACAAACACCTGCACAAATCTATAAATGCTAATTAATATACAATTAAAAGAAAGTGATTACAGGACATTTTGTTAAAAGCATGGCTACAACATGAGAGATGACATTGAAACAATGGAAATGATCATAAAACTCTTTTAAAAAGGAAATCCAACAAGGAGTGTGGCAAAAGATATTAGTTGTTCCCGGTGAGTTGAGTCTAAAGTGTAAAGTCAAAATGTGAAAATAGGAAGCTGTTAAAATAAAAAAATGCAAAAATAAATAAATAAATAAATAAATAAAAGAAAGAATGGAGAGAGAATTCAATATTTTTGAGGGAAATGTACAAACTAGCTGAGAGAAAAGGGATTTGCGTATAGAAAACAACAACAACAGCATTAATACCTCAATAGAAGAAAGCTAATGTTGGATTGATAGTTAAAATCAAATTGGATAAAAGTGATAGTCAGTGAATAGTGAATAATAGTCATGATAACGTCAGTAATGAATCACAAATCTACATTGGGCATGGAGAATATGCTGCAATTTCCCCAGGCAAGTGATGTACATATACCCAGCTGTCTACACAGTGTGTACGTGATTCATCAAACCAGGCCACCTTCTTCTATTTCTCTCTATTCTAGTTCCAATGCTCATATGCCTCATGTAAACTAAAGACTCTGATCAATCCTTTCAGGATCACTAAATATACTGTATATATGAAGAGCTCACCATACAAATATTGGTCTAAGTTGGTACTGTAGAAATGTTAAAGTATTCGAACAATCACATTAATATAAACCTGTTATATTAACTACATCTGCCATTATTGCTAGAAAACATAATCAGTACCTTCTGACCAGTCAATAGTAGCACTGTGGTTAAAAAAACAAAAAAAAGAACATGCGTCTTCATTATTCTGTGATTCAAAAGCATGTGATGTACCTAACATATTTACCAGCTAACACATCTTTTCCTTAAAGCTCTCTAGTTGGTGGATTTATATCCCAGAATCTTTTGCCAATATTCTGGTATAATCTAGCTAATAACATGTCTTGTGACTTCTCGAGCTAGAGAGCTGATATTGAGTGATATTGATGTTTTTGCTCTTTTTGTGTAAATTGTTCCAGTGTTTCATTGTTGAACAATGTTTAAGTCTGGAAATGTCTTGCGCACCTGCATTACGGCTGTCCAAATCTACATATTTTGAAAATTAACTAGTCAACTAATTTCTCATGGAAACTCTGTATAGCCCTCTATAATTATGCAGGATTAGGGTTGACGCGATTCTTAAGGTTATGTGGCACTTTATTACCCGATATAGATAGACATGTTCATCAAGTAAATCAAAAACTTGAACCTTTTGTTGTGCCAAAATTTGAGCCCAGTTGTCACAGAAAACAGCAATTAACATGCTTAGGGAACATAAAGCCATACAGGAATTGCTTTGAAATGATATTATTACAGGGGTGGTGCTTTAATAGAACTGCTGGTAGTGATTTAAATGTAATGGATATGGTTGGGAGAGATAATTTCCCCATAACTAGACCAAGTTTATCCTGACTATGATCATGATTAACTTGTACTCAAATCAGGCAGGGTTTTTTTTTCCCCTTCCAAAAACTGTTAAAAACAACAAGCATAGCACATAGAGGACATAATGATCGCTGCTCTAGGGATTTTGCAGGCAGGTTTGCTATCAACACAGAGATCGTCTTGCTGTATATTGTGTGCGAAGGTTGCCATACTCACCTGCCTGGGTTTGGTATATCATTAAATCATGATAAGCCATTGTATTTGTCTAAACACAGCATTGTAAGTGTTCAAGCACTGCACTGGCCAGAAGAGGATGGGGTTACCTTTTAGGAGTATGAAACTGGTTCCTCTGAAGCTTTTGTGCTTGTGCCATATATAAAGGATTTTTTTTCCCCTTTATACACAGAAACTTGAATTGAATTGCCAAACTGAATTGTAGGGGGTTGTTAAGATGTAGCCAGGGTTTGTTATTTGTGACATCTTTAGCACACTGAGCTTTTTCCTCCTGAAATGTAGTGTCACTGTTCCCTCCCGTCTTCCTCCTTATTCAGCACAGTTGAGGCTCGTACTCAGCACTTCCGGGTTTCTAAGGCAGAAGAAATACAACACACTTCAGATGTGAGCAGAGCACATGCAAAGGTGATCAGGCCACATGTGTAGTCCATCAAGCAGCTAATGGAGAGGACTATTAATACACGCACAGTCCATTACACATTATATGTGTATCCCCTGCATTCAGTTTATTGCCAAGCCTTGTATTGTAGTGTGTTAGCTTTTCAATGTATGACCTGTTTTGCTACTCATTCTTGTGTCTAGCCTGTGATATTGCCTGACTCATGTATGATCTGTGCGTGCCTGATACTTGACCATGAGATTAGTTATACCTGTGATACTCTGTGTTGCCTCATGGGTTTACCCGTGTCTGTGTGACATTTATTTTGGACTGTTATTATGGATACTTCTGGTTGGTTAATAAACCTTTTTATTTAAGTTCTACACCTGTGCAGCCATCATTCACTTCTGCTACACAGCGGCGTGACATGTAGTATGTCAACTAGGTCAGTAGGTTCAAGAAATTCATAAGGGTGAATCAATATATGGTATATAAGCATATGATGTTATATACATAAATATTATTTATTATTGTACCACACCAATGTTGAATTGGTCAGGAAGAGTTGATTCATTTTCTGTAAGAGCATGGCTCACATAGTAGTATCAGCTAAAGGTTTTATAGGAATGTGCTTCTGAATAACAATAAAAAATAATAACATTTTAAAAGATAAATGAATAAAAACAACTATTCCTAGCGCAATCCATTGGTTGGAAGTGTAACTAAAAGCAAATAATCAACTATGGGTGGTAGGGCACTGTTAAAAGATCTCAAGGATAAGGTTGTGAAGAAGATGGATACAAAAAAAATATCAAAGGCTTTATCAAACCGTAGGAACATGGTAAAGTCCATAACTAAGAAGTAGAAAGTGTTTGGTACTATACATATATATATATATATATAAAACCCAGTTAACTGCACTGGGGGTATAAATATCATTCTTTATTTAATAAAGCTGTTCCCCTGTCAGTGATTATTTTCATGTAACTGTAGATTCCCAAGGATTTATTCTTTACTCAATAACAATTATGATTATTTATATACCTCAACATAGGTCCTTTTTATCTATGATTAAGATACTTATAACACAAAAACATTTTAAAGGCAGCACATTGGCATAGTGGTTGCACGTCCGCCTCCTAGCAAGGGTTCGAACCCTGAGCTTTGGCATTTCTGTGTGGAGTTTGCATATTCTTCCTGTGCTTGTGTGGTTTACCTCCGGGTACTCAGGTTTTCTCCTGCAGTCCAAATACATGCACATCAGGCTAATTGGCTGTTCCAGATTACGTCTAGTTGTGAATGGTTGTTTGTGTGTGGCCCTGCGATAGTCTGGCGAGCTGTTCATACCCTGCCTTCGCCCACTGTCTGCTGAGACAGACGCTAATAAAGGATTAAAGCAGTTCAGCAAGTGAGTGAGTGAGTGTGAGTTTTATATTTGTTACAAATTTTATTAACCCTACTGGATAAATAAATCAGTTAGTCTGTCATTCTGAGCCTTACTTTAGTGTTTCTGTCTAGCAAGGTTGCTTGGTCTTGCTAATTTTACAGTACTTGGCATCCACCTGCAGAATAGGTAGTACAAGCAGCCAAGTAGGATGAGCAAAACAAATGGCATGTGTGTGTTCCATTTACTTAGTGCTGACACACACACGCATACACACACACACACACACACACACACACACACACACACACACACACACACTTTCTTTTCATCATCCAGAATAAACAGAAGAGGCTCCAATCGCATCATGGTCTGCTAAATCCTTTCTGAGTGGTGAGACCTGTTTGCATGTCGTCTGAGCAAGTTGAGCAAGAATTGATAATGACTTAAAGGTAAGAGGGTTTAGAGGCCCATTAGTATTAAATCTTCTGACCTTGCAGGTACATGACTTTTGACTTTACACTTATTTGCAAAGGTCAAACCCATTACATCTTTATTCCTGATCATTAGAAAACATATGACGTGAAAAAACGACCTTTTATAGTGACCTGTGTTTAGGGATTGGTGAGTGACTGTCTCTCCTCATCATAACTGAGCTCCTTGGAAGAATGTTAAATGAACCATTGAAATTTTATTTGTTTAGCTTAAAATCAATGATGTAATAAATATTTCAAATCAATCCTGATTATTTTCAGCAAATTTTAATTGTGTAAAGGAAAGTTCTTAAAGTTACTGTAAACTAAAAAAAAAAAAAAGGGGGGGGGGGGTGAATGACCTGGGTCAGTTGAGCAGTGCTACACAGTAAACAGAGAATGCCATGTAATATAATCTGTACTGTATATGTTATGTATGTAAGGATCGGTCACGCTGTACCCAAGCTACCCTTTTCACCTCTCCGTGCACCTTACAGAGCAGTGCGTAAACCAGAGCAAGTTCTCAAATACCTGTCTACTGGCAAGCAGATGATTCTGCAGACATAATGCAGACGCTATGAAAGTTGAGCAAAGTGAAGGTTGGGGTGAATGACAAGGCGCTATTGCTGGTACTACACTGTGAAAGGTGCAGTGAGAGATGAGTGCCAGTGTTTTGTCAGGTGCCACGGATCCTGCAGCATGGCATAACTTTGCTTCCATTGCAGGGAATCTAATCATGCTGAAAAAGCAACATTCAACGTGAGATAGAGGTGAATAGCAGCAGGAAGAAAATTCATGCAATAGCATTTCCTGCTGTGATTAATTACCTTAAAAGTCTAGTTATTGGACTGAAATCACTCGCTAGGACTGCACACATTTTGCAATTCATAAATCACTCCTTGTTCTGTGTGGTAGTCGGTTGTGATTTAACGTCGTTTGGCTGCATTTATTTTTTCCGTTCCATGTTGAAGTACTTAGGGGCTTAATATTTTAAAAAATCAGACCCTTTATGCTGCAGGTTCAGGCCATGCTTCTATGTGACTTTGCATTTCAGCTCCAACATCTAGTTCTTTCCTTTATTTCTGTGTATTTTGATTTAGATTTTTTGATTTTGCTATACTGTATTCATCCAGCACAGGAAATTATTGCCTCTGCATTTAATCCATCCAAAGTGAGCACACGCATGAAAACAGTGAGCACACACACTCAGAGCAGTGGGCTGCCACACACATTGGGGCGCACGGAGAGCAGTTGAAGGGTAGGTGCCTTGCTCAAGGGCACTTCAGCCATGAAGGTGGAGCAAGGAAAGGTGAAGCTCACTCCCCCACCGCCACACATATTTCCTGCTGGTTCGGGAATCGAACCAGCGACCTTTCGGTCCCAAAGCCGCTTCTCCTTCACAAATAATAAACTTACAAAAAAAGTAAAAAATTCAGTAAGACTTACATGATCTATCTTCCTGTAAGTCTTACTTGAATTTTATTTTATTTTATTTTTTGTAAGTTTAATATTTGTTCAGCTTTGGTTCCCTGAGAAATACATATGAAAAGTTGTGATGACTTTAGTTTTTTAAAAATATACTCTGTGTGTGTGTGTGTGTGTGTGTGTGTGTGTGTGTGTGTGTGTGTGTGTGTTTGTGTGTGTAGGTTTTAATTAAAGAAAACCATCCCGAGGACATTTTAGGCATTAAAGACCTTTTTAAAGGAACATTTCAAATGTTGTCATTGTTGACTTTTCCAGGACCCTGGCAAGTGCAGGAAAAGAACTCAAAGACAACTTCCTGAGAGCCCTGGCCAAGCGTGAAGAGGCCAACCGCAGTGGGAAAAATCATGTGAGTACATTATTACAGCACTGTGTTCACTACCTAACGGGATTCCCCCTTCAAAATATTAAGCCAATTCCATCAGGACAAGAACAGAATCGACACTCTGTTAAGCAGGGGATGGGTAAATACACACACACACACACACACACACACACACACACACACACACACACACACACACACTAGCGGTTTATATGCACAATTAAAATTATCTTGCAGCTGACATCAGAGAAAAGCCTTTTTAGCCTGATTGCATAGTGGGCATCAAATTCTGTTTGAAAATTTCTCCACATGATTAAATTAAATGATAGGAAACAAAGGCGTGAATTCTATGTGATGAGAAGGTTTATTTTTATATGACTTCTTTGTTTTTGATCGTTGGCAGAATTTTAATCAAATTATAAATATTGAAATGTATTCCTGCAAATTAGTATGGCATTTTAATATTGTTTGGTTAAAGTGCTTCAAGATCCTAATAATCAGGCCAGCAGCACAGCCAGCTTTAAGAATTCAACAGTGCTGGGATATCACCTCATTGCGGACGTTTATCACAGTTTGTCTAGTGTGTCTATGACTTTACGCTTTTTTGTCTCAAGTTCAGGACTGAAATATTTGTTGCATTGACCTTTTACTCAAGGCTGCATGTTTATCATCACTACTTGTCACATACATCAACTAGTGACAACATTACATGTTTTTAATGAAACAAGAGCCGTGCAACATTAGGGAAATGAACAGATTATGAACCGGAGACAGGTACACATATTCTGACAATTTGTCGGGTCTTATATGACCCCTTAGCAGTTCCAATTATAAGATCACATGAGGTACGGCAGGCAAGTGTAGACGGAGTCCCGGCCAGAATTTTCCCCCAAAATGTTGATCCTGTAAACAATACTACACCACCACTACTTCAATTTAACATTATACCCTGGTGTTACCAACGCTGGTATAAAAGACTCAGTTACAGCTTGTTCATTTACACAAATATTCAAAGAAACCACTGTATAAGAGTCCAAAAAAAAAAAAAAACCCTGTGAATCAAGCACTGTCTGGTATAGCGCTTCCTGTGTTTAGAAATGAGAAGAAAAACATCAGAACAAAACACTGTTGTGTATTACCAACAATATTATGCCAGCATGACCCCCCTGACCCCTTTTTGCATTTTGTTCCCCCACTTAAGTGCTTCCTCTGATGAAAAATGGCATTTAGAAAAATGTTTATTTTTTCCTCAGCCCCCTCCTGTCCAACCCTATTTAAAATCAAACCAACATTGGAGCACATCATTCCACTCCCTAAGAATTTCTAACAAAAGATAATCTCATATGGGACAACAATCATGCACAAAGCTCCTTAAAACATCTGCTCTAAATTCATATTAGAGATCATTACATTATAAACTAGAAAAGCACTCAGAGAGCGCAGACCTCCGCCAAGGCCGCAAAAAAATCTTTAAAAATTCCCTGCATCCTGACAATAATCTGGATCCCTGCCAAAATGTAATCAATTGTTCCTTGTATCATTTCTGACTCATCCTGAAAATTTCATCAAAATCCGCTCATAACGTTTTGAGTAATGTTGCTAACAGACAAACAAACCAACCAACGCTGGTGAAAACATAACCTCCTTGGTGGAGGTAAAAATACTAAATATTTCTTATTATATATTTGTAAATATGTTTCATAGTTTTCACAGTACCTACACACCTACGGAGATGTACTGGCGCCGACAATCTTTAAAAAATGTAAATTGAGCAGATCATTCAAACATGATTATAGAAGAAAGGCTGAATTATCCTCGCTGCTCTCGTTTTCTGTGTTGGTATTCTTCTTTAACATCGTAGCTTGACATAATCTAAGGATTTTGCCTCCTTTAGCCCGGATAAAAATAGTGCTCTCTGAATCGCATTACAAAAAAGAATCACATTACCCCCCAAAAAAAGGTTAATCTTTGATGAAGTTGAATATTAGGACCACCCACTAGTGTAAACTATACTGTAAAGAAGTCTTTCTGAGCTCTCAGGATTGCCTGATCAAACATGTTCTCTCAGCTCATAGCTTAGTACTGTTCAGTATTACTAACACGCTGCGGGAATTATTAACCTTTCCATTTCTGAGAGCAGGAGTGTGATATATAGTGTAGTCTGCTAAAACATTAAAACCAATTTCCTCACACAAATCCTCTGCATCATGCAGGAGGACCACACAGTATTTATACACATGCTTTCTTTTATGCCTCCTCTCTCATCAGGAGGGCAGCCCTACTATTTTTTAATAAAACTGAGTCAGATAAATGACTTGTTAATAATCTGTTGACAACTTTAAAAATAGTCATAAAACTATTTGTTTGTTTAGCCTAAGGGCAAGACCTGAAACAGATCCCATTAAAAAGAATTTAAACAACAGAAAGTACGAAAGCGCTAGTGTCATCAAATGTCTTTGCCAACATCCTTCAGAACAGGGTGTGTGTTAAAGGGAATGACCCGACCCTTCCAAGCCTCTTTTTTTTTACGTTATCTGTGCCATCAGCTGAGCTCATAAAGCCTCAAGCTCGGACGTATTGTGCTTCTCCTCCCCCGTCCCTGTTGCGAAAGTCGCACCGCTGCCAAAAGTCACACACAAACAAAAGGTGCACCTGGGCAGCTTTGGCATTATTTACTCTGGGTAAGAAGTTAAGTTTATCAAATCCAGGTCACACCTGTGCTAAGGTGCCTCAGGGGTTTCTTTGTTTGGGAGGTACGCATTTGAAACCGAAGGTGTTCTAACCCCCACCTCACCCTCCACCACACGCCACCCTCCTATTTGTGTCCCCCCCCTCTCTTTTTAGCAAGTGATACGATGATGTCAGCAATCATGCCCTCTTTGTGTTTTCTTGCCAGCAAAGTTTAAGGAAAGAATCCCTGCGCAGACTCACGGTTCATACCAGCCATCTAAAATCAAGATTAGAATAGAACTAGTGTGAGTGTTTTTTACTTATTAAATTATTTTTTCAATTATCATGACATTAAATGAAACCACTCACACTCGTAACTATTCAGTACATTGATTTCTTGACACTGTTGTCTTAGTCCAGATTTGGAGTTTACTCGACAACCACATCCGCACATTCCATATGTAGCTGTTTTAAAACCACAAAGCTCCTAAAAATTTATGTTCAAAATGTCAGCACAACATAAATATTGCGCACATATGGTTATAAGAATTTAATACTGTGTCAGGGCTTAAAACAGTAACACCCATAGTCATGCGTATTGTGGCTGGCGTTGAGGGTGTGTGCATCTCTGAACATATTGTAAGCAAATGTGTTAAAGACTCCGGGTTTAAGGTTTTTCTTGCAGTTAAGGCATATAAAGGTTTCAGAAAGCTGGAAACTAAAAACTAAAAAATAATCATTTAAGAAATATGGATTTTTTTTTTTTTGCAGAGCCTGTAGTCATTAACCAACTCATGTGCTGCCTTAGTTGCCTTTTATTCTTACTGAGTTAAAGATCAAACCTATATAACCTTAGAGCTGATAAAGTCATATCGACCAGAACGAGTCCATTTGCAGTTATGAATAATCTTCTAATTATATTGTTCCCTTTAAGTAAATATAGATAGGACACTTTGCTTTTCTCAGCTTATAAAGGTGTTTTTATTTAGTATGTGATTAGTTCATTAGAATGCAAAAGTATGCCTGAGTAATGTTAGTAAAAAGAAAGATTTCTGCTTTTTACATTGCAATCATTACAAATGTATTATTTTTGTGTGAATATAAACTGAATTTTTTCAGTTATTCCATTGGGAGTTCCTGTATAAAGCAGGTGCTTGTTTTTGGTCTGTGGACCCAGTATGGTGTGTATTGATAATCCTTGACCGCATATAGATAATAAGGTGGTCAGTCATGCAGTCCAAAGATCACATTTAGTATAGAAATGAGAGTGGAATTCCCAGCCGGATCAGTTTACAGTCAGTGTGTGAGTCGGTCAGTCGGCCCTTTGTCCCCGTCATGGCCAGTAAAATAACAATAGCATGTTGGTTTCAAAGCACTTGACCAAAGGTGAAAGCACCTTCGAAAAAGAGTCGTACAGAGCTATCATGTGACCCTGCCTTGAAAGCCACACAAAGGACTGGGGGTCGGTCGGAGGAGTATTTGACCCTGTAGTTTAGCCTCATTCAGAGAGTGGACTAAGATATCCTTCTGTAAAAAGTGTAAAAATGTGAATATTTTAAAATCTTCTATAAAACATTCTCAGGGTTTTATGAAATCTTTTTTTCTTTTTTTTTTTTTTTTTGCAAACACCGTCAGCTTCCAATAGGGAAATTTTTCTGTCTTGACCTTCCAGTCAAAGTCGTCAAAGATAATTACAGTTTTATAGATCTTAATTAGAACACACTGTCCCAAATCCATGGATCTGAAATTGAGCCCCCATTCTTTAAGGAAATAAATACATTCCAACAGGTTTCAACTCATTTGAACCTTCTGGGTGCATTTTTTAATAAAGGGACCCTTGAAACCATTTCCCGTGGCTGGTGCACTGATGCGTTATTGAAGAAATCAAAAATAATTTCACAACTATCACTCTGTTGTGACACGTTTGATGTTTTAAAGCACAGTGAAGGCAGATCCCATTTCTCCATTTTTTTTTCTCTGAAGATATTTGAGATGATTGGCCCCAGTTGGAAGACGCAGCTGCCATTAATGAAAAGCTGACTTCCCACACCATATCCACCAAATGTGACCCATAAAATGAATGGTATAACAGACGTAATAGATGCAAGGTGCAGTTGCATGATCTTGGACCATGATGTATGCTCAACAAAGCAGCTAAAATCAAGCCAGACAAAATGTTGTGGTATGATTTGAACATTGATAAAATTATGGTAAAAACATAGAAGGATATCTGCTTAATGGTTTCTTCAAATAGACAGCTGTGACCTTTTCCAAAAATCATCAAAAAGGATTAAGTATAGTCTGATCTATTTTTACTCACTACCTTTTCAGGCTGAAAGGAGTGTAATGTGCCTTATCTGGATTTGCTCAACGAGAGGTACAACTTCCTGAGCTCCACCAAAAAAGACTTGTTTCCAGTCTTCTGGGCATGTGTGTATTTTAAAGGAAGATTAGTTGGAACAGTGTTTTCATGACCACTCCCTTTTACAATACAAGTGGAACATTTCAGGATAGAAACCATTGGTGTCTTGGACTGTTTTGGTATTTGATACAAGTAAATAAAGTTGTTTTCATCTAATCATAATCTAAACATAGACTACATGGCCAAAAATATGTGGAAACCTGGCCATCACACCCATATGTTGGTCTTCCCCACAAAGTTGCAAGCAAAGAATTGTTTAATATTGTCTGGAGGTGTCTAATCTTATATACTGTACAACTGGCCGATGTGGGTTCAGGTTTTCATTCCAATCAAGTAGGAGCCACACCTTCTACCTGTTTGAAAGTAAAAATCAATTGGTTTGAGCAGATGGAAGGTGTGGCTCCTGCATAGTTGCATCCCTGGTCTAAAATGTTCTTGTATGTTATAGAATTAAAACTTCCTTCCTTAAGCCCAAACATGTTCCAGCATAACAATGCAACTGTGCACAAAACAAAGTCTATGAAATCATGGATTTTCAAGGTTGGAGTGGAAGAACTCAAGTGTCCTGCACTGAACTTCACTGAACACCTTTGGGAGGAGCTGGAAACCAGACTGCACCCCATGCCTCATTACCTGATGTCAGTGCTTGGATTTCCTAATGCCTCTGTAGTTGAATGAGCTGGAAACACTCAACAATGCTGTAAAAACTGGAGTTGATTACTATTGCAAAAAGAGGACTGAGAAGTGTCAGTCAGTCATCAGTCAGCTTCTTCTGCTTGAGGCATTCCCAGACCAGCCGAAAGACATAGTCCCTCCAGCGTGTTCTGGGTCGACCCCGGGCCTCCTCCCAGTTGGACATGCCCGAAACACCACACCAGGGAGGCGTTCAGGAGGCATTCTAAGCAGATGCACGAGCGACCTCAACTAGCTCCTCTCAATGTGGAGGAGCAGCGTTCTACTCCGAGTTCCTCCCAGACGATCGACCATATCTCTGAGTGAGAGCCCTGCCACCCTGCGAAGGAAGCTTATTTCAGCTGCTTGTATTCGCAATCTTGTTCTTTCGGTCACTACCCAAAGCTTGTGACCATAGGTGAGGGTAGCAACGTAGATCGACTGGTAAATTGAGAGCTTTGCCTTTCAGCTCTGCTTCCTCTTCACCACAACAGACCGGTACAAGCTCCGCTTTACAGCAGAGGCTGCACCAGTCCACCTTTTGATCTCCCGTTCTATCCTTACTTCACTCGTGAACAAGACCCCAAGCTACTTGAACTCCTCCACTTGGGACAGGACCTCATTCCAGACCCGGTGGGTGCATTCCACCCTTTTCCATCTGAGAACCATGGCCTCGGACTTGGAGGTGCCGATTCTCAACCTGGCCGCTTCACACTCAGCTGCGAATCACTCCAGCGAGAGCTGGAGGTCCCGACTTGATGAAGCCAAAAGGACAACGTCATCTGCAAAAACAGCAGAGACGAGATCCTATGGCCATCAAACCAGAACCCCTCAATGCCTCGGCTGTTCCTAGAATAAAAATTATGAACAGAATCGGTGACAAAGGACAGCTTTGGAGGAGTCCAACCCCCACTGGAAATGAATTCGACATGTTGTTACCAATGCGGAACAAGCTCTGGTTCCTTCAATATAGAGACTGAATGGCCCGTAGCAACGGGTCTGGTACACCATATTCCCGGAGCACACCCTACAAGAAAGCCAGAAGGACATGGTCAAAAGCCCTCTCCAAGTCCACAAAGCACATGTGGACAGATTGGGCAAACTCCCATGCCTCCTTCAGGATTCTGTAGAGTGTGTAAAGCTGGTCAAGAGTGCTGCGGGCAGGATGAAAACCACATTGTTCCTCCTGAATCCGAGGTTCAACCATCGGTCAGGTCCTCCTCTCCAGTACTCATGAATAGACTTTCCCGAGTAGGCTGAGGAGTGTTCTTCCATGATAGTGGACTGTGGTGTGATTGTGGAATATTCAGAAAGTACATGTGAATGTGATAGTCAGTCATCCACATATTTTTGAACAAAAGCATTTTCAGCTTTCAGCTATTATAAGGTTTTGGTCTTCTCAGGTCAGTACTGAGGGAAGCACGGTGGCATAGTGGTTAGCACGTCCACCTCACACCAAGAAGGTCCTGGGTTTGAGTCCTGGGCTCGGCCATTTTTGTATGGAGTTTGTATGTTCTCCCCATGCTTGCGTGGGTTTCCTCCAGGTACTCCGGTTTGCACCTCGCTTTGCTATACATCAGTTCCCCTTCTTGCTATGAGTTTCACATACTTTTCTCTTGCTTTGCAGGCTGCATTATTTTGCCATCTGGCCCCACACCCTATATTGCTTCCGTCTCGTAATTCAGCATCTACCAGGAGCATCTCTTTCCTCTCTGGCCTTGCAATTTAAGTCACTTCAATTCACAATCGAGAGTTTCACTCCTCCTTCTGGATTTTATGGAGGAGGTCGATACCCCCACTGGCTCTGCCTTGGGCTCTGTTATGCCCTTGAGCTTTGCTGTGGCTATTGGTCTGTTCTGTTGGACCTGGAGTAGATTGCTCCGCCCCACTGCAGCATGGAGGACATCAGGTCTCCAGCCAGCTATGCTGGGGGTGTCACTCTCATCAAGCTCTTGCTTATGATCTTACTTTGTCTTTATTGCACATATTCCACAACTTCTTATTAAAATATTTTGTACTTGCATCTGGCTTTTTCTCAATATTGTGTATGATATATTTGTTACAGTGAGGAGGATTTGTGATCCAACCAATCCACCAATATCCCTATCACCAATAAGTAATGATTTAAATGAGATTTTTTTTCAGTCAGAAAGTCCTTTCTCTTACAACACATAATCTTTACCTTGAACCCAAATAGCTGTGAATCTTACATACTCATTCTTCACTCATTCATTGAACCGTTTAATCCTATTTGGGTAACAGGGAGGCTGGAGCCTACCTGAGCCGACACTGGGTGAAGGCCCTGAACAGCTCACCAGACCATTGGAGAGCCAAAACACACACAACCATTTACACTCACACATATCTTTGGACTGTGAAAGGAAACGAGTACCCGGAGGAAAGCCACGCAAGCATGGGGGTTTGAGCAAGGGCTTTGTTGCTGTGAAGCGGACGTGCTAACCACTACACCACCTTGCCGCCCACTGTGAATCTGAAAAGTGAAAAATTATCTGCCAAAGATAATCCCCTTTACCTTTCAAATACTGACTGCATCACTGTAGACACTCAGCCCTGTTCTCCATGTCCACTTGACAGGTTCAGTGTGTACCTGTTTTTTTCACTGTGACTGGAATTCCTTCTTATCCACTTGCCAACATCATGATATTATGATAGCAACTCCCACCTACAGGCCTCATTTTTCAGCATGACATACGACATGTGTTCATGTACGTGTAAGGAACTGTTTAACCTCTGATCTCCGAAAGATTTCTGTCTCTTCTTTCTAAGGAATGTACACCTGCTCCATAACAGCCGGCAAAACGATTTCCAGGCATTTATGTCAAAACTGGTGTTAAAGTAGATTTTAGAATTTCGCCTGAAGTCAACAGAAAGAGTTAGTTCCTAAACCGTTTTCGTAGTTATATGGATCATTTCAAACATTTGTCTTAATTTTATAATCCGGACTGACGTTCATACATTTTATTGTGAGTGAGTGACATGTCGCCATGAATGTAAAGTTATGGCTGGAACTTTCACTTGAACCCCTGTTGTTGGTCAAGGCTGACTATCCAACTGGGAAATGCAATTACACTCGAGCAGGCTTAGGAGCACATGGAGCACATTCTTTGGAATCCTCTTTGTTTTGTCACCACACAGTGGCCTGCTTAGATGTGTATTATTCCACCTGAGTAAATACTGTACAGCATTTCTCCCACATGGCTCTGAACATGTCTTCGATGAGAGAGTCTTTTTCCACCTCACTCGATCTCATCCACTCCATTCTATTTGTTCTCTTCCCTGCTTTAATCGAGCACCTCTGCATCGCTGAAATTTTAATACTGTTAGACAAATCTTTGGTACGCATATCCATTCCCCTAAAATATTATTGTGAACTGTGTGAGGACACTCACTCATTTGCTGAACCCCTTACTCCCACTAGGGTCGCAGGGAGGCTGGAACCTATCTCAGCCGACACTGGGCAAAGGCGGGGTACTCCCTGAACAGTTTGCCAGACCATCACATACGCAACTATTCACTCACACTCACACATAAGAACAATTTGAAACAGCAAATTAGCCTACGATGTATGTCTTTGACCTGTGGGAGAAAACCGGAGTACCAGGAGGAAACCCACGCAAGCACAGGGAGAACAAACAAACTCAACACAGAAACGCCCCTGCCAAGCCCAGGACGTAAACCCAGGACCGTTTTGTTGTGAGGCGGACGTGCTAACCACTACGCCACCGTGCTGCCCTGCATGAGAACAGTTTCTGGTGAATAACAGTTGTAGTTTAATGTATGCACCAATAAACATAGCTCACTGTAAAGCTTGATTTAAAAAGATATGGCATGCCAAATTCCTCACATAGTTCCATCTCAGTGTAATGAATGATTACAAGTACATAGTTTAACTTCACGGTTTATGCATCTACTAGACAGTCAGATAGTATTAAATGAGATCTTGTACTTCAAATCTCAGGAATTCATAATTAAATGTGATTTCTTCCACACAAATCATAACCGATGAACATTTCCAAAAAAGTGTGCAAAGTTTTAATTTGGTTGTCTACAATTCCCACATAAATGCTGAACTGTGAAACAACCATCATCACTAACTGATGAAATGAATGCATTGTGAATTTATCTTAAACCTTCATTGTTCATTTTCTGAACCGCTTAATCCTAATTAGGGTTGCGGCGGGGGGGGGCTCTGGCGCCCGGCGCCCATCTCAGCCGACTCTGGGCGAGGGCAGAGTACACCCTGGACAGTTCGCCAGGTTATCGCAGTATCTTAAACCTTTTGAAGTCATATTTTGGGACAATAATTATTTACTGGTGATTTAAGGCATAATTCGTACATTAAATCTGTCACCATGATAAACATTCATTAATTTATTAATTTGCCGGAGGCTGGAGACTATTTCTGCTGACTCTGGGCCAAGGAAACAACTCTTGCCAGTCTATTGCAGGGCCAACACACACACACAACCATTCACACTCACATTCAGGGGTAATTTTGAACAGCCATCAATCCATCTATTTGCCAAACCACTTAATCCTAATAGGGTCCCGGGGAGGCTGGAGCCTATATCAGCCGTCTCTTCTCGAAGGCAGGGTACTCCCTGAACAGCTCGCCAATTCATTACAGGGCAACACACACAACCATTCACACCCACACCTACAGGCAATTTGGAACAGCAAGTTAGCCTAATGTGTATGTCTTCGGACTGTAAGAGGAAACCGGGGTACCCAGAGGAAAACCCGCACAAGCACAGGGAGAATATGCAAACTCCAAACAGAAACGAAACCTGGGACTCAAACCAAGGACCTTCTTGCTGTGAGGTGGATGTGCCAATCCCTACACCACCGTGCTGCCCCGCTTCGATAAAGTCCTTCTTCTTGATATACTTCTTCTTCTTGATAAAATCTTATTTTATTTTTATTCTTAGTGTTAACTATTTAAGCTTGCTCTGTCTTGGGTAAATTATCCCTCAAATCTGATTAAAAAAATTATTGATAAACTGTTCTGAAACCAGCTGTTATTCTCCACAAGTTCTTAAGAGTTACAATGTCATCACTGTCCTTATCAGCTTCCTGCACCTGGCTGAGCTGATACTGCTGCTTCATGATGTAAAAGTGCTCCATCTTGTTTAGTTTCACCTCCTGACAAACAAAATTGGTTCATCTTTTTGGTCAGAGAGATGCCTGGTATCTGTCACTGCAAACTGACAGCAGCAATAAACACATTTTATTAGAATAAGCACAGGCTCAGCTTTAGTCTTAAGTGCAATTACACCTGATGTTAAAGGCATTTCATGCAGAAATCGATATTTGCAATATGTTTTGCTTTTTCCATGAAGTGACTCTTAATTAAAATTTTTAATCATATGAAGAATTTTTCCTGAGAAATCAGATTTTTTAGAAGACCTCTTGTACACCCACTTTAAGCATGCTTCTTTGTTTACACGTGATACGTACATTTCTGGGACCTTGCGAATGGCTGAGGCTCCAGCCGTCCTCTATATGGTGAGACTATGCATGTGCATTCAGATTTATCACTCTGAATGATTTCCTTGATGTAGAAAACTACGACATAGCAAACAAACGGCACTCAGCATACGTGCTTGGATTACCTCTGTGAACACAAGAAAATGACGTGTACACACATACGTGAGGTTATGGGATTGCGTAGACAGTAAAAATATTGCAAATTGCGATTTGCTACAAATGCATGTATATGCATTGAGAAGACGACCATAACTATAACATACTATAATATAATATATACTATAAGATAGGAAAGTTTATTGAAAGGTTTTTTTCAACCATCTGAAAGGAGAAAAGTAATTGTGTTAGGATTTCTGTTTTACCAAAAGTGTCTTTAAGGTAATAGGGTGAGGAGCTCAGAAATCTCGGGGCAGCTTAGGGTACAGTCGGAAATGAGTCCATTGAGGTAGTTCGGGCATCTGTTTAGAATACCTCCTGGTTGACTCCCTTTAGAGGTGTTCTGGGCACTTCCAACTGGAAGGAGGCCCTGGTTAAGACCCAGAACTTACTTGGGGGATTTTATATATCCGTCTGGCCTGGGAACATCTTGAGAGCCCCCAGGAGGAGCTAAAACGTGTCTCTGGGAAGAGGGATGCCTGGGTTTCCCTCCTAGACCTGTTGCCTTCACGACCTGACCTTGGATAAGCTGAAGAAGATGGATGGATGAATGGATGGATGGATAGCTGGGTCTTTGAGGCAATGTTCTTTGCTGCAATAAATATTTATTTAGTCTCTGTACTGCTACTGGTGTATTAGCATAAGAAGAGTGTGAGAACATGCCAGAAACGAATTAGAGTCCAGCTGTTGTTTGTTTAGCAGGACAGCAAGGAAGAGGTCTTAAAGGTGCCCATTCACTTACCAGTCATTAAATTAAGATCAATACACTGTTATTTCTTGGAAATAAAATGGAAGAATGTCTTTTCTGGAACCATTTCTTACTCTTGTATGCGGGTGTCAATGACCCCTGCACCGGCCATGATGATATTAGCAAACATTGACATATTTTTTATCGTATGCCTTCTTCTGTTTCTTATCACTTGATATCCAACTTTTCCACTTTCTATGAATCGGTGTTGCACTGCCAAGTTATCACGCATTCGCAAGATCGTTCCTCTACTTACGCAGACTTGAAATTGTTATTGTAAACAAACAAAACTAAAACAAAATTTAAAACAGGTGAATAAGAGGTACTAAGCCCTTGTGCTGGGGTGGTTTCACCAGGAAGTCTTTGTATTTAGCCAAAATGAACTGATAATGGAGGATTAACACATTCACTACTGAATGAGCACCTTTAAGCCAAATACACAGAAATCCTAATAAGTTAGAGTTAGTTGGATGTAATAATGATTAAGTTTTATTGAGTGCTCTGGCATCATGGTACCAGTAATTTGGGCCTTTTTGCAAATTTATAACAATTTTCAATGGGTTTATATTTTCATACTACTCTATGAGCTTACTTAGTGGGGGGGGGGGTCTTTCCAGGATTTAATTCTAGGCCATTACAGCATGTGCCGTGGCCAGGAAAGTGTTGTGAAAACAACGAACCCTCAAGCCCACAGCACACCAGCACAACTGCCCTTGGGTCTCATTGGCAGTCTGAGGGGAGCTTCTTACCGGAGTCACAAGCCAACCCAAACAGTGTCATGTTTGAACACCTATTTCCACTGGGAAGGCGAAAAAAAGAACTGCAGGGCTTTAATCAGAATCTTACAAACAAGGAGGCCTTTGATAACAGCCCATGCTGTCCATTTATCTTTCTACTCTGAAGGTTGCGCTGGCTTATGTCACCCACTTTGATCCTGCTTTTTTGGAACATGATGTCGGATATATCTCCTCTGCAGCGCTGCCTCCAGTAACAGATCTTTAGCTTGGGATCCATTACAAAACCTATTCCGGCTTTAGGTATTTTGGGGTTTTTAATTAGCAGTGCTCAGACACTTTTTTTTTAATGCATTCAAGTGTTGTTGTTGTTGTTGTTGTTGTTGTTGTTGCAGTAATAGATTTATATTTGGGACCCTAACCCAAAAAAAAAAATACAATTAAACCTACTCACTTCACACACTTCATTCAAAAATGTTCTCCAGGCCTTTCTCAATGAGTCCTTGCCATAACTTTGTAGAAGTTTACACCGCTTTCTTTAGCTTTTTCTTTTTTAACTTGTCTCTCTAAATTTTTTCTTTTCTAACTTCTTCAGCTTGAATTATCTGGACAAAATATTGTCACAGACAACCCTTCTTGGGGCGGCACAGTGCTGTAGTGGTTAGTACGTCTGCCTCACAGCAAAATGGTCCTGGGTTTGAGTCCCAGGCCCGGCGAGGCCGTTTCTGTGTGGAGTTTGCATGTTCTCCCCGTGCTTGTGTGGGTTTCCTCCAGGTACTCCGGTTTCCTCCCACAGTCCAAAGACATGCACATTAGGCTAACTGCACTGTGTGAGTGTGAAAGGTTGTGTGTTTCCCTGCAATGGTCTGGTGAGGTGTTTAGGGTATAGCTCGCTTTCGCCCAGTGTCGGCTGAGATAGGCTTCAGTCTCCCCATGACCCTTATAGCAGGATTAAGTGGTTTAGCAAATGAGTGAGAGTAAGTGACAACACATCTTGCCTCCTCTTCAGATATCGTTTACACAGGATTTTTATCCTTTTTAAGGTTGTTAAAAATGTAACATTTGTGTAAGATTTAAAAAGCCAAGATACTCCCAAATGTTGATAAAAAGATAAGCTGTAATATAATTTCTGCACGTTTTTGAATCATTGGATGAATATCCAGTACTAAGTACTGTATTAGGATTATAGTTGCTACAGATTCATCAAGACCAGAATGTACCTCTTCCGAACACTAATCCTGCCAGGACTTCTTTATGGATCAAAAACATGGACGTTGCTCAAGTCAGACAGAACAGGCATGTATTCCAAATACAAAGTTTATGACAAATCATGGGAGTTTCCCTCCTCCTTTGAAACAAAACCATCAGATTAAGGGTGTACTCACACTAGGCTATCCGTACCGCTCCCGAGAATATTTGACTCCCAAAGATCGTTAGGTCGCATAATTGAGAAATCTGTATGGCATGTGAGAGGATCATGTGTTATTGTAAAATGTAAAACACAAATATAAACTCCAGGTGGCATGGTGGCATAGTGGTCAGCACCTCAGCCTCACAGCAAGAATCATCATTCAGACCATCTTCCTGGACAGTGCAATATTACTCTTCTAAGTGCAATACTCATGTTTAGAGCAGGTCTCAAACATCACATAACATTTTAGAACCATGCATCTTATGATTAAAAAGCTCTACCTCTTAACCTGTGTATACCATGCACCTTTGACATATCATGCACCCTTCTGTGTATGTGTGTATATGCGGATAGACGTTTATGTCTGTAAATGTGTGAATATGTGAATACATGTATTTGTGTTTGCATACATAAGATATATGTATGCTTATGTGTCTATATGTGAACATATGGGTATGTGTATATATGTGTATGTAGGCATATGCACATATATAGCTTAGTGCAGTTACCTTAGTTGTCTTTTGTGCACTTTTTTTTGATAATTGTTGCTAAACAGAGAGCTGCTAAACTGACTTTCATTGTTCATGCAACAGTTTACAATAAAGATCTCTTTAATCTTTAATCTTTAAGAAGGTCCTGGTTTTGAGTCCAAGGCTTGGGCATTTCTGTGTAGAGTTTGCATGTTCTCCCTGCATGTTCACCTCCGGGTACTCCGGTTTCTTCCCACAGTCCAAAGACATACACATTAGGCTAATTGGTTGTTCCAAATTGCTCCTAGATGTAATTGTGGGTGTGAATGATTGTGTGTGTATTTGCAATGGTCTGGCTAACTGTTCAAGGCGCCTTGCACCCAGAGTTTGCACCTAGGATTGGCTCCAGCTTCCCCACAACGCTAAACAGGATAAGCGGCATGGATAATGAATGAATGAATGAATGATTGATTGATTGATTTCTTGAGAGACATTCGACATATCGGCACAGTGGCATAGTGGTTAGCACGTCCACGTCACAGCAAGAAGGTCCTGGGTTCGAGTCCCAAGCTTGGGTGTTTCTGTGTTGAGTTTGCATGTTCTCCCCATGCTTGCGTGGGTTTCCTCCGGGTACTCCGGTTTCCTCATATAGTCCCAAGACATGCACATTAGGCTAAATGGCTATTCCAAATTGCCCCTAGTTGTGTATGTGAGTGTGAATGGTTGTTGCCCAAATTGCCCCAAGGTGTGAGTGTGGGTGTGAATGGTTGTGTGTGTATGTTGGACCTGTGATTGACTGCGCGAGCTGTTCAGGGTGTACCCTTCCGTCGCCCAGTGTCGGCTGAGATAGGCTTCAGCCTCCCCGCAACCCTAATGGGGTTAAGAGGTTTGGCAAATGAGTGAGAAAACCCTTGTGGTTTCTGACTCAATTATAGTAGGCATATCAGTTTAGGAACAGCACTGGGTATCATTCAAGTTATAATATTGGTACTGTACTGAAAGTGAAAGTGGGATTGATCACAGATAATTGTGACCTTCGTCCAGCTAAAGTGAAGCCACAACGGTAGTGCAGTAATATTCATCTTTGACCTGAAGACGGTCGATAACAGAAGAAAGTAGGTATTATTGTGTTTTCTTGTAATAACACGTCACTGTGCTTTGCATAGGTAAAGAAAGAGGGCAGCAAAAGTATTTACTGAACCAGGTGACCTGCATTGACTTTGATTACAGGAACATTTAGGTTGACTACAAACTCCCGTAAGCAGTTTCAACACCTGATCCCACAAATTAGCCAGACTTATGAGCACAAAGGCTTAGCTCATTACCTAAATCATGACCTGCAAAGACAAATACTTTGGCATACTTATTTTTCAAGCACTTATCCCCTAATGATCTGTGTCCTGGGCTCAAACTTAATCCTGTTTAGATTACGAAAAAAAAAAGCAGCATTCACTCAGACATTCAGCCAGTTAACTTGACTTCAAAGATAAATACCTATGACTTAAGAGGACATATCCTGTTGCTTTAAGACACGGGTAAGACAATGAGAATACCGCTAGCCCAGCAGTGCCTTATTAGTGCAGGCCCTGAATTACCAAAACTTCCTGTTTAACACATGTTTAGCAGCAGACACCTCACAGTGTATACATGAAGAATCCTATGGCGTTTCAAAGCCAGGCTTAAACAACTGGCCACTGGGGTTTGCTTTCTTTCCGTTGACACCTATAGCTGCCACTTATCTAGATCGACTGCAGAGCCTCCACTGGCAAGGCTCAATGATCAAAAAACTTTACTTAAAAAAAAGTCTGACTAGCAAAGGAAAATTTATGAATAGCTTTTAAATTGCAGGGAGACTGACAAAACTCTGGTTATTGTCTGCACTGGTCATTACAGCCATTCTGTACTTGGGCTGTTTCATGGTCAGGGTTGTCTTTTTAAAATTATACAAGGGACCCCTTTAAGTAGGCACTTGCATACTTTGACTGTCTCTTGTTTATTGTTACTACACTAGTGAAATCTTTTCTCAATTCCGATAAATAGTGTTATCAGAGGAAAATATTGCTCAAATTTTGACTAAGTACAGATTCCATTCTGTCCTCTGTAATAAAAATAGAAGCTTTTACCTGATAAAATCCTGAACTGCACTCCTAATTACCAACTTTTACTTTTGGAGGGGTATTTTCATACAATCTAGAAAGATGTTCTGCTGCTCGTAAGCTCTATTTATGATCTAAGTTGCTTTGTCGGAATCCTTTGTCCATCAAAAATGTCTTCTCCGGGGAGTAGACATTACATGTGGAGGAAAGAAGTGCATTTTTCAGATATTAATTGATTTTTCTAAAGCAGCATGGTACTGTATAGCTTGCTGAAAAATACAATTGGGATTCGATGCAAAATACTTTCTGCACAGAGTTCCACATCAGCTTGATAAGTATGTCCATCAAAAAAGTGTCCTCTCTGGAAAACCACAATGATTGTCACTGATGCTGTTGGTACTGCAGTTAATAATATATACAACTAATGTTGCATGAATATATGTTCAATACTTATTTTCCCCATATATAT
>JBCNYH010000025.1:28476321-28488591 GCA_039654325.1 Tandanus tandanus
CAGGGGGGGTTGGACTTCTGGTCGTGGTGTTTTTTGAAAATTGGGGGAAGCTTCGTCCCGGGGGGCCCCCGGACCTTTTTCCCCCCGAAACCCCCCCCCCCCCCCCCCCCCCCCCCTATTTATAGAGAACCCAGCACTGGGTGCACTTAACATTGAATACGATGTTGGGACAATCTTTTATAGTGCAGCATATCTGAAGTGACTTCATTTCTTTCCATTATTTCCATATGGCAGAACGTGGAGCTGCTCTTTCCTTTACTCCCAATGCGCTGTAGTTTAAAGATCTGTTAGCCACATACAGGTTTTTACAGGGCTGTCCTTATGCTATCCTGATTGAGCTAGAAGAAAGAGACATTATCCAGAGCCGTCATGGAAGCAATCTATGAAAAAAAAAAAAACTAAGTATGAAGAGGTTTGTGAAGGTTTTGGGTCTAAACCTTGAAATATCAAACATACAAACTGGACAGCATTTCTGATTTTCAGTGCCTTTTAATTTGATGTATGTGGGTTCGCAAAACCACTTATTTTGTGGTTTGAGCTCTGCTGGCGACTTATGCAAAAAAAAAAAAAAACATGGACCAACACAGTTTGCTCTGAGCTGTACACCAGGCTGATTAACCAACTCGGATACAGCTACAGTTGTTCTGTCACATCCCACATTTGATTATTGGACATTTGGCATTTGGACAAGGGATAAGAGGACACCTGGCCTTGTTTTGGTTGCTTTCCTACACAAACACCTAAAGCACGGAGATGCTGAACACATGAGTAAACAAATCTTCTAATCCCCCTTCTCCTCCTATTTTTATAACAACTTTTTTTTCTTTTTCTTGCATCTTTGGAACACATGCTGGGCTACTGGTGACCACACGGCAAAAAAAGTTCTACCACCTGTTTCAAACTTGATTTTCATAAATAACAGGTCTTGTTTTGTTTACTCTCTATGCATTTTCTTTCATTCATTGTGTTTGATGATACAGTGCTAAGACGCAGCTACAGTAAAATAAATACAGATTGAATCCGTTAACCACGCAGCCGTGCAAGCAACTTCTTGGTACAGCTAAAGTCATACTTTTTTCCCCTCATTTTTTTACCTTGTGCCAAGACATCTGTCTTGGGACACACCCTATGATTATAAGTGAAAGGAAGCAGCATCTTTTGATTATTTTGCTTCATACTGCACACACATGCAGAGAGGTCTGTCAAAGCCATTAAAATAAGATACAAAACATTTGCCAGATTTGATTAATTTGATGCAGATAACAGAACTGCTAGAGGACACTGGTAACAATTCACTGGCAGATTAAAATGCAAAACTAAGCAGTTTTTAACTAATTATCACACTGATATTTTATAGCCTTACAAAAGTGTTAAAATGCATCCAGAAGAAATTTATTGCATGAAAAGAACTACATCATGCTATTGCAGCACTCCCAAGGGCTGCATAAAACATAAAGGAAATATACTGTATGCAGAATGAAAGCGATGTAGTCCTCTCTGTGAGCTAGCACTATATTTAATATATTTAACAGTATTAAGCTACGCATGAGAGTTCATTGCTAGTCCTGCATAGCTGCCATTATTAACATTTTTTGTTTTTTTACACAGTGCTTTGTTTTGCATAGACTGCAGAAGAAAAATGTGTGAATTCTCTTATGTTTTAAAGTTTTTGACCAATAATTTTGTCAATTATTTACTTAAATGGAATAATTTTAAAAAAGATTAAGTTTAGGATCTCTGAAAAATAAAAAAATGTATTGACCTTCAATGATGGATATGGGTGGCATGGTGGTGTAGCGGTTAGAATGTCCATGGCAAGAAGGTCCTGGGATCTAGTCCCAGGCTCAAGCATTTCGGTGTGGAGATTGCATGTTCTCTCTTTGCTTGCATGGGTTTCCTCCCAGTACTCTGGTTTTCCAAACCACTTAATCTTAGTAGGGTCATAGGGAGGCTGGCATATGACCAAGAGTCAGACCATCACAGAGCCAACACATACAACCATTCACACTCCCACCTAGGGGCAATTTGGAACAGCCAATTAGCCTAATGTGCATGTTTTTTGGAACGTGTGAGGAAACCGGAGTACCTGGAGGGACCCCCACACAGAAACGCCTGAGCCCAAGACTCGAATCTGGGTCTTTCCTGCTTAAAAACGTACAGTTTGTTAAATTTTAGCTGTTATCATTGGTTACTTATTACTATTCAAAAAGTACTAACGTGTCGTAAGGTTGATCATCATGCCAACCCTAACTGAAATGCTCCAGTAAGTTGCGTATCAGTTTGCATCCCAAGAAAGTGCAATACTGTTCGATCCCAGCAGAAGAAGCCCACCTCAGCTCATATGGTTTCCACTGCTGCATCTATTACACAAGCCCTACTGTGTGAAGTCACTTCCAAGTCAAATAAGCCCCCCTTCCTTTTCCAAAAGGAACACCTAAAGAGGGACAAGGAGTAAGCCTGCCAAAAAAGGACTAGGATCTCAAACATTCCTGTCATCCAGGCCATGTTTTCATTACCCCAACAAATTTACACAGTTGTTAGTGATGGCCTGGGATTCCTCCTAAAGCACAGCCCACCAATAATAAACAGAGAGCAGCTGACACCCTTAGACACCTGCACAAGCCGTCCTGACACTGCAGGATTGTTCTTGTTGCGAGGAGGTGGGATATAGAAGGAGATATACCAGGAAGCTTGAATGTTGCCTTGAAAGAACCCTTCTGCACTGCCATTATGTACCACCCTAATTCTCACCTCAGAGATAAAATGAGTCCATGGAAATTCCCTCCACAGAAAAAGTCACTTGTGCAACCCTGCGATAAAAGCCATACGGTCATTTTCCGTTGCTCCGTTCAGAGTTTCTGACGGGTGGGTGTTTGAAGGTTTTTAATGCTTTGCCAAAAACAAAGGCTGTGAACCTCTTTATCCAATAAAGTCTATAGTTATTGGATACATGTTTAATACAGTGGACCATTTGTAATCATACATTATAGCCATCTTTGTTTTAGAAGAAAAAAAAAAAACAGTTCTTATCTATAAAAAGCTTTTCTGCCAGCTACATGAACATTGCATAATAGCTTTGTTAAAACATGTCAGCCGAATAATATTATTAGATATTAGTGTTTCACCTTGCCCAGTACAGTAATGATTCATCCAGATAACTTATCCATATAACATTCAATCTTCAACAACATTCAACAAGGCTGTAGGGTGCTGGGCTCGTGATCGAGAGGTTGTGGGTTCAAATCCCAACTAGACTTCCACTGTGCTAAGACCCTTGTTCAAGGTCTAAACCACAAGTGTGCCTCTGTCCACCCAGCAGTATAAATGGGTACCAGTCAAAATACTGGAAAGGTAAGCTGCGATGGATTAGTGTCCCATCCAGGAGGAGTTGAACTCCTAGTCGCATCACGCTTCAGAAATCGGGATAAGCTCCGGCTGTGAAGTGCCACTGGGCTCAGGTGTGTAAAGCCCAACAGTATTTGAATATAAATGGAAATATTGTAGGTACACGGGCAGTGGTGGCCCGGTGGTAGGGTGCTGGATTACTGATCCCAAGGTCAGGGGTTCAGGCCCCACTGTCACTGGGTTGTCACTGATGTCACCCCAGTGCAGCTAACTGGGTTATCAGATGCCAGCCATGTCTCTCATTGTCTATGGTGAAAGGCATGTAAAAGAACCATTGCTGACTTTCATAAGGAGTAGGCCATTGGGTTGCCTTCAGTGTGTTTCTGCCCTGCGATGGCCTGGTGAGCTGTCCAGGATGTACTCTGCCCTCGCCCAGAGTCTGCTGAGATGGGCGCCAGCCTCCCCATGATTAGGATTAGGCTTAAGCGGTTCAGAAAATAAATGAATGAATGGATATTGGAGTACAACTTTTTTGGACAGAGTTTGATTAATTTGGTCTTGTAGGAAAAGCTGTTTTTAATTCTGTATGTGGTTGTGGGTTCGGATCTTGGGTACTTCCTGTCTCACAGTCCACTCCCAAGAGTCAACAACAAGTACTAATGATACAGTTTTAATGTTAACCTATCATGTTATAAATCATTTCAAGTTCTACAATTATTCTGAAACTGTGTTGGTCACCAGTCGATAAATCTAAAAGCATCCTTGATAAATCAAATGTGTGGCGATGGGTAGTGAGCTACACCTTCCCTTCCTCCACCTTCATGGCTAAAGTGCAAGGCACCTAGCCCCCAACTGCTCTCTGGGCACAACCAATTTGTGTGGCAGCCCACTGCTCCGAGTGTGTGTGTGTGTGTGTTCTCACTGTTTACATGTGTGTGCTCACTTTGGATGGGTTAAATGCAGAGGCCATAATTTCTCTTGCGGGATTAATACAGTATATCAAAATCAAAAAATCTAAATTAAGTCTCTTAATGATTTGTGGTTCGGAAAAAAACACATGCATGTTAGGCTATTTGGCTGTTCCAAATTGCCCCTCGATGTGAGTGTGAAAGGTTGTGTATGTGTGTGTGTGTGTGTGTGTGTGTGTGTGTGTGTGTGTGTGTGTGTCAGCCCTGCAATGGACTGGCTGTTCAGGGTTTCCCGCGCCTTCCCTGAGCTGTTCAAGATGTACCTCGCCTTCATCCAGTGTTGGCTGAGATAGGCTCCAGCTAATGAGTGAATGAGTGAGTAGTACTGAAATCTCTTCAATTCTTTCTGAAGGGAGAACACCTGTTCTCCGAAACACCATGATGGAACCAGGCAGTTCCTTTGAGCCTTGCTTTTGTTTTATTACTTTGTAGCTGTGGGCCGAAGGGTTTTGATTCCCTTTTCTAAAATCGAAAGACGATCCACTCGCCTTGTTCTTCCCACTATATTTCTACCCCACCCCCACCACCCCGCTCCGTCTGATGATTTCTTTTCAAGGGAGTGTAGAAGCCACAGATAAGGTAGATCGCTCGGCCTCTGGGCAGCTGTGAACCTGATAGCATCTGTTTAAAGTATATAAAGAGGAACTCATTTCTTTTTTTTTATGTCTGCGGTACCAGTTATCTCACTTTTATCCCACACATGTAAGGGAATCCACAGATGGCCAGAGTTCAGACAGAAATACAAATGTGATATCAGTGACTGGAGTGTTGTTGGGTGTAGAGGAGGCTTCACAGTAGAAGTGTAACCGTCTCACATTGAGGTAAACAGACCAGCCAAAACAAAGCTCCTATTCACAGCATATGTTATTGGAAGTCATTCTTTCATCATTATCATCTAGACAAAATAACCACTGAATGTTTTTAAAATGCTGAATCCATTTTGTCTTGAAGTTGCCCTCTACTTTTAAAGGATTATCTTAGATATCAGATCTACTCAAAATGTCTGTTCCGACCTTTATCTGCATTTTATTTTTATTGGAACTTTGAACCAATTCTTGCATTGTTTTTTTTTTTGTTTTTTTTATAATTTGTGAAGTAACATTTGTTTTAATATTTCTAAGAAAACTCTTACTGATTGATGTCACATCATCATTTTGTTGTTGTTGTTGTTGTTGTTGTTGATGTTGTTGTTGACGTCACTCACACTGTTATCTTCTCTGTCTGATTTATGAGATGATTAATGTTGTACATTTTCCTTGACTGGATGACTGTGACAGATATGTTCCTTCTCCACTGGTTTGCCAGTTTTCGTCATATTCTTTTTAATATTATGTATGCTTTTTTTCTCACAGTCCATAATTTTCATAAGAGACCACAGTGCTTGTGGAGAAGAAATATCTGGGTATATAGACTACGCCCACAGACTGAAATATGAAGACTTTGAATCATATTTCAGTGGGGAAAAAAAGCTTTTGCCACGACCAAGTGATTTAAGGTAAGCCTAGTTGTATTTGTTTAAATTATTTGCTCTAATTATCCTTTAGTAGATATTGTTCATTATTATTATGCTTTTAGGTAGGCAGTTCTGCTGGGTTTTTACACCTGAGCCTACTTGCTCATCAGCTCATCCCTCTTTCTGTGGCATGAAACGACTAGGGGTTCAACTCTTCCTTGATGGGACGCTAGTCCATAGCAGGTTACCTCCCCAGTATTTTTACTGCTACCCATTTATACTGCTGGGTGAACAGAGGCACACGTGTAGTTAAGACCTTGGCCAGGGGTCTTAGAACAGTGGGGGTTTAATGGGGATTCGAACCCATGACCTTTCGATCACGAGCCCAGCACACTAACCACTTCACCACCGGATTTTAAGGCTATGGTAAAATCTTCGAATGTAAGACGTAAGGAGTATCAGTCTGATGGGGCACTTGAACATAAATCATAACTCAGATTCTACTGGGGAATTGTAGGCCGTTTAGATTTCTATGGAAAAGCTTTCAGTCAGAAGAAATCCTTTGTACTAAAGACCTTCAAACATCAGAAAACTGATTTTTTTTTTTTACAAATTGCTGGAACTGGAGACTCCTTCTATCCACCTCTCCATTATCTATACTGCTTATTTGTCAGGGTCACAGGGAAGCTGGAGCCAATCCCAGCTGAGTTCAGGAGAAAAGTGATGCACACCCTGAACAGGTTGCCAAGCTATCACAGGGTTAACATATAGATGTACAACTTTTTTACTCTCCCATCCACACCTATGGGCAATTTAAAGTAGCCATGTGACCCAAGCACATGTCTTTAGACTGTAGGAGGAAACTAAAGCACCCTGAGGAAACCTACACAGGAACGGGGAGAACATGCAAATTCTATAGAGAGTCTCCCCATGAACCTAGTAGGATAAAGCGGTTCAGCAAATGAATTAATTCATTTGGCTTTTAGATTAATAGCTTAAATTGTAGTTTGTTAATAAGCAACACACTTGGTATTAGACTGTATTTAAATTAGATTATTATAAGTTGATAGACATCATTTTCAATAAGTAAAAAAAAAAGTTTGGTTACACAATACACACGCACCTATCTTATATAATAAAAAATGGTTCACAAATCTGAAACATGTTTTGTTTATACAACTCAAAGGAAATAGCCTACATTTTTGTGTATTTCATATTTACGATGATTTAGTCCAAAAAACACAATCCAACACCCAGTCTATTGACTTTTCTAACTGTAACAGTAGTTTTAGTTGCTGCTACATGTTCATCAGCCCTCCCTTCCAGCACACATTTCAAATAAACATATTAAACACTTTCAGAAGTCAGAAGTGAGTCATCACAATGTGTTGGGCATTATAAACTAATGTTCTGTGTTCAATGCAATTGTTGACTGCCAAGGAATTTTTAAATGCAGGCAATGATTCATTTGAACCATTGCATATTAGACATGTGCCTAGCCAGTGGCAAAACCTATCAATATCAGATGTGTAGAAATCCCATGAAAATTGTTTATGGTAATTGTTTGTATGTGTGAGAGAAAGAGAGAGCATGTGTCCCATGTGCATATATTGGAAACCAACAGTTTGCATCTTAACATAGGTTTTTTGATAATGTTGTGACTTAAAAAAAAAAAAAAAAAAAAAAGATTAATTGAACAGCAGACTTGTAGATTAATATTTTTGAGCTTGGAATAGAATTTTTGTCTCGTAAGATATTCCATGTGAGCTGTATTCAGTGATGCTCACACCTGCAAACCCCCAGCTCTTACCAGTGTAAGCAAAGGAAGTAAGTGTGTTATAACATAAGCTAAGCCTGGAGAACCCCCCCCCCCCACCCCCCCACCCCCCTCTCTCTCTCTCTCTCTTCCTTTTGCGGGAAAAATAACAGTCAGTGCTTGCGGTCGCTGGTAACATGGAGCAGATGAGTTCTTCCCGTACAGATGCACAAATCCATGCCACAAGTTGGACTCTGTCCGCCTCAATATAAAAAATAGAGTCCAAAAAAAAAAAAAAACATGACCAATAGCTGAAGACATTTTCAGACTGTTGTAAATGCAAGAAAGATGTGTTGGTAAAGAGACAGTAGAGGAGCAAGTGTGTGATGCACCCACATGATGGGGTATGTTGGGGTATGTTGTTATGGTTATTCTAGGATGTAATATTCATGACAGGCTCTAAACACAGCTTTATGACAGACATGTTTGGGTTTTTTAATAACTTATATTGCGAACCAATCCAGAATTTGTGCTGCACTCAAAGTTTTTATGCAGAATAATGCAGGATCTTTCAAAATGTCAAGTCATGTTTTAGTTAAATCCAACGCGCAATATATACAATTCATGGTCAATTTCCTTTACCATCTCCTATGTTTATTCCACAATGATCACTTTGACAGATGTTTAGAAGCACTGCCTCTTCTGGTGTATCCGATTTTACCACAGTCATGTACAAGTACCTCTTTGGGAATTAGTGTGCAGCAGTTGTGTGTATGCACAATGAAACAAAACAGAACAAAGTTCACATAGGCAATATTTTACTTTAAGACTTTTAAATGTAGAACAGTTTTTAAGGTGTCGCCTTGGCCAAACCCTTTCTGTGTCTCTCCGTGCTGCATTCCTGCCGTGCACCTGTTGCTCAAATCTGCTGTTTTAAAGATATGTGCACTGCAACCTCTTTGACTAACTTTTAACATGAGCAGAACTGAGATAAGCCCAAGAGTAAAGACACAGTTTTCAGGTAAGCATGATCTGTAAGTATGACTTATCGCTGCAAAATAAGTCTTAATGTACCCAACTGACGTCTTAAGTAAATAAAATTTACATGTGAATAAACTTCTTGAACTTGAGACACAAGGTTTTGTCATGTCTTCATCAGACATTGTCCGATTTCTTTTCTTTTTATTTCTTTTTTTTTTTTTTTTCTTTTTTTTTTTTTTTTTTTTTTGGACCATTTTAAAGTGGAGATTGGCCTTTATTTATGTGGGTCATTCTCTGAAACTGGGTCAAAATAAATGATTCACATTTTGGACTTAATATTTTCCAAAAATTATAAAGAATTAAACGAATAATCCCTCCCCAAACCATGCCACATGGACACATAGAACATGTCAGACAAAATAATTCAGATACATTCAGCGGGACAAAAGTGCAGAGTGCATGTTCTCTCCATGCTTGCGTGGGTTTCCTCTCAGTACCCTGGTTTCCTCCCACAGTCCAAAGATATGCACATTAGGCTAATTGGCTGTTCCAAATTGCCCCTAGGTGTGAATGGCTGTGTATGTGTTGTCCCTGCGATGCTCTGGTGAGTTGTTCAGGGTGTAAGCCACCTTCGGCACCTCACGACCCTAACAGGATTAAGCGGTTCGGGCGATTGAGTGAGTGAGTTTCCAGGCTTTTCTAATGATTGTGTTAAAATTTCGAGTTTAAAAAATTTACAGTGTAGAATATCTGCTGTAATATATTGATTCAATCACTGTGTAAAGGCGGAGCTCCCCATAAGGTCTTTGCGAGTGTTTATTTATTATGTTATGCGTAGACGGTTTCAGCGTCCTTGACAACTAGTGCCATGCAACTTAGCAGTACATAAAATCCAATCAACATTAACTCAGCAACACAGGGACACAGAACCACCATTCAAAATGAAGTTGATAGGTTAGTTCTGTATAGCAATGTGCAGGCATGGGATGGATACAGGGCATCAATCCAAAATGAAGTCAAAGGGTTAGCTCTGTATAGCAATGCATGTACACAGGACAACCATCCAGGCCATATTCCATGACTGTGGTGCTCCACTCAGCTCCGCTACTGATCTCTTTATCTAGGCAAAAAAAAAAACAATTGAGACTTACAATCATAGATCTTTAGGGTCATTGTGTTCAAACTGGATTTACCCCTCTTACACAGTGCATTTTTATTTTTTACAAAGCTTTTAAGAATGTGTTCATATTCAATAGGATTTGTATTCCTTTTAGAAAAGTTGAGAGAATCTTAATTCAATATAATAAACCTGAGCACAGGCCACCTTTTCTTTCTTTCAAATGTTACGAAGTGTAATGATAAAGACTTTTCCAAAAAAAATGTGATTTTTTTTACACATTCGCAAGGCAGCATGGGTATGGTGCCATCTCCATTGCGGATATTAAATTTATATAAATATATATATATATTTATTTATTTATTTATCAACAAAAGTTTTGTCACATGTGTGCCTGATACTGACAACAACTGATAACTTCACTTCTGATTAATCGATTTTCATCAACTATGCCTTACATTAATCCTACAAGTTTACAGATTGTTTTGTGAAAGCAACAGGAAATTGTAATTTATTTATACTTTTTACAGCTAATAAAAGAAGAAAACATCCATTCCTGGCTGGACATAAGACTCATGTAACATCATAATAATCATGTAATAATCATGTAACATCAAATTCTGGATCAAAGTAATTAGTAAAATTAGTAAAATATAATTAGTAAAATTAGTAAAAAATAATGATGATTAAGTAAATATACATAAAATACAGGTATTAAAGCAGCTTTCAGGCAATTTATGACCAAAGCTTAAATGGTTTTCGCTAAAATGATTAAAATCTTTTTGCAAAAACTGTAGAAACCTTCAAGATCTCCTAAAAGCATATGGAAATAATTTGCGAGCAGTAGTAAGAAATTTCAGACACCCTTGGTACACATAGGTAAGCTCGGTCATGCAAGAAAAACTACCCACAAAACAACTGGCTGCACAAAAGTTGTAGTTCCTCCTGATGACTCAAAAGCTCCATTAGGACTCATAGCTAGTAATGTCTGCTTTAGCATCAACTGTACGTCATATTTCTTGCAATGGTCACCATACACCATACAGGTCCTGTACAAGACACAGCTAGAACACCATGATGTGCTTACCAAGGCCCTAACACGTGGAAACTGTTATTAGCAGAAACGTGGAGAAAAAAATTATATTTGTGATGAATTATTAATTTAATATTATATTGCTACGCCACCAATGTTGTTACTGACCATCTAGAAAATTGCCTGACCCAAAGTTCAATGAAGAGCCAGTCATGTATGAAAGTGAAACATCATGGTTTGAGGTCACCTCCAGTACATAGGTATCACAAAGCTATATAAGATAATATATAATGGCTGTCCGTCGTTACCGACATTGACTGTCATATGTTTTGAGTTGAGGCCTATCTTAAACAGACTCTCTGAGCAATCAGACCCACCCAGGATCTGCAGAATTGCTGGAAGTTGCTTGAAGCAGCTGCCGAGTGTCATTGGTCATGCGCACGCTGATATTCTTGCTTGCGCAGCTGTTCTATGTCTGACTTGGCCTTCCTCAACAGTCCTCGCCACTTGTCTCTCTGGAGTGCCTCTTCTTCCCAGGTGTCATGCGGGATGCCTGCTCTCTTCATATGCCGCTTCAACACATCTTTGAAGCCCAGCTTTTGTCCTCTATGTCTCCTTTTTCCTTGGCACAGTTCCGAGTAGAACACAGCTTTTGGCAGCCTGCTGTTGTCCATCCGGCGTACTTGCCCTGCCCAGTGAAGCTGTGACGTGGTTATTAGGGCTTCAGCATTCAGCATTCAGTGCACAGGCTTGCCAAATGATTTTGAGGATGGCGTGTAGGTGGCGAAGCTGGAGTCTTGTCAAAGCCTATAATCTAATAATATATATATCAACAGATTATTGCTTCCCATTATGTTTCAAACCTACAGGAGGATCAGATTTCTCACCATAGGGTTGATAACAGACTGTTTTCTGATAATTTTATGAATGAGCTTCCCTCTAAAAATAGCTTACTTGTGTATTAAATATGGATGACAAGTGTTTTGGGACTTAACAATTTTTATTACTTGTAATTTAAACATCTTGAAGGTGTCTGATCCTTTTAATATGATAATTATCATCATGACAAGCACCCGGGAGTCTGGTACCATCATGACCATGTATGCAGAGGCACTATTAACCTTGAGTGATGCTTTTAATTTTTCAATATGATGTTATATTTGCTACAATATTATAAATTTAGTTATAAACAAGTCCATTTGATTACATTTCTGTAATAAATATAGTCTTGAATGTGAAATTAATTCTTTGCGACAAGACTTTTGTCCAGGCAAAAACGGGAATGTTTATATTTAAGAAGCTGTAAAGATTATAACAAATGTCTTTCCAATACTGCTGCTAGCACATAATATTCAGTACCATCAGAGGGTTATTTTAAGTCATAGTTGATCAAAATCGGTAAATAGGTTGGTGAGATATGGCCTTTTATACATGAATGTCCACATGTGCGACAAGACTTTTCTCAATGACTGTATATGATATATATTCATTCATTAATTTTCTGAACCGCTTAATCTTAATTAGGGTCATGGGGAGGCTGGCGCCCATCTCATATAGATATATATATATATATATATATATATGGTATGTGAGAAAAATAAAAGAACTACAATTTCA
>JBCNYH010000025.1:28502724-28517168 GCA_039654325.1 Tandanus tandanus
ATATATATATTTATATTTATATACATACATATATATAAATATATATATATATATATATATATATATAATTTTTCTTTTCATTCATTTTGTATGAGACCTAATTTGTTGTGACAAAAAAAATCCTACATTTTTTTGTTGTTTTATTTTTAGTTTCTACAACTGGAAAACAAATGAAGTAGCTTCGAATGACAGTGAAAACTACCTCGTGATTGCTAACAACTCAAATGGTGTAGTCTTCAAGAATAAGAAGGACCGACATATTGTGAATGTTGACCCACAGGTAAGAATATACATTTCTTTTTTTTTTTAATACCATATTCCTAATTTAATTGACAATAAATAAGGAATACTTTACAAAGATTTACTTTACAAACAGAACTTTACTGGGGGTAGCACTGTGGTGCAGTAGGTAGCGTTGCTGCCTCACAGTGTCAGGTTCCTTGGTTTGGTCTTGAGCCCAGATTAGTGTCTGTTTTTTGTGTGGATTTCATCCACATCCCAAAGTTTTTTCTGTAGGTGGAATGTCTATGCTAAAATGCCTCTAAGCACAAATAAGTGCATACATTGTGTCGGGCAATCGAGTGGCATTCCATTTGGTTTGTTTCTCATCTTTGTGCCTAGTGTTTGCAGGATCTCAAGAGGAGAATAAAATGATTACTGAAAATAAAGAAAACTGTATCTTAGCTTTTTACACATTGAAATATAAATTATGGTCCCCTATATTGTTTGATATTACACTTGGTAGACTGCCAATTTTACTTTTACGTTACTTATTGGCTGACAGAATTATATGCGATCTGTATAAAATGCCCCTCCACTTCAACATTTCAGAGTTATTTATGTGACTGGAAGCTTGTTCGTTAAACATAATAAATCCTAAAACCACCCAAATAGAAAGCAAGATTGAATGCCACTGCATTATCCTGTGGTTTCTGCCAATCCAATGGAATCCAGTAGTGAGTGTTTCCTGGTCTTCTTTATTCAAAAATGAACCTGCAGTGGATGGACATATTGAAATTCAGACATAATTGCTTTGGGCCGAGATCTTTAGATAGGTGCTTCCTTCCAGTCACTGCGCTCTGGTTTGGTTTGATAAAACACTGGAGAATGTGCATTAAATTCCAGCCTGGAAAATTGTGCCACTTTGGTTTCTTCATCTCTGCACTTCGAGGACGGGCTATTTTAGTAAAGACGCAGCGCTGCAGACGGGCTGCTTTGAACGCACATTGAGGCCAAGATGGCAGAGGCAAATTGTGCCTGTGGTCGAGCACACCCCGACCAGGACGGCTATTAAAAAACGAAGGGAAGGCTTGAGAAATCCAGACGCCAAAACCACCCAAGCACCCTGAACCCAGCCCAGGCCCCTACTAGTCATGACCTCATTGCCCATATAGATGCATTCCTGCCGACAAAATGGTACATGAAACATCGATGTGGTTTGGTTGTTTTGCTTTTTTCCTCATATTATACCTTTTTGTTTTAGTTGCTGCAAATAAATAACCCAGTATAGGGATTGTTTCTGACCTGTTTGTTTTTATACACTTATATATGTATATATATTGATTGGTTTAGTTCAAAAACAACAAGAATGCATTAATCAGAATCAAACTGATTACTTGTTTGTTCACTTTCTTTTTGCTCCTAAATATTAGCTTCCACACAGCAGACACGGGTCTTCATAAAGTGGTCCTATTAAGCTCACTCACTCTCTCATTTCCTAAAACGCCTGATCCCAATATGGCCGCAGGCTGGAGCCTATCTTAGCTGACACTGGGCAAAGGCGAAGTACACCCTGAACAGCTTGCCAGACCATTGCAGATCCAACACACACACACACACACACACACACACACACACACAACCATTCACACTTACACTCACTCCTAGGGGCAATTTAAAACAGCCAATTAGCTTAACGTGCATGTCTTTGGACTGTGAGAAAATAACGGAAACCACGCAAGCATGCAAACTCCACTCAGAAGCGCCCTCGCTGTGCTGGAGACTCGAACCTAGGACCTTCTTGCTGTGAGGCGGACATGTTAACCACTACGCCACCATGTCGCCCTTTTATAAAGCTTACTCACTCTCTCGCAATCATTTGCCGAACCGCTGAATCCTATTAGGGTCACTGGCTGGAGCCTGTCTCAGCTGACATTGTGCAAAAGGCTGGATGCACCCTGAACAACCTGCCAGACCATTGGAGGGCCAGCACACACACAAAACTATTCACTCTTACACCTAGGGGCAATTTGAAACAGCCAGTTAGCTCAATGTCCATGTCTTTGGGCTGTGGGAGAAAACCCAGAGTACCCAGAGAAAACCCACATAAACCCTACACAGAAACGCCCTCGCCGAGCCCCGGACTCGAACCCTAAACCTTCTTGTTGTGGTGTGGGCATGCGAACCACTATGCCACCATGTCGCCCTCCTATAAAGTTTGCACAAAAAAAATGAATGTCTCGAGTGATTCAGGAGGTTTTTTATTATTCATTTGTTTGTTTGTTTATTTTGATTGAAACTTTTCAAACTGTACAAACTATATCAATTAATTTAATGAGAATACCAATGTTTATAGAAATCTGAGAATCTCTTAACATGAATGTAAACTTAAATTAATTGTACACGCAGATTATTTTTCTCAAACAAGAATTTGCTTTAACTTTGCAGGCATCACCTTCTGAACCCTCGCCCAGATTGCTCTTCAAATCTGACATCTATCTTCACGTTGCCATCTTTGACCATTATGTCAAGTGTACAGTCTGACACACAGTGGAACTGGAGCACCGACAGCTTTGGTATTAATGTTGTAAAGTGTATACAGTGTGTTGTGCTGATGCTATTTCCAAAAACCGGAAAATTTGGTTGGATAAATGTGAGCTTTGGGTATTTAGTAGTTGTAATGTTTGTTTCCTTTCAGCTTTGTTCTTAATTTAGGCTCTTTTTAACTTGCTAACACTTCCTGTTATGTAATGGAGATACAAATCAAATTCCTGATTGTGATACTAAATAAATCTTTAGCAATATGTTAATAATAGCCTTGGTAATGCTTTTATTTGAAATTCTGTTTATTGCATGCTAATATTTCTCTCTTAAATGGCACTAAAGTCTCTGTTTTTTTGAAACTTATTTCTTATTAATAAACTGTTTCTTTTGCACATCATTACTGGTTGTGTTTATACCTCATCACGTACTTTATGTATTTATCTCTGACAGTTTTTAAGTTTGGTTTTTTCTTCCTAAACATACCAGAATCATATCTAAAAAAATAACCTTGCTGGTCTCATATGTCGCGGAAAGGGAGAGGCGATCGCTTCCTGCCACACTAGTCCTGAAAGACAGACACTGATGGGGAGGGTGTAGTGAAGCCTTGTGCATGAGCTTGGTGTTTGTGGAAGGGACACGATGCCTCATCCGGATCAGACTCTGCCCTACAGGATGTGTGTGCTCAATGCCATTGAACTCGACAAAATGGGATTGAGAGCCTTTAAAGCCTTTTATAAGCCACATCATTCAGTTTCTGATCCCAGACACAACTTTGCTGAGAGATGTTATGTAGATCTTACTCTAAAATGAGTCTCACAACTTTTAATGTTTATTGCCTTTCACTATTATGTGATTATTCGTTCATTCCTTTTTCACATTGCTTTATCCTACTTATTAGGCTTGTCGGAAGGCTGGAACCTCTCTCAGCCGACACTGGGAGAAGGCGGGGTGCACCCTGAACAGCTCACCAGTTCATTGCAGGGCCAACACACAACCATTCACATTCACACTTAGGGGCAATTTGAAACATACAATGAGCCTAATGTGCATGCCTTTGGACTGTGGGAAGAAAACGGAGTACCCGGAGGAAACTCACACAAGCATGGGAAGAACATGCAAACTCTACACAGAACTCGAACCCAGGACCTTACAATTACATTTACAGCATTTGGCAGACGCTCTTCTCCAGAGCGACTTACAATTATCTTTTTTTTTTTATACAACTGAGCGTTAAGGGCCTTGCTCAAGGGCCCAACAGTGGTGATTGAACCGCTGACCTTTGGATCAGTAACCCATTGCCTTAACCACTAAGCCAACATTGCCCTTCTTGCTGTGAAACAAACGTGTAAACCACTACCCCACTGAACCACCCTGTTACTAATAATGTCCATCTAAACGAGAGCTTCTATCATTCAGAAGTCTATTAATTAATGTATCAGTTTGATTTCTGAGCTGTTTTCTCTCTCTCTCTCTCTCTCTCTCTCTCTCTCTCTCTCTCTCTCCGGCTTTTCCTTCCCAAGCTCCCTTGGTTAACATTAATCTCTTCTCCCTTTTTTCTGCCTCTCTCCCTTCCCTCCTCTTTCCGTTTCTGTACGGCTGTCCTGTGGCTGAATCGAAGGTGATGTACCTCAGGGTTCTCCCCTAAGCCCTATAAAGCTGCAGCCCGTTCTGCTTGGCGCTCATATGAGAGCGGCGCGCGGATGCGATTGGTTGTCGTTCCAGCAGTGCAGTGTCCACGCACAAAACCCCGAGCGCGCGCACCAGACGCACCACTTTCTTCATCCCCACAATCACACCACATCTCTAGGTGTTGCTTATTTTTAATATATATATATATATAATTATTCTTGATTTTTCGCTCGTGTGATGATATCTTGAAGGAGATCTGAAGACCACAGCGTGTTCTGATCAAGCTTTCCTTCCTTGGCACCATGGATCGTCTGCTGGTTCTGCTTCTGGGATGGAGCTGCGTGTGTTGTGGATATTGTGCGCTGCTGAAAGATCATTTCTCTAGACTGACCAAGGATTTTGGACACACCGTGGACACGGAGAAGTCCGCGCAGGATACAGTGTCCGAGCACATGCAGATGCTCTACAGCAAATACACGAGCGCGAGCTCTCCGCTCCGCGACGGCAACACGGTGCGCAGCTTCAGAGCGCGCGCGGGTAAGTGCCTGCTCCTTCTTATTGCATGGTCTGTTTTTGTTTTGCATGCATTACCAATACAACCCGTGAGTTTGAGTACAAGTCTGAGTACAACAGACATTAAACCACCCGTGGGTTTACTTTTGCGCACTTTTTTTTTGTGGAAATCCACCTGTTGTAGGCGGCTTGCACGCTTTGCAGTCAAATATACAGCACATGCACTCCTCAATCCTGCAGAAGAATAGTGTAAAGAACACTGATTCAGTGCTTGCAGTCCTCACTGTACTGCTATCTCCCTCGTCTGACGTCAAACTCCATGCACTTGTGCGTCCCTGCAACTTAAAGGCTGTAAAACTCACAGTGCGCACGTGACTGATGGGAAAACCTCTTACTAGTGTTGTGCTAAACACTCAGCCAAGATATAATCATTTTAATGTTGACCTAGTAGTCCTGAGTAACATGGGACAGCACACTCATATCCACCACTAACTAGCAGAATAAACCAGTGCCGAGATTCCTATCCCTGGCCCTGGAGGACCCTGCCTTGCACATTTTAGTGTTTCCCTTGTTCCCAACACACCTGATTAAAGTAATTAGCTAATTGACAGCTCATGGTGACTTCACATGGGTGTGGCGGAGCAAGGAATACAAACAGAATTAACATTTTTAGGTAAAAATGTCGTCTGCGGATATAACACCAGTTTTTAATAACCTATGTGAAATTGACTTTGATCGGCCCAGTAGTTTCCGAGATATAAAGGTACATAGAAAAGTCATTAAGTAATTAATATCTCCTAATTAGTGATGACGGTTGATGACAAAAGGCATAGCAATAATCGACATCCATATGCCCAATAACATATGTGAAATTCACTTTGATCGGCCCAACAGTTTTTGCCCTATTAACGTCCAAAAAGTTAGCTGGAATAATAATAATAATAAGTTGATATAAAGAACCGGTAAAAGAACAACAGTCTGCGGATGAGAGTAGAGATATGTAGGACAGGGGTTCCTCCATGACCAGGATTAGGAACCTCTGAATTAGGGTTCACTTGTGACCTTGGCTTGGTGTAAGAGGAGATAAGGCACTGACTGTGATTCTTCTACCATATCACGTACATTCATATCTCAGATATGAAAACATGCTCTCCATATACCGCATACCAGGATGTTAGAAGTGAAAAAGCATCGGCCTTAGCATCTTAATAGCAAAGCCAAAATCTTTGGAACTAAAACAACATAAAAGCACGTAATAAACATGGATTTGTCTCCATCCAGGTACCATCAACAACAAGCAACTTCAGATCTTCAATCTAACATCCCTAACCAATTCAGAGGATGTTCTCTCAGCTACGCTGCATTATTATACCGGACACCTCCAGAACAGCAGCCACAAATGCTTGAAATCCAAAACCTGTGCTCGTTATGGCCTCAGGAGGCACGGTCAAGTTCGTCTCAGCATCTGGAGCTTCGCCTCAATGAACAACAGCACCAGAACCCTCGGACACTTCCACGTTAACGTCTCTACAACATGCAGAGAATTCATATCTTGGCAATGGAGGGACATCACTCATGTAGTCAACGAAGCAAAGCATCATGATGAGCTTCTCATTGGCATCTTAATCGATTCACAAGGACAACAGCCAGGGAAGAAGCTCTTGTCGGACCATTCACCCTACATCCTGGTTTACGCCAACGACTCAGCCATCTCGGAGCCTGAAAGTGTGGTGTCTACTCTCCAGAGACACAAAGGCAGCTTAGTGCCTGGACTTCAGAAACTCAGAGTACATAACCACAATAGTACTTTACCACACAGGACAAAGCGCTCCGCCAACATCCTTCTACCGCTACAAAACAACGAGCTCCCGGGTCCCGAGTACCCTTATGAGATCCACACCTGGGACGAGACCAGCCCTTATGACCCTGTTGAGAACAAGGCAGCCAAGCGTTCACGCAAGAAACCTCGCAAGAACCCAAGAGACAAAAACCCACTTCTGCAGTTTGATGAGCAGACCATAAAGAAAGCACGGAAGAAGCAGTGGAACGAGCCAAAGAACTGCGCTCGCAGATATCTGAAGGTGGACTTCGCCGATATTGGCTGGAGTGAATGGATTATCTCTCCAAAGTCTTTTGACGCCTATTACTGCTCAGGATCCTGTCAGTTTCCAATGCCAAAGGTACATGTGCATTGCATCAATTTCATTTATGTTCTATTTTTATTCCAGGTTCCTTTCTTTTTGTTTTCTTATGTTGGGAGAAAGTCCCTTACATCACTGGATACAATGTTCTGAACAATTGCTATTAAAAAATGTGTCTTATTAGATCATAACCACCTGTGAACCAAGGACTGCTTCTGACATGTAGACTTGTTTACACAAAGCAGGGCCATGTACATATGTTGAAGTGGATAGTCAGCTCCATCCAGTGGTACGATGAGGTCATTTCAGTCACTTGTCCCTGTAAACAGCCCTACATCACAAACTGTGATCCAACAAAGCACTTAGTACACAAACACTTCATTGTACAGATACAAACAGTTACTATTTCTCATTATATCGGTATCAGTTTATTTAAAAGTAAATCACTGCCTTAGAAATATGCCTCAAAAACAGTTTAAGAGCATTCACATGGTATATTATTGTAGATTATGCAAAACAGGGACAGCCGAGGATCCTTAACAGGTGAAAAGCTTCTTTCGCCAATGTTGGTGTTTTGAGAACCAGTAACTCAGGGGGGGTTAAATGCATTTTAATACCTGTTTGAGTTATCTAAGCCTGTCAACCATCCCAACAACAGGTGGTATTCAAATCTTTGTGTTGTTTATTGAGCATGTCATACATGTACATTTTTGTATAGCACTTTTCTTATCCAGGATTAGGCTCAACATGCTTTAAAATGAATAAATAATAATAATAATAATAAAATAGATAAGATAGTAAAAAATTAACCAGACAATAAATAATCAGTATAAATTATTATCATGATTCACTTATAAAATGCATCCTGCAGCTAATTTCCTCACAACAGTGCTCTTTCAGGCAGTCCAGGTGCAAAGATTATTTACCTGATTTCTTGTAATGAATAATGACAACCCAGTAAGGTTTGCATTATATTAACTGAACATAGTACCTTATTCACACTAGCCAGCCGCTGACAGCCACGCGGGTAAGGCTGTTCCAAAAGCTAATAAGAAATATCTGTAACTTTTATTCCCCAGTCGCTGAAACCTTCCAACCACGCCACCATCCAGAGCATCGTCCGGGCAGTCGGGGTTGTCCCAGGCATTCCAGAGCCGTGCTGTGTCCCCGAGAAGATGTCCTCACTTAGTATCCTCTTCTTCGACGAGAACAAGAACGTGGTCCTGAAGGTCTACCCGAACATGACAGTGGACTCCTGCGCCTGCCGATAATGTCTCGTTTTCAGCTTTCACACACCAGACTCTGCCTGATCACCTGATCTTCCTGTTTTATCCCATTCCCATTTTGCACTGGATGAGAGACTACTTCCCTGTAGCTACATGAAGATGATTCCGTTCTGTTTCGAAGGACAACTGCTATTTGTTAAGCTTCAAGTCTGAATGAAGTGTCTGGAAGAAAAACCGTGCATTTTGCAAAATCGCCCACCCGATTGAACGCGGAGTCATTCTATGACATGGCTGTTATGAACTTTTGAAGAGACCTCTTTTCTTTTTTGTGCTTCTGTTCTCTTTGCATAGATTTTTGTGTGTTGAGGATGTAGGGATGAACAGTAATATTTACATTATTGTAAATTCTGTAGTACAAGAACTTGTACAGGGTTTTTTTTCTTCTTTATTTCACTATTAAGCTGTTACTATGTCACATCTTTTATACTCATAACCAATTTACTCTTAACATTCTTATGTACTGCTGCTATATAAAAGAGATATATATTTTATTCCAATGCCATAATGTTTTTTTTTTTTTTCTGAGCTCAGTGTGTTGATGCATTTATCAGCAGCATTGTTAGCCTAAAGAGTGAGCAACGAAGTACCTTAAAGACATAACTTAGCATGATAAATAAATAAAACAAATAGATGGAGGCCACGTGTAGCTTCGTTTTGGTCTCATCTCAGTCTGAACTCCAGTCGAGTCTACTCCTATTGGGCTTTAGTAAACTCTTAGTGCTGACCAAGTGCCCTTGTTGACTTCATATTGTGTAACTCCATGTGAACATGAATGCTATCATACTTTATTTCTGTAAATACCACAAAACCACTATTTTGGCTGAGAAAACATGAACTTAGTGATTTATCACAAGTTTCTGAAAATCCCATCAAGCAAACCTCTGTTTGTCACTATTATTGTAAACTTCATGCCAAGACACATTTTCAGGGTAAATTTCGGCGCGCCTTATTTGCGCATTAAACAATAAAAGTCACGGCGAGTTCCTTGAAAATGTGGAATAAACTTCAATGCACAAAGTCAGCAATAAAGGCGTATTCTAATGATTAAAAGCTATGAACATATCTTCAGGCCTATGGATTTGTATATAGGTTATGGTACTCATTAGTGCCTTCCAAAACAAAGTATTTTACATTTAACTAAAATGATGTTTCAGTTCATTTCCTATTTGTTTATAAATGTGACTAAATATTTGTTCAATCATTTTGTTGAATCCTTTCCATTTATTTCCTTTATTTACACAAAACTAATGCTAGTCTCTCTTTCCCATGCATGTTAGTAAATGTGTATTTTCAGGTTTGACATTTTATACACATGCAACATATGAAGATTAAAGAAAAAAAATCTATATGTAAAAGTGAGCAATTACCTTAATATATAACACAAAAATAGCAACAACAAAAAAACAGAGCACTCCTATAATATTTGTATAATATATTTTTTACAGAAAAGCTTCTTATACTATACTATGTAATCTATTATGTAAATGATTTAGGTGTAAGGTTGTGCTTGTATAATAAGCTTCATAAGAAATTCTATTTGTATATGGAAATGAGCTTTAAATGCATTTATTTATTTTGTGTATGTTGCAGTTTTTCTTTTCGGGCAAGGAAAGCCTTCAGTGAGATTGGGTTGGAGCCTTCACAGGAATACTGCAAATGTGTTTCTAGTTACTGACTGAAAGTTTATTTGTGTTCATTCACTTCACCTGTAAGATTGCTTTCTTTTGAACAGACCATCAATAAAGTTGTATGTTCCACTGATCCGATTATTAATATTTTTTTTTTTATTGAATTTTCATCAGTCATATATGTAATACTTTGAACTATACATCCAGAGGAAATTCACACCAGACAAACTCACAACAGCATGTCCTACTGTTAATGAATATATGACTCTAAGAACATTTATAGATGTGTACATAGCTTATTAGAATGTGGGTTTGGCTCAAGTGCAGGGGCAAGGTGAAACCGAAATAGCACCTTCCAGACTCTACACACAGTTTCTCAGTAGTTATAAATATTTCTCACAAGTCCATCCGAATGACAAAAAAAGGCAGCAGCTGAGCTCATCTTCTGCGGTTCGGCTTTGAAGCCACATCACTGGCGTTCATACCCACATTCGGTTTATGAGTTCATGAGTCCGGCACTTGACTCGTCACTGCGTCCAAAAGCAGCCACATCTCACCTTCTTGTTTGTCCAGGTCAAAAATGGGTAAATATTTCTTCTGGTTTCACATCATTGATTTATTTAATTTTTTTTTTATATTTTATTTATTTATTTATTTTTGCTGTTCAAAGTCCGCAATTTAAACACAAAAAATCCTCTTGGGCAAAGTTCTTCGGAGAACTGTGAGGTGTGCTTTAGCCAGCAGTTACGATCCGTCCATCTCCGTAAATGGGCAGATAAACAGGATAAAATTACTGAGTAACACAGAACAGGGCTACTAACATCATCCAAATAACACTGGCCTAGTTCTTTTCAAATGCCACATTCCCAGCTGGTTCTTCCTCCTCCACCCTGCCACCTACTCCAGCACAAATATGGCCTGTGCTCAAGGCTGTGCTTTGTCAGAGAATGTTGTGGTATATGTTGGGTTTCTGTTGGTTTTGTGGTTGGGGGGTTGGGGGGATGATGTAGGAGTTTTGACCTTGTTCACACTAAGGTATGTAAAGGAGGGGATGGAAAGGTTGTTAAAAGTCCATGTCCCATCCAGAAAGTTCATCAGGGGGAATTTCATCTTCAGGTGGATAGTTATCAAAGTAGCTGTGGTCTGTTGGTCCTTTCAACTAGAAAAAAAAAAGATTATGTGTTTAAAATGTCCCTATTTAGGTTAAGTTCTGGTCAGAATGAAACATTTTATAATTTAAAACATACTCAGGTCCTTTTATAAGCATTATAAATCAGATTATATCATACCACTGTTGAATGCTTGATTCCAATTCGTCAGAAGGTGATGATTTATTTTCTATCGAAGCAAATCTGAGAATAGTTTCTGTGGTGTTTGCATTAATGTACTTGTTCCAATAGCTCACTGTTTCTATTGTAACACAGGGACCCATGCATTGGACACACTAGATGAACAGATTACATCATAAAAATGTCTTAATATGGTGAAGTTATATCAACTTTTGTAAGGAGTCTCCAGTGTCAGCACTTTGAAACAGTCAAAAGTTTAACTGTGCCCATATGAGAACATCTTAAGGACAATGGGTTTTTTTTTTTTCTCAGTAAAGAGAAGACAAGAAAAAGAAAAAGCCTGGAGGGTGACGGAATGACTGTTTATAGCAACATCATTATCAGGAAATCATTGGGCCAATGTGATTGGATTGTGACTGGACTGTGATGTGCTATTATTGGACAATGAAAACCTTCAGCTTGCACGTGCCACATCACATCACCCCATCATTAATTATTTTCCCATATCAGCATCATGTTTTATTCCAGCAAGGTGAATTTTGTTTTGTTTTATATCATAAAAAACGTGATAGGAGAGTTTCTAAAAGCATCTGGGTTTTGAAAATAGTCCCGAATATAATCGGAGACTGCAAACCACCACTAAGCCCAGTAGTCTCCCATATTGCCGAACTGCTGTATCCCACTAGTGTTGCAGGGAGGCAGGAACCTATCTCAGCCAACTCTGGGTAAAGGCAGGTTACACCCTTAACAGCTTGCCAGACTACCGCAGGGCTAATACACACACACACTCATCACACTCACACCTAGGGGGCAATTTGGAACAGTCAGTTAGCCTAATGTGCATGTCTTTGGACTGTGGGAGGAAACTGGTGTACCCAGAGGAAACCTACGCAAGCATGGGGAGAACATGCAAACTCCACACAGCCCTCACCAAGCCTGGGACTCGAACCCAGGACCTTCTTGCTGTGAGGCAGATGTGCTAACCACTATGCAACCGTGCCACCCCAATGCAAACCAAAATATCAAAAATCATCCTATTTTCCAATGTTACAGAATCCATTAAAAAAGACCATCTCCATAGTCTGTTGGAGTCTTCCTTGTTCAAAGTCCCTCCTTTGGAAGAAATTTCCTGAAAACCCATACATAACTTCAAACCTGCTAAGAAACAAACAAGTACACAAACATAACCACCTCAGTGGAGGTAAATATGCAGAAAATTTACCAATTATGCTTCAAAGACAAAATGGATGTCGCCGAAGAGTCCCTGAGATGGAACGTTAAACATTCAAAGGAAACTTAATAAAGATACTGTTTTTATTGTTAATTTTTGCATATTTTAACCATGATGGAGACGGGTCAGGTGAGCGCCACACACAGAGCTAAGCGTTGTGTTGCTAACGGTGTGTTTTAAACTCATTTACAGCTTAGTATATACTATACAAAAACATAAGCAAACTGCGCTCTCAAATGGTGTGTTTTATACTCATTCAAAGTTTTAGTATATACTATGTGGAAACACAAGAACAAACTAGTGAGTTTTTTTTTTTTTAATGTGATGATAAGTCTGCCTGCTCCAAGTTACCGTGACATTTGTCTGTCATTGTGATTCAAGCACTTATCCAATCAAGACAAAATTTTTAATCCCCAGATGGCAGATTGCATCATTTCATTTATTCAATCATTTATTTGTCAAACATTGGGGGGTCATGGGGAGGCAACTCAGTCAACTCCAGGTAGTGTACACCCTGAACAGCTCACCAGTCTATTGCAGGGCAACACACATACAACCATTCACCTAGGGGCAATTTGCAAAAGACAATTAGCCTAATGTGCATGTTTTTGGCCTGTGGGAGGAAACCGGCATACCTACACAAACACGGATAGAACGTGTACACAGAAACAGCTTGACCGAGCCCGGGAGTCGAACCCAAGACCTTCTTGCTGTGTGGTAGACATGCTAACCCATGCAACCACCATGCCGCCCTCGTCCCCATATAGTATATACTAATTCACTTGTTTTGCTGTAAAATCATAAATGCTAAGGTGCATCGTTTAGACGTTCGATGCTCTTCTGATCACACGCTTAAGGATGCAAACCCTACAAGCTAAACCTTTATCATTTACCTTTCCCCCGCTTACCTCTCTTTTTAGTGGTGATATCAAAGTCCTCTCTTTCAGACCACCCCAGCTGAAGCCAGTAAACCACCTACACAGCAAATAAACACAGCATATATTACTACCACATTATATTTCACAACCAGTCTTCAACATGACATTCCATACGCAACACTGATTGCATGCAGAGTTACTGTTTATAATAACAAACAATGCATAATGAAATATGTGCATGTCTGTCCAGGATCCTGTTTGAACTGAGAGGGGAAGAGAAGATATTTTTCTTGACTGATAGCGGCCCATCCGCTATGCCTGGGGCTGTGCACGGCAAATCAGATCAAGCCGCAGATAAAAAGCCACAGAGATTGAGATCCATCTGCTCAGTGTTGGACACCAATTGGATTATAAATCCTCAGTGCAGCACCTTGAGTTTACAACAGTGATAGGACAAAGGAGCCAAAGCACTTCAATACTTATCTATTTAAAAAAAAAAAAACAACAACTTTGCAGTGAAATTTTCTATATTCGTACACATACATACTTGTTCTCTTATAATTTAACTGGAACTAAACAGTTTGCTTGAAAAAGAATCATCAGGTCATAATTGGCTCATTGCTATCTTAGCATTTGAGACCTTTATACCTTATACGCTAACAGAATGTGAATAAGACTGAAAATGCTCAAGCTACAGCAGCTACAAACGAGCAGCAGATCCCAGGTTTCCCTTTGACCCCAGACTCTTTTTAATTACAGTTTAAAACAAGTCTCGCTGGAGAGAGCAGGACGTAAGACACAGTCTTCCAAAACTCCCCAATAAACACACTGTTCAACATCCACCTGTCAGTGCGTCTGAGTGTGTTTTCCTTCACCTGTGTTTCTTGATATCCGTGATTCCACTCTTCATGTTGCCGAGACGCTCTGAAGGATTTTGTCTTAAAGGGGAAAACAAAATGGTCAATAACCTTGTTTATTTATTAAAATCATGTTTTTTAGTAGTAAGAATGGATTTAGTGTGTGTGTGTGTGTGTGTGTGTGTGTGTGTGTGTGTGTGTGTGTGTGTGTGTGTGTGTGTGTGTGTGT
>JBCNYH010000025.1:28520129-28532682 GCA_039654325.1 Tandanus tandanus
TATGTGTGTGTGTGTGTGTGTGTGTGTGTGTGTGTGTGTGTGTGTGTGTGAATTATTCAGTAACTCAAATGAAACCATTTTTAACCCCATTTTTCACCCAATTTGGTCATTAGCTAGCTAGCTCCTCCTAAAGGGGTCCTTTCACTTTCCAGACTGTTACGTCCCTGTTTGTATTTCTGTTTATTCTGTGATGGGTTTTTCTGTCTATATCGGTGGTGGGATGATTTGTTTTTGTCCTCATCTTTAGGCCCAGCCCACTGCACTGAATCCGTTTCCGCATCATTAAAGGAACTTGAACTTGAACTCCTCTGTTGTGACTGGTGGAACGCATTGCTGGTGGTGTAGTAAAACAACTGTAAATCACAGCCCGATTGTGCCGATTCCCTTTGCTTTGCTGTGTTGTGTTCTGTGTGCTGCTTATTTAACTACTGTCTATCTGTGTATCACCTTGTCCTTGGTGCTGACTTTACTTGTGTTGGTTCCCTCTGGATCTGAATATTAAATGTATATATTGCACTGTGGTTAGTAGGAAGTCGGTGCCATTTATTTTCTCACATGATTTCGGCTGAGTTTGGGTTCATGTGAGAGTGAGGGAAGCCACTGTGTTCTTTGTTTCTTTCCTGTATGGTGTTAGATAATTTAGGATGTGATCATACTAGAGGTGCGAAAGAAAAGCGACTGAAGCGAATTGATTTTTTTTTTTTTTTTGTGATTTTTTGCGACTCCACATGCAGGGGAATACACTGCAGCTTAAATATCTTCTGAAATGGTAACCACTAAAAATCAAATAAACCAAAGCAAACGCACTCTTGGTTTCACCACTCTTATTAACCTGTATGTTACGACTTGACCTCGACAGAGGGATAATAAATAAACATTAAAGACAGCGTTATCTCTTGGAAATAATGGAATCGGCTACAATGTCTTTCTGAAACCATTTGCTTTCTCCTGTACGCGAGTGTTAATGACTCCTGCAACTGGTGTGATGATATTAATAAATATCGCCATCTTTTTTTATTTCCCTTGAAATTGTAATCCTTAACACTTGATCTGAGACCGTTCTTCTGATCACACGGTCCTGTTATTGTTATTGTAAACAGACACACAACCAAAACAAAACAGGTGAATAAGAGATACTAAGCCTGTGAGCTGGGGACCTTTGTATTCAGCCAAAATGAACTGATAATCGAAGATAAAATACATACGTAGGTTATTCCTTTAAACACATTCAGAGGAGAGTACCACCCTGTTATGCATACATGAGCTGACAGATGCCTTTGAATGATTAGTAACGCCGTGACTGAAAGGGGAGTGACACTATGACATCTCTCTCGCTAAGACAGCATCGCAAGTTTTGTTCTTTTTGATGCCCAAATGGTCGTAGCATCAATGGAATCAAACTCACAATTTAACGATATTTCCAACAGGGCAAACACTTTTATGCTAGACAAACAGCTATGTAGTCCGGAGAATAAGAAATCTCAGTGTGGGACGTCCACATCTTACTTGCAGAGCTTTCGAATGAGATCCCCAGGCCTTTTTGTGATCTTCTTTGGGAAGTCCATCTTCTCCATGCCTTTCAGAATGAATGTGTATATCATCATCTGATCTGAGCCAGTAAAGGGAGGGCTGTAAGAGCGAGAGGTTTGTTAATAACGTTACGTAGTTTTGGTATTCACAAGAATTGTGTGTTTTTCAATGATGCAGAGAAACATTATCCTTTAAAACAATTTATAATCTGTGGACAATTCCAAAAATATTAAATTAGCTCAGTAAGAGATGATGCATCATGCTAAGCGTGCTTAAGGATTGAGATTGCTAATGCAGTATTGCCCAAATAAATATTACCAATAAACATTTATCAGACTCCATCTATCACAAAAAATAAAAAAATACATTTCTTCATTTCTAGTCACATTTAAACAACTTTTATTAGTTAATTTTAACAATGCACTTTAATATGACATTTATATTTTTATAGCAATCTTGTATTTTCATACAGTACACTTCCTGGACCAAAACAAGTCACACATTGTAATATTTCATTGGTCCACCATTAGTTTTGCTTATGGTGTGCATTTGCCATTCAATAACCTCATGCAATGTCACATCATTTATTTCTGTCCAGAGATTCATTCATGGATGTTTAAGAAATGAGAAGCTACTCACTGCATCACTCACTCACTCACTCATTTGCTGAGCAGCTTGATCCTATTACGGTCATGATGAGGCTGGAGCCCATCTCAGCCAACACTGGGTGAAGGTGGGGCGCACCCTGAACAGCTCAGCAGACCACTGCAGGGCCAACACACAACCACTCACACCCATACTCACACCTATGGGCAATTTGGAACAGCCAATTAGACTAATGCATGTCTTTGGCTTGTGGGAGGAAAATGGAGTACCCGGAGGAAACCCATGCAAGCACGGGGAGAACATGCAAATTCCACACAGAAACGCCCGAGCAAGGGACTCGAACCCAGGACCTTCTTGCTGTGATGTGGAGGTGTTAACCACTACACCACCATGCCACCCCTGGGTACGGCTCTATGTTCCGACAGCCCACTGGTCCGGCAGCCCTACTCATATAAGATGGGGACCTTGACAAATTCAGTTGGACCCCATACTCAGTTCAGTTGAGTTAGGGTTAGAGTTAAGGCTGTCGGATCAATGGGCTGTAACTGTTGAACCAATAGGCTGTCAGGAAATAGGACTGTAACCTCACTGCAGTTAGTGCTAAAAGAACTGTTGCCAACTGAAACATTTTAATCTCTGAAGTAATTATCCAATCAAATGCTTCAAATCTTTTTATTTATATATCTGCTATATGTTTTGCATTTTTATAAATTAAAATAATTTTGGATTTTGATACATATTCCTATAAAAATGGATGATTGGTTTGTGATAGCTAATAATTGTGATCACTTAAAATTTTTTTATATTATTCTGTTTTCCTGTCTTGAATTTTTTCCTGTCTGGAGTACCTACATGGTAATTTAATAACACCCAATCAGGTTTTGTGGCTTTTCAAAGCAGATAATCTCATTTTTGGTCATTAATAAAGGAGAAAATTAAATATATGTTTGGTACAAACCTCCCAGTCAGAAGTTCAAAGATTAGGATTCCCAGAGACCAAAAGTCCACACTGAGGCCATGGCCTTTATTCAGAATGATCTCAGGTGCCACATACTCAGGAGTCCCACAAAACGTCCATGTCTTCTGGCCACTTTTGATCTTCTTTGCAAAACCAAAGTCGACCTGACAAAAAAAAATTAACCAGAATAAATCATGCAGTGTTTTTAATCACTCAGGTATCAACTCAAAACCATCAGTCGCTCATTAATCATTAAACCTACCAGTTTTACATAGCCATCTGAGTCCAACATGAGGTTCTCAGGCTTTAGATCCCTGTACATGATTCCTTTTTTATGAAGGTACTCAAATGCTTCAGTCACACAACCCACACAGAATTTGGCAGTGTTCTCGTCGAAGCTTCCTCTGAAAATAACAGTGATCTAAGAGGTCAGTAGGTGTGATAGATCAAAGGATCTTTACACTGGTTTGTTTTATTCAAGCTAACCTGTCTCTCAGCAGACTCCAGACCTCTCCACCCAGACATGCCTCCAGCAGCATGTACACAAACTTGCTGTCCCTAAATGTACGGTACATTCTGGAGAAGGGGGGGATCATAAAAATGTAAAATCACATCATGAAAATTAAAAAAATATCCATACATGAAAGCGTGTAAAAATTTCCAAAACACCGGAAACATTTTCAGTAACATTCCTTAAAAAACGGGGGGTGGCACGGTGGTGTAGTGGTAAGCACATCTACATCACAGTAAGAATGTCCCGGGTTCGAGTCCCGGGCCCGGCAAGGGCGTTTCTGTGTGGGGTTTGCAAGTTCTGCCCATGCTTGCCTGGGTTTCTTCCAGGTATTACAGTTTCCTCCCACAGTCCAAAGACATGCACCTTAGGCTAAATTGCGGTTCCAAATTGCCCCTAGGTGTGTGTGTGTGTGTGTGTGTGTGTGTGTGTGTGTGTGTGTGTGTGTGTGTGAGTGGTTGTGTGTTGGCACAGTGATGGATTAGCAAGCTGTTCAGGGTGAACCTCACCTTCGGCCAGTGTAGGCTGAGATAGGCACCAGCCTCCCCCTGACTCTAGCAGGATTAAATGGTTCAGCAAATGAAGGAATGACAGTGAAAAAAGGGCTGAACTCTCAGTTTAATAAATGCACTGGGATGTAAATCATGCAAGCATGAGGATTACACTAGTATGTGTGTTTGTTTTAATGTATATGTAATGTAGGAAAGCCAAAATCAAGTATTGTGTTTGTGGAGGTAGACTGGTAGATGGGAAAATTACACTAAGGTTTAATAATGAGAAGGTATAATAATTCTCAAAAAAGTATAATTCTTTAGTATATATAAATTTAACATTATATACGTTTTGTTGGATGTTCATACCACCCAAAAAAAATAAACATTTAGCTTCCCAACATTCTCCCATAATTGCCTTTAACTGCTTTTAACTGGTGTTATAGCGGTGCTCCCGAGAGCAGCACCATAGTCATAAAATAGGTCTTGGATGGTCGTTCCAATAAGGCCACCACATCGCTGACTTAATACTGATTGGCTGTTATGTATCACTGACTTGCATGATGACAGGCTCATTAAGAGAGACTCCTATATTTATTAATCTGTTCTCTGCTAATTTGATTGCCAAGCTTGTGTTATTTTTAGATTGTTTGCCCGCCCATCTCTTGCTTTCCTTATTCATTAATCATGTTTAAGTTCTATGCCTCTGTCTAACCCTCTATTTTACTGTCTGTGCTTCTCAGCACACCATTACAATACAAACAGGGCCAAATGTAGTTGTCTTTGTACTGTCAGAATTAATTAACCTGTCTGAGAAACATACGAAGAGCTTAAATGCAAAACGCTCCATATCTATTTTCCTTGTTTTGAGAAAATCAACTTATTTAAATGAGCTCGTTGACTTAAATTCTACTACTGAAAATTCTCCTGATATAGTCAGGGTGTGAAACAGACAATTAATGTGCAAATTATTTGAAATCAAATGTTATTCAGAGCACACATACACACAATCAATAACTGATTTGTCTTCAGAACGCTCCATACACCAATTTTGCTGCAAAATGCTCCATATGCAGAAATTCGTATTCCTGATAAAACTGGCCTATAGTCACATTATGTCAGGATTTAGTGTCCACAGCGGTGTTTCTCAGTGTCCTCGTTAGTAGCAGTATCTTGCATTTAATTTTCACTGTCACTACTGTCATTCTGCCGACCTTGGGCAATAGCGATTTCTTGGTAGAAAGCCCTTACATTTTCACAAACTCCAGTGCTGTCAATCAGTTTCATGACATAATTCTTTTTAGCTTCTTTTACACAGCTCACCTTAGGAAGAACTGTGGCTCAAAACTTGCCCCAGTTCTTACCCTTTTTAGGCAGATCATAGTAACAAAATTTCCACTGATGACAATTCAACAGGCTTGTCTATCTCACCAAATCATTCATTTTTGGACGTTAAAACTATGAGGAAAGAATGAGAGGTGCAGCCTTCAGTGTATGGGCGCAGCCATCCTGAATAATCTGCTGAATTCCGCATTGTTCAGTTTCTGTAGCACTTAATCCTAATTAGGGTCGCGGGGAGGCTGGCTCCCATCTCAGCCGACTCTGGGTGAGGGCAGAGTACACCCTGGACAGCTTGCCAGGCCATCACAGAATCTGCTGAATTAAGCTCCCTAATTGGTTGACTAGATATGGAGCACTCTGATTATTAATTTAGTTTGCACATGGTGCATTTTGCAACAAAAGGCAAATTTGAACATGCTAGTACAAGGCATACAGAGCATTTTGACTAAAAGCTGTTATCATACCTAGATTCCTGGACCCCTGGAGTTGAGAATAGTGGTTCTAACTAAAGATTTAGTGTGTATCACAATGACTTGATCGGTATCTGTATTTAGTGTACTAAATATTCAAATCTCTAATTCAAATCTATATTCCAATTTAAATCAAACAAGGATGGCCTAACCCAGAAAATGTGTTTTTTCTTTTGTTTATACCTGCCCATACTATATTTTCATTTAGTCACTCACTCATTTGCCGAACCACTTAATCCTGTTTCGGCAGACACTGAGCGAAGGCAGGATACACCCTGAACAGCTCACCAGACCATCACAGGGCCAACACGCACACACAACAATCACATGTACATTCAGACCTATGGGCAATTTGGAACAGCCAATTTGAATTAGGTGCATGTCTTTGGACTTTGGGAAGAAACCGAAGTACCCAGAGTACCTTCTGCTGTGGTACACATACAGTATGTTAGGGATAAAATCTGGCATTATCATTTTGAAACCATGGACCCAACCTGCCTTATGTCAAGAGTCTGGGCTGGTGGAGCTTGCGTAATGATGCAGGGAATATTTTCCTATATTCCTTTTTTTCAACAGCCTGTTTTCTGTGGACCATGTGTATGCCTTCATCGCCATGATATACCCATCTTCTAATGATTACTTTCTGCATGATGATGCATTATGTTACGAAGGAAATATTATCTCAAAATGATAGAAATAAGATGATCTTTAGGATGTGATAGAGGCGGAAATTTGCAACATGAATGTTCACTTGGGGGCAGTGGTGGCCTGGTGGTAAGGTGCTGGTTTACCGATCCGAAGGCCGGGGGTTCAAACCCCACTATCACCAAGTTGTCACTGGGTTGCAGTGAAGTTAACTGGGTTATCAAAGGCCAGCCATGTCTCTCACTGTCTGTGGTGAGAGGCATGTAAAAGAACCATTGCTGACTTACGTAAAGAGTAGGCTGTCAGCGTGTTTCTGCCCTGCGATGGCCTGGCGAGCTGTCCAGGGTGTACTCTGCCCTCGTGTCGGCCTCCCCGCGACCCTAATTAGGATTAAGCGGTTCAAAAAATGAATGAATGTCCACTTGAAAAATTTGCAGGAATTGTGTGATGCAATAATGTCAATATGAAGCAGAATCTCAAAGGAATGTTTCCAACATCCTGTGAAATCCATGCCATGAAGAATTGAGGCTGTTCTGAGAACAAAGGAAGGCTGTACACAGTATTAATACACTGTAGTGTTCCTACTAATGTGTTCTGTGAGTGTAAATAATCTAATAGCCTTATATAAACCACTTCGTGGGCCAAACTGTTTAATAATCCTTCATTTACATCAGTGACTAATGCTTCTCTGTATACATGCTGTTCAACACGTGTAATATCTGAGGGTGCTCATTCTCAAGACTGCATTTTTTATATGAATGAGCAAGCATGATGCATTGCAAGTACAGACTACTTGAACATACTTGACTATAAAAGGGGAGCAGGTCTCACTCAGGATTCTCCTCTCAGAGTGAATGTGTTCTTCCTGTCTGTTGTCCACTATGTGACGCTTCTTAATGCACTTTAGTGCGAAGGTCACATTCTCGTTTTTCACTTTAACCTGATGGAAGGCAAACACAACATATAAAAGAATACATGTCACTGAACTCTCTTTCTCTAAAGTTTTTTTTATATTACTTTATGTTCAACCTAAAAAAAATAAAATAAAATAAAAAAAGCATGAATATATACATGAGAACACTGGGCACAAGGCAGAAATGAAAGGCTGAGAACCAGAGTGGTCTAACCAACAGAAAGCTGTATTTGAAAAAACTGACAAACAATCAGGGATTCACAATATGATTCAAGGTCATAAGGAAGATGAAAAGAATATTCTGGCATGCACAGACCTTATCCACATCTGTGAAAATATGACATTTTTCAGTTTTTGTTGGTTAGACCACTGTGGTTCTCGGCCCTTCAAATACACCCAGGCGCATTCACACTCACATCCACAACTAGTTTGGACTAGTTTATCTACTGGAATGATGTGAAATTGTCAATGTGAATAATAAACACAAATGCTCACCAGTTCAACCCTACCAAAGCCTCCTACTCCTAGAGTCGCGACGATCTCCAAGTTCCTGAAGGAAAGTGAAGAAGTAAAGTCTTTCTCTTTGAGCTGCACCTGATCAACAGATAACGGGGAGCTGGGAGTCGTGCTTCCAGACCTCCTGCATCAAGAAAACAACACAAAAACATGTCCATGAGTAACATTTCTCTGAGATTAAATGTAAATTGATGATGTACTGACTGAATTTGTTTGGCAGACGGGGAAAGCATTTGTAGTTGTGATTTTTTTTTAAACTCATTCCCTCATTCATTTTCTATGCCACTTAATAATTAGGGTCGCAGGGAGGCTGCCGCCCATCTCAGCCAACTCTGGGCACGGGCGAGGTACACCCTGAACAGCTCGCAAGACCATTACAGGGACAACACACATACAACTATTCACACTCACTCTCACACCTAGAGGCAATTTGGAACAGCCAATTAGTGCACTGTACTTTTTTTAGACTGTGGGAGGAAACCAGAGTACCCGGAGGAAAACCACGCAAGCACGGGGAGAACTTGCTAACTCCACATAGAAACACCCAAGCCTGGGAATTGAACCACAAGCCAACCACAAGCCACCGTGTGGCTATTTCCAGAAACTGAAATATGCTTCAACCTCAAACTCAAATCTCAAACAGAATAAAATTGTAGCAGTTAAAGTCTCACTAAAAGTGAAAAGGCGGCAAACTGCATTTAAAGATTTATTTGCATAGGTTAATTTTAGTCATTTTTAACTTAGATCCCTGTCTCATACATTGCACAGCATGTATACAACAGGTCCAAGAGAAAAAAAATGGCCAAATTCATATGACTCTCACAACTGTCCTATGAATTTGGCCAATTTTTTCTCTTGGACCTGTTGTATACCTGCTGTGCAATGTATGAGACAGGGATCTAAGTTAAAAATGACTAAAATAAAATAAAAATGACTAAAAGTGTCATAAACACTTGATGTCTATTTTTTTTTCCATCTCGAGTTAAGTCTCCACATCAGGTCTATTTCCTAGGTCTGTAGTGCAATGCCTTATGATGTGCTACAGCTGTTTTATGATAGATATATGAATTTCATACACTTTATGGGTCATCTGATGTGCTAAGATTCGTACGATGTTCTTACAGTAATCCTATCAGTGAGGACTTCCGTATATAGCCCCATGTATAGTACAACATGCCTTACAACAGTGTTAAGTTGAGCTGTTCGACGGTTCTCCATCAACCAAGTAGCACAGGACTTTATTGTCTTGCAACAGTCGTATCACTTTCATATAAGCATTGTGCGATTTGAATTTGCTAAATCATCCTTGAATAAATACATAATAATAAATACTTTGCTAAATTCATATGACAAAAAATATTTTGTATTTTTAGTATAACTTTAAGGTCAGCATGATAGCATAGTGGTTAGCATGTCCACCTCACAGCAAGAAGGTCCAGGATTCTAGTCCCCGGTTCTGACATTTCTGTGGGGAGTTTGCATGTTCTCCCAGTGATTGTGTAGGTTTCCTCCAGTTACTCTGGTTTCCCCCTACAGTCCAAAGACACACATTACACTAATTGGCTGTTCCATATTGCCCGTAGGTGTGGAATTGAGTGTGAATGATTATGTATTTTTTACCGTAAGATGGTCTGGCGAGCTGTTCAGGGTGTGACCCACCTTTGCCCAGTGTCAGGTGGGATACACTTCAGCCTCACCACGACCCTAGTAGTAGGATTATGCGGTTCAGCAAATGAGTGAGTGAGTATAACTTCTGCATTTGATCAGAAATTTAATTGATCAGGCTCATGTATGTTTTGCTATGACACAACGTTATCCAAAAACTTGATCAAACCGTGACCTTCTTGCTTGTATTGATGTGTTTATTAAACTGGCTCCTTGCCCATCATGATCTATGTAAGATAGCCTAGACAAGATTAAGAAATACAGTACATTTATAACGTTCCATGTAATTTTGGTGAGACATACACTACCTGGCCAAAAAACATACACTACCTGGCCACTACCTTGGGCAGCCTTTAGCCTTGATCTTAGCGCGTAATCTCCATGGCAACTTAAGCAACGTAACATTCATTACCATCCAGACTTGGATTAATTTCTACCCGACGTCTTCAATTGATGAGGGGAAAATTTGAACCACTCCATAAAGTCTTTTCCAGCAAATTCCAAAAACTTTCAACAGGGTTTAGGTCAGGACTCTGGGGTGCCAATACATATGTGAAAATGATTCCTCGTGCTCCCTGAACCACTCTTTCACTACTTGAATCTTTATTACATATCCGTGTCATCAGGGAAGAAAAAGTCCATTAATGTGATAACCTGCTCATTCAGTACATTCAGGTTATCAGCTGACTTCATTTCATTGCCATAATAATGTTGCTGAGCCTCGACCGGACCAACTGGAGCAACAATGCCCTGGAGATTACCTGCTGTGATCAAGGATAAATGCACTCTATGAAAATATTAGTGTGTGCAACTTTTTTTTGGCTGAGCAGTGTATTTATGGTTAATGTATTGAAAAAATGTACATTTTGTGGCTGTTTTGTTCCAGAATTCAGCTCACAGCTATTCCCAGACCACCATACATTTATTACTGTCTTCAAGCATTGATATTCACTCAAGATTTGAGTGGGCATATATAGTACATACATTTACAAATAGCAATACAACTCGAATAATACCTGCAAATATATACTTACTTATACATCTTTTGTTATTCTCTGTATACATGCTGTCTCAAGCTGGGACACTATACACACTGTCTATGTTTGTTCTTCCATCTTGAACCAGATGTGTATTGTAAAACACATGCTTAAATTTGCGCCACTCACTTTGCATTTCTCTTCTTGTCATCACGGGTTAAAGTCTCAACGTAGCCTTGAAGATATTTCTTAAGTTCCTCAAATGTGCCAACAGTTTGAGTGAATGTTCTGGGAAGAGAACGAATCACGTCATAAGAGAACAAAGCCAGCTTAGACATTAGTAAAAGGAACAAAGGGCTGTGTTTTCTTACTCCCTGTCAATGACGAGGCATTCAACGCCATCCTCATCTGCTATGATATTAGCCGACCTTACGTCATCACTGCAAAAAGGGGGAAATTACATCATGTCTGTAATTCTATCATAACCCAAGGGCTTTCTGAAATCTCATTATGGCTTCACAGGAAGGAAGGATCGTTTTAATTAATCATTCATCATGAATGCAAACTACTATCAGCAGTTAATATCTAAAAGTAATTTGTAGCATAAAAATAGAAGAATATAAAGAGAAAAAAATGTTACCTGATGAGGGCCTTTTCTCCAAAGTAATCACCTTTCTGTAAAGTATTGATGACCTGGGGCTCCTTGTGATCTTTAGTGCTTTGGGTTACTTTAATCTGGGCAGAATCACATTAAATATGACATATGGAGAACATATTGCATATTCAATCATTTATGATTCACCAAACATGAGTGATAAATCATGATCCCAGAATACTAATTAATAAATCCCAGTGGAACACTGAACTACCATTATACAACCATATCCATATGTGAGGGAAGAATTATCTAGAAAGGCAGAGCACATAACCAAATATTCATCCTTTCATTTCAGTTGAATTTTCAAAACATTGTCACAGCACTAAAACAGGTATCAACCAACATCCGTAATTACATATCATATTTATTACAAACTTCCGGATCTCTCCTCGCAATCCATGATTAGACACACAATTCCTCTCGTAAAAGGATCCAAAGCTGACCCTCTTGACCTAATAGGCAGCTTTTTGATGGCTAACACTAATGGGCTTATTCCCAGCACACCGTCTTGGACAGGGTGGCGACAGGCTGACGAGCAGCATCATTTCCGGCACTTAAATTGCTCTAAGAAAAAAAAAACATCTGTCTTCCCTGTTGCAGTTGGAGCTGCAGCTATGGCAGGGGCCCAATGGGGGATCCATGACCGGGTAGCTCATGATAAACAGTTCCTGTTACTTCCCAGAGGAGACCTCTGTCTCTTAACCCCTGCAGTATCAGGTTACTGATTTATCTCAACATGCTCTACCTCCCACAGAAATGGACACACATTTCCTCCATAGCCCCACAGTGATATTAAAGGGAAGTGTCCATAGAAGAAGCCACCTTGGAAGTCATCTTTTGGGTAAAGAGGTCAGATTTTAGCAGGAGGGGCTAATATTTAAGAAGGACAACAATTTTGGAATTGAGAACAGAGCTTTCCAAGAATGCAGGTGAAAGCTAGAACTAGCTAAGTGAGGATTATACACAAATTGCTAACATATGATAATCCGGAAGCAGGAATTAAATCCAGTGTGTATGGAGTGAGCATTTACCTTTCCATTGGAAATGATGTAGAATGTGTTTCCTTCCTCTCCCTCCCTGATGACATAGTCGCCTTTGTCATAATACTCCTAATGAGGAAGTACAGAGAAGATCTGATTTAGCTATTGATTTCCCATTGAGTCAGTGCGGCTGGGTTCTTGTAGGGATATTCTCAAAGGAGTATACAGGAAGTATTTTCACTCAATGGTACACAATTAAATTATCATTGATATATATATATATATATGTATA
>JBCNYH010000025.1:28551083-28581177 GCA_039654325.1 Tandanus tandanus
TATCAGTATAAATAACTGCGATGCCTCCTCCTCTGCCAGTTAGACGAGGTTGGTGTATATAACTGTATCCGGGAGGAATCGCTTCATTTAATGCTACATACTCATTGGGTTTTATCCATGTTTCTGTTAAACTCATTACACTAAATTCCTGATCAGTAATGATTTCATTAACAATAAGCGCTTTAGAGTTAAGAGATCTAACATTTGATCATGAGCCCAGCATCATAACCACTACACCACCAGCCCTTTCTTCTTTTATTGAAATGTTGTTGGTTTTTTGGTCTATGTAACTACTGTATGTCAGAAATTCTCTTATCCCTTAAAACTGTGAAAACATGCAACAGTGTACACAGGAAGGAAAAAATGTTTATTTGAATAATGCTTTGGAAAATTCCCCATGAGCAGAAAAAAATGAACATATTAAACTATACATCAGGTAATAACATCTTTAACTTCATGATGTGTTCTAGTGCCCAGAAAATGAGTCTGCCTCGTATAAAGTTGATAAATATAAAATATTAGAGCAAAATCTGGTAGCTACAAACAGTGATGTACAAATTAACACGGGACGAAATGTAACAAAAATTGTACAAAAAAGTTCATGTAATAAAAGGAAAAACCGACAACATATAGCTGGAACAGGAACAAGCTAATAATAATAATAATAATAATAATAATAATATCCACAGCTCAGGGAAAACCCATAAAACTGTGTAAAATGACCATGCAGCTTAAGTAGCCCTACACTAGGAAGTGTGTAGTGTCGTGTTCAATTTTTGTTTATTAATGGCATGACCACTAGGGGGCCACATAATAGCATAACTAGCTTGTGTGAACAGGAGGTAGATGGACGTGTGGGTGATGTATTTAAGTCGAATATAGTCCTCTATTCCTATGTGTGAGTGAAAAATCTGTGTTTCTATAGTAACACTGCTAATAAGGAATGTATGTATTCGTATTTCCTTCATCAATCCATATGAAAAGGGCAACGCCCACGTAAAGGTAATATGAATGTTACAGAAGATCACATTTAAAAGAAAAAAAAAATTATAACAGAAAAGAACATTTTAATTTTTGAATGCATCCAGTGCATTCAGCAGAACTTGACGAGCTGCTCTCGTCCACACTTGGCGGTCACTCACACTAGTGAGAAACATTACAAATACCTCAGGTATAAAAAACATGTCAACAAATACAACAACAACAACAACAACAAAAAAACCAAACAAAAATAAATCTATGCTTAAATTAATATGGTATACTATCAATATACAGTAAAAAGTACACGCAATGCTGGTTTTAATATTAGTCGTCTTTTGTTCTGGTTTTTTTTTTGTTTTTTTAAATAATCTCTTCAGAGTTGGCTAACCAGCAGCAAGCTCAGAAGACTGCTTGCATTAAAAGCATATGAATGCCTCATGAAACGGCAGTGAATGTATCAGGAGGTGGAGTCAAGGAATATCACAAACTCAGCATGTTTTTTTTCTTCCCAGAAAGGAAAAAAAAAAGTTTTTTAAGGTACAGTAAACGATCATCTTTACAAAGTCTAGAAAAAAAACATTCTAAAATATCCAGGTCTCCACCGTGCACACAAACACTTCCAAAGTAGTGATTGTCGTTTCCCTTAAAAATCAGGGCTACTTCACACTTCTTGAGGGGACAAAATGGGAACACAGCTGGCTTTCCAGAGGCTTAACATCACTGATTGGGTCCTGGGTTCTTCAGCAGAACTACATCCTGTTTACCAGAGAGGACCTGCAATAAATACAGAGATGAATCAGGACAATGTGGCATCATTTTCACACCTGAAATCTAAAACAGCACAGTAAGTGCTACCACCAAGACTTTTTTGTGATGTCTTTTTATAATATAAAGCTTTAGGCACTGCCTAAAAGCAGAGCTCCAAAAAAAAAGAACTTCTGATAAAAGGTTTCAATGTGAATTTGTTTTGATGATGTCATCGATGACGTAATGTCATGTAACCATCACGTTATGACCGCCCCCTCCCCAAAGTTTTGATGATATGCTATCGAGATAAGATATCTTCAATGGAAACCTAATATCACCACAGGGTAGCGAGATGCCATTCCACTGAACAGGATTATTTCCGTTAGCATGCTCTACGCGCCAGAACCGTCATGTGATTCCTCAATGTGATTGTCTATGTATTTAAATGAGTAATGCATTGAGCGGCAGTAATAATTTATTTTGTCACCTAAAAACGAATACTACATATGGCACATAGAATCCTGTTTATGTGGTAAAACAAGTTTATTTGATTTTATGGCTTGAAACAAGTAACAGTTTGGAGGGAACGATAGAGTAGAAGTAGTTACCATCACTCAGACATTCATTCCCATTAAGACGGTTATATACAGGCACGAGAAATATCATTGCAGGATTTCCACATGTACACAGACAGACGTATGTACAGACTTACACAATGTTCGTGACACAAAAAATCAGATACCAATTTTTCTAAAGTATGGTGCTCTGCATGAGCTCCACTATAAATAGACTCCACTGACCCATGGTGAAAGATAAAGTCTGTTGGGCTTTTACACCCGAGCCTAGTGGCTCATCAGGCTGGAGCTCATCCCGGTTTCTGTAGCATTAAGTGACTAAGAATTCAACTCCTCCTTGATGGGATGCTAGTTCATCACAGGTTACCTTCCTTGTATTTTTACTGGTACCCATTTATACTGCTGGGTGGACAGAGGCACACCTGTGGTTAAGACTTTGCCCGGGGTTCTTAGCACGGCAGGGGTCTAACAGGAATTCAAACCCACAACCTCTCGATCATGAGCCCTACACCCTAACCACTACACCACCACACCCTCTGACCTAAGATGTTGCATTAAAACCAGTCATCTGTCTACCTGACACCAGCTGATGTGTCCCACTTCCTGTCTCTTATCTTTTCTTCTCTGTCCACTACAGAGTTAATTTCCTGCTACTAAAGCACTGACAGTTGTGCTCTTGCCTCCGCCCGGGTCTGAGCACTTTCTGCTGATCCACACAGAATCCTGTAACGTGACAGATTCTGTCGCAGTGGGGAAAACGCCACGCTCCATCCATCACCCTCTCTCTCTCGCCCCCTCCCTGTACGGTTTGGACGGCTGTTAGGAAACGTGACTGCATACACAGCCAAGTGGACTCTCCCTCGCCAGACTCTGGGGAAGGGTTGCGTTTAGTCATCTTTTGCTAGCATTATCAGTGTTCCATGCTGTGCATTTCAGTCTGGTGCTCGACCACTGTTTTTTTTTTACACAACTTCACCCCTAATGCTAGATCTACAAGTTTCATCAATGCTTTCTTTTTAACATAAAGGGATTTTCTAGGAAATATTTTATTCATTCTGTTCACACGACCATCGCGAATAATTTTCCTGTAACAGCTTGCCACCGAGTGTTTTATTCCTCACCCAGTTGTAGATCTATAGTGTAACTCGTCTCATGACAGCTGAGTGATTAATGCACAGACTTGATATCATGTAAAAGTCACAGCCAAAGTCTAGCCTAAACACAAAGGCCCCAAAGCTATCATAAACAATGGTTGAGATGTGATGATTGAATGCTCACACTAACGCACCTAAGAGACTTCCATCTGTCTTTCTCCATGTTGTTCTCCGGTCCCTCGCTCTCATAGGACGCCAGACACAAAGCTGTCAACAGATAAGAGAGAGTACAATGAGTCACTTCATCAAAAGCCTTGTTTTTGACTCCCTTCAATCTCCTGTGCTTTCTCACAGGAGGCAGTACTTCACACTTGAGTTAATCAGAGTACATGATGTGTGTAAGGCATACTGTTCTCTGATTACTCAACACCTATGAGATTTTACATGACGATGGGTATGAGGCAGCAGTGGGAGTTTCTGTGTAAATGATGTGGAGGAAATAAATAGATTACAGAGCGAGTGTGTTTAGTCAGCAGATTGGTAGTGCTCTCTGGGTGGGAGGAATGATGTTCCTCTGTCCTCCCGGTTAATCGTAGTGACACTCGCCAATCACTGGTGTCCAGTGAGCTCATGCATGTGTAAGAGGGCGGAAGGCGCCGTAGTCAGTGTACATGGTAAGTCAGCACGTGTTAACTTTCACCCTCCCCAGTGGGTAGTTGCTGTAAGACAGGTGAGAGCTGGCTGATGGTTGGAAATTTGTTCAGTGGTCGCAATCGGTAGTTAAGGCACTGGGTTACTTGATTAGGAGGTTGGGGGTTCACACCCCAGTTCCACCAAGCTGCCACTGTTGGGCCCTTGAGCATGGCCCTTAATCCTCAACTGTTTATATTTCAGTTGTATATGAGATAAAGTATGAGTCTCTTTGGATGACGGCATCTGCTAAATTCCATACATGTAAATTTAGAGGTGACACAACTGAGGAGAAAATTAGGAAATGGGTAATGAGGGCAATATTTAAATTGAAAAAATTGCCCTGTGGAAGTTGTCTGCGCTAGTCATGTGCTTTTCAACCCAGTCATGTAGTCATGACAGGTACAAACTACAAGAAGTTGATGTATAGTCTAGTCAGCCCTGGATGTCATATCATCATTATGGTGATTAAAAATATAATTGAAGTGAAGCACTAGTCTAGACCTTTGTACATGTTTACAGGCACCAATGAGGATTGTCTATTTTAATGGAATACTAATTAATAAGGCATTATGGAAAGGTTCATAATCCAAAACTGAACCATGTTCCAGCATCCATTATCTACACCACTCATCCGTCAGGGTCACAGGGAAAGCCGGAGCCAATCCCAGCTGACGTTCGATCAAGGGGCGGAGAAACACCTTGAACAGGTCCCCAGTTTATTACAGGGTTATGTTCCAGCATACACAGACAAATTTGTCAGTTGCACCTGCCAGCACTTTTCAGCAAGAAGGAAACTGCTTACCATCTTCGCTAAAGATAGGAGCGGTGAGGAGGTACTGCAGAATCTTGCGGTCCTTCTCAAACGGGCATTCCACTTTCTTCCAGGTCATGAACTCGTTCACCTGTTTAGCCAGCTCCCAGAATTTCTGCCAAACAAAGCAAGATGCCGAAAGTTAAAACCCACGCCCATGTCTCAGCGTTCAGCAGCAGCTCATAACACAAAAGCAAGAAAGCTTTAAACTGCAAACTGTGCACTTCCTCATCCTGAGTGTACATGCATAAATGGTCTTGTATTTGGATGTGGCCGTTGCTATGCTTAACCAACAGTTTCCTCAAGAGTTACGCAGCCACTAAAATGGATGGTGGCTGTTTCCACTTCCTTTAATAAAAGAAAAAAAACTGGGGGGAAAAACTCAAAGCATTATACCTCAAAATTGACATGTCCATTTGGTAGGCGGTTAGCACATCCTTCATTGAGGAAGATAATGTCCTTGATCAAGAGGCTGAAGAATGGAATGACGATCTGAAAGTGAAAACAACATGATCATTTCACAAATACTGCTTTAAAGGTGTAGTTATTTGTAGTTGTTAGAAGAAAAAAACATCCAACCCAGGCAACACCAGCCTAAAAAAGCGACAGCTCAGTCCTGTAAGTATAGATGGTCCTATTTAGTCTTCGATGAGATACAGATAAGTACAAGATAGCTTATTAACCTCTAAAGTAGCACGTGAAAAAGCACACCTGTTTCTCACACTGTAACGTGCAATTACAGTGACTCATAGAACCTGAACACTAAACACTCATCTCACTCATATTGCAAACTGCTTAATCCTATAAGGGTCGCGGGAAGGTTGGAGACTATCTCAGTCGACACTGGGCGAAAGCGGGATACACCAAAAACAGCTGGCCAAAGCATCACAGGGCCAACATTCACACTCCATATTCTCATCTAGGGGCAATCTGGAACAGCCAACTAGCCTAATGTTCATGTCTTTGGACTGTGGGAGGAAACCAGAGGAAACCCAAGCAAGCACAGGAGAACATGCAAACTACACAGAGCAACGCCCGAGCCAGGGACTCGAACCCAAGACCTTCTTGCTGTGAGGAGGATGTGATAACCACTACACCCTAGGCCTAAACACAATAAGAGATAATAAATATCTGATGATGGTGACGCTATACATTACAGAACAATAGGTATTCACTTTTAATAAAGGGTTTCAGGTGAACTATCATTTACATTATCACGTCTGATTACAACAATACAACCAAAATGTTGGCCTGGGTTGTGAATACACTGTACTTACACTATCTTCCTAATTTGACTTCAGCACAGCTGTTACACGTAGTGATGGCTTGTTTTGTTGCTGCGGAACTACTGAGAGTACGCAGGATGAGTCAAACTCAAAAGCTGAACCCAGGCTCAAACAATATAGACTCAAAGCTGATACTGACAAGCACACGGTCTTGAGAGAAACAAACAGCAGGAGAAGGACTTATTTCAAATCACCGAACTACGCTAAAAATGTTGTGTAGGACAGATTGGGATTCTATATTTACTTCATCTACGGAGTTGAGTTCTGCAGCAAATAGTTAAGTTGTTTATATTTTCCAGCCTTTCTGTAAGAGACACAACACAATTTGCTTTTGTTCCGGTCTGTCTCCTGAGTGACTACCAAATCCACAACAGATCTGATTTGGGCAAAACAAAGTTGCAGAGTCACCACTACTGTGAAGAGAAAACTCTATCAACAACCCCCCCCCCCCCGCCCACTCGATGAATAGGACGAACACAGAGTTGAACATTCCAGGGTTTCTTGGGAACATTCTGTCTCATGACCACAGAAAATACAACTCCTTCCCACACCATTTTCACATCATTCAAGAAAACGAGGCAAAAATGTGACAAAAACTGTCAGTGTTTGTGTTTAAATGATAGAATGCAGCGTACGTTCATTAAACACCGGATATATGAGGGCAGTCTGGAGCACATAGTCCCAGGTCAACATCATTCTCGGAACTGGCCGGCTGCCATGTTGATCCAGAGAACAGAATGTTTTGAGCAAGTCAGTTATGACGTCTCGCCCACGAAATTCGGACCCATTTATGGCTCAATCCATCCATTATTCGCCCTTTGAAGAAGTCTTGTTACATAACGTTTTATTTATTTTTATTTTTTGCCAAAGTTCAGAGCAGAGGCAGAATGGTGAGGGCACTTGATGGCAGCGATAACTAAAAACCCACTGAGGGCAATGTTACAGATGATCTCGGTTCCCAGTGTTCCCAATATGGTGCTTGTTTTCCAGCTGACTGAAACCCTGTCAGCTACAATCTTGTGATACAATCTCCCTCTGGGTCATTATAGTGTAATTATCTCCTATTACTCCAAACGCAACCCTGTTCACTGTTTACAAGTGCTCGGTGTGGTATGCCGGGGCATGGTAGAAGTGTTTTGACGGACATGAGGAATTAAGACGAGGAACAATTACGCACGTTCGAATGTTGGTGTCGAAAGAAGAAATGACGTGCTTCAAAACAAGAAAAACCTGTGCAGTGAATGTGTTGCTGAGTGACAGAAGCCGTACCTTTTCTCTGCTGGTATGCGCAGTTATAGATCTCTGTGTGGCTCCACGCAGCGCTGTTCTGTAGTTGTAGAAGTTGCTGGATGGGTCCATCTGGTGCTAGAGAGGAAGAATTAGTGGACATTAGGATGCTAGGCTTCTACAACAGTACTTTCTGTAACCCAATACATGGCCATGATGTTTTTTTTCACCGGGTTTTCTTGTCACATGCTGATTGGAAGTGTTCTTGCATGGGATCATGCTAATCGAAACCATCTTGTGTTAAAATTACCCCAAGATGTCCAAGTGGTTTAGACATGACCAGGGTGTGAAACAAAAACAATCCCAGTTCAAACGTTGCTTCTACTTAAGGATAGTGCCTGCAGCTTTAACAACCTAAGTATTGACAGTGAGGACAAAGGGCTACCTAAACCTTTTAATCTGCAACTCCTCGCATGTCCGAGTGTGAAAGGAAAAAGAGAACATTGCTTTACTGGCTCCTGTCCTGGAGGGGAAATACAACACGGAGTGATGGGAGTACGTCAACATCAAACCCTTTAAGGACTCCTCTCCCAAACTGTATTTACACATAAAAATGCTGAAGCCATGCAATCTGGGAAAGAACCCTGTGACTTTGTTGGTTTAGAAAAGGGGATGGGTGTACGTGTACTTTATAAAAGTCAATTATCCAGCGTATCGCCTCGAAAGGTGAAGCAAAACTTAATAATCATTGGTGTGTTAAATAAGCAGCACCATAGGAAGAGCGTCCCACGCTATTCGAAACGGTTTCAAGCCCACTAAAAGGATGAAATATTAACCCATGTGATAAGTAATTTGAATGAAGGCTCTACATATTGTCGTGGGCTGAGCATCATGCATGCCTGAGTCACTTGGGCATCATCAATAACATGCTTGGAGTGCTGCTATAGAGCATATGTAGTGATACAACATGGCTGTGATCCTCTTGTTGCTCCTACACATTTATATCACACACACACATTGCCTCAAGACTGTGAACACATCATAATATAAGAGATGAAGAATTGTAAAACATTTAATACCAACCTCCAGAATATCAAACTTGGCAGTTTTGACTTTAGCCCAGGTCTTTTTTAGCCGTGATACTGGACTCATATTCATGCCAGCTGTAGAGGACACACACGCACACACACACACACACACACACAGAGAGAGATCAGGTCAGTACAGGACAACACCCAAGTCCCATTTCCTGCCACATTTCTAATCCTCACGAACAATAGCATTAGTGGGTGCATCACTTCCCACTAAAAAGAATGATTAGTTTTTATCATTGAGAAGGACTAGAACTTGGTGAGATCAGCAGGGTTAGAACAGTGAGCTCATCGCACCACTGAGACTATCTGATCTACCTGTACTACACTGATCCGTCTAGTGATGACTACAGCAAGAGTCATGCAGTAGTCTTTGTCAGATGTCTGAGTGATTATGGAGGCTGATGGTTGTATGTTTTCGTCCTGGAGGATGGGCAGGCAGAAGAACGAGCGTAGAGGGTTTACAGTAACTGACTAAGGTCTATTATTTTTTTTCTTCATAAAATTGATTCTACTCATTGAAAATATATTACAAAGTTGTCGTTTTTGTTGTTTTGTTGTCTTTTTTTTGCTTTAAAGCCATTTCCATCACTCTAAACAAAAAAAACTGATTCCATCTGCAGACAAGTACAGGTTTACAAAAGAAAGCCATTTACACTGTTGACAGGTGGTAGGTACAGCTCTCTCCCCTCTCCCTCCTCTGTCTACTGTCTTTGAAAATGGTGAGAATAATGTTCCAGCCTCATGCCAGGACGCATGCTCATGGCCCATTCACTACACACAATAGTCAAGCCTCCACACAGTAAACCTTTCTCATGACTATTTTATTCTTTGCTGCTGATATGCTCTCTCTCTCTCTCTCTCTCGTTCTCGTTCTCGCTCTCTCTCTCTCTCTCTCTCTCTCTCTCTCTCTCTCGGGAAAAACACTTGTGTAAGAGTATTGGCCTGTTGGTTTGCCTCTAGGGAAAGTCCTAGAAAAGGACAGCTGGTTTTCCTCCTCCCATCCTTCCCTCTTTCCTCTATCGAGATGGTCAGTGCTGACCATCTGCATGTAGATCCCTGGCTCCAACCCAGCAGCTGCATTTTCACCCCCGTGAATTAATCTACAAGTGGCGGGGGTGCTAACTCACTAATCTGATTTTTCTTTCTTTTCATTTAGTAAAGAAAAGCAGTAGAGTTCATACAGAACAACAGTCACTTCACAATTAATAGAAATGATTACTCATTTTTGTTTTTTTGTTTTGTTTTTTTAAGAAGTCTGGCATTACTGAATCTTTATCATGGGGTACAACAGATTAGAAAGTGAAAGATCCAGCTGAACAAACACATGACCAGATCTGTAACCAATACGAGCGTAGAAAGAAAAAGCAGAAATCACAAATTAAAGCACTCACAAATGATGGCCATAAGAGAGTTGAAGTTGCCAATATTGAAGCATTCTCGTGCCACATCGATGAAGAACTCAATGACGCGAGCGCGGTGCTTCTTCTTCCCTGGCTACAAGGCGAACAAAGGAAGATCATGTTTATAATGCAAGTTGTAAATGTAAGGACAAAAGCTCACTACAGACAGCAAGGAGTACGTCTTATTTACTAATAACAAGGCACTCTTACAAAGGACAACCCTTCCCTGGGGTTACGTAAAAAATTATACCTGTAAATTATATAGCTGCTTTGACGTTATTGTACTTTGTAATTATCTCTCATTATGAAAGGCTTCATTTGCATAGGTAATTGAAGGGCATAGAAAGAATTTATCCTGAGAGGAGGAACTCACCATGCAGATCTCAGTGGCTACCAGGTAGCTCAGCCTGTTGAACCACTCCACATACGCCTCCAGGTTACTGGCCTTCTTGCGATCAGTAAAACAACTCTGCAAAGAGATTGTTCACAGCCATGAATAGGCATAGTGCAAAAATGTTTCAGTCATGCAAACACATCCATAATGGGGATGGGAATCTCCAGGGAGCACCCGATACAATATTGCGATACTTAGCTGCTGATTCGATTTGTATTGCAATTGCGTAAGTGTCACGATTTTATAAACGCCCTAATTCGTTATTACAACTTTTTCTACTTCATTTTATTGCAGTTTTAAAACCTTGAACCATGTTAAAGAAAGTTTACTTTTCTGCAAAAATTTATTTGCATGTGTGGGCCACACCTAGGGATAATCTGGAACAGCCGATTAGCCTAACATGCATATCTTTGGACTGTGGGAGGAAACTGGAGTACCTGAAGGAAACACACACAAGCAAAGGGAAAACTCTCTTTGCAAACTCCACACAAACAACCTCGCCAAGCACGGGACTCAAACCCTGGACCTTCTTGTTGTGTGGAGCAAATGTGCTAACCACTATGCTGCCACCATGCCGAAGTTCAAGTATATAAACTAAAAAATTCATTAACCGGTGTTTCTGACATAAATCTCTGTAGAAAAGAACTGTGATGTGCGGATTTCTCTGTCTCAATAATATTCCACCTGTCACCCAAACTAAAAACACATGAAAGAAGAAATAAATCACAACACGAGTTCTGTTCTAGGAAAGTAATCAAAGAGTGTGATGTGGTGATCCATTTCGACCTCAAAAATCAATTATTCTATAAGAGCCTTCCCTTTTATCACTTCATTCTTTCACAAGCCTACATTTACTCTCCTTAAGGTAGTAAGTCAAAAACAATGCTGCTTGTCCTGTTAAACACTTTCTGACCAGTTAAAATGGGCCGTTCAACTGCACAGTGCTATAAGTAATACAGATTGTTTAAGAGGGAATTCATATAACCCCTGTTTGAACAGAGATCAAAAAGAAACCTAATGGCTTGCAAGCCCAAATACAAGAGCACTTCATTTAAGAGCCCCTCGCTGAGAATAACTCCCACTCTCTCTGTCGGCCATGACTCACACAGACTAAACGATAGCATTTCATTTTCTGGAGAACGAGTTCTCTAACTTTCTTTCTCCTGCTCATTCCATGCATTCCTCTGCATTGACCAGGCTATTCCCCACACAAAGGATGGCCCAGCCTGATGTCTCTCTTTGATGGACAGCCTCATGGAGGCATGTCTGGGATTTAAGTACTTGAAAGAGTGCCTTCTAATACCATACAAGAAAAAGCGCGCCAATGCGTCATTCCACTGCGTGTTGCTTAGCAGCCGACAAAGTATTTTCTGACAACAGGGTGGTCTGGGCTGACCTTGTGATGAGTTTCATGAGAGACTAGTATATGTCCAGGGAGAAAAAAAGTGAATGGATAACTGAGGTTCTCAGTTTACTGCGAGTAAAAAGTATCACCTCATGGTAATGCAAATATTAGCTTCATTGATTTGACACGTTTGGTATTTGTTTTTCGGTGACTCTGGGGAGAGTTTCAAATAAAGCAAGTTCCCGTTCAATTAAATCATCTTTTTGAACAGCACTGTTACCTTTTCATTGTCATGAAGCTCTTTCTGAACAAACGCCTGGACGAATTCTTCAGGTCCTATGTAACTCAGTCGCTCCTGGGGAAAAGAAAAGAAAATGAAGTTAACCTATGAAGGTAATGTAGATATGACAGCAGAACCAGGAAGAGTGATTACATGTGAACACTCACCAGCTCGATATGTGTTAGCTGTTGAGCCAGAGTGAAAGTGTCACTACAGATGGCCAGGATGTCTCTCTGGATAGATTGAGGCTTGGTTTTCAAAACCGGTAATCTGTCTGGCACTGTAGAGTTGATCTTGGCCAAGTGTTCTTCGTATTGACTGTGTGTAGTGAGTTTACGGAGCAGGGCTTGCATCATCTGATGCACCGCTTTCCGATAGACCTAGAGAGACCAAAGAGGGAAGGGCAAAATTAGCACCGAGGTATGCATTTATGTACTTTTTAGTGTGGGCCATTACACAACATGATCAACCAGAAAATACCAACATGAGGCACCAAGGTGCAAGGCACCAAATAATCCTCTTGCCAACATGGGATGTTAGAACTTTATCAGCGAAAACCAACAGTGAGGGTGGGACAGGCACAGGAGATCCTCAGGTGCAAATTTAAAAAAATCCCCCCCCCCCCCCCCCATTCGTTTGTGTTTCATTTGAACTTATCATGTCCGCCTCACAGGAAGAAGGTTCTGGGCTTGGGTGGTTCTGTGTGAAGTTTGCATGTTCTCCCTGTGATAGCATGGGTTTCCTCTGGGTGCTCAGGTTTCCTCCCACAGTCCAAACACATGCACATTATGCTAACTGGCTGTTCCAAATTGCCCCTAGTTGTGTATGTGATGGCCCTGTGATGAGCTTGTGAGCTGTTCAGGGTGTGCCCTGCCTTCGCCCATTGTCGGCTCCAGCCTGCCGCAACCCTAAGTATTATGCAGTCCGGCAAATGTGTAAGAGTGAGTGAGTGATCTGACTGCCCATCCAGTTAAAAGAACTTAAGTTCACTGAGTTGAATGGTAACATAAAAACTTCCTGCAGTATTATGCAATAGCAATGCTGTCCACAGATATCCTCTTAGAAATCTTGTAATAGAACTGGCAGGCTACCCATTTCCTCTCAGAACCCCGTCCCCTAGGTCCTGCAATCTAATAACACAAGCTCGAAATAACTAGCATGGAGCAGTGGTTACATTTTACACTAACTGTGTCGACAAGGGAGGTGTCGATCTACCCAATCTAGCCAGTCTAGATCACAGATAGGTTTGCTTATTCTGATGTGCCAACTTAAAGCCGCTTGATTTTTATACCGTTCAGCCTGTTTAATATAATTTGATGCAAACCTAAAGTCACGACTTTGATTGTCAAACACCTTCTGCCATGGACCTGAGCTGGAAGTTTGCAGCCAGTCCTTCAATCTAATGAAGAGTTAGTAATGACAGACTTGTGACTTCTCTGTGGCCTCACATCCTAGAGGCTATAATAAGCAGCTCTGGGCTAAAGAATCTTGAATTCCTGAAGTCCACGCATAAGAAGATTTAATCTGATACGTGGAGTAATATATATTTATTAAAAAAAATTATTCTTTTTTTTTCAAAGGAGAGTTCCATCTGTTCAGATGAGGCCAATTTGTAAGAGATCAAAAAGGTTGATTCTTCAGGAGGCACCATATGGGAGAGCTCCCAGCTTCACCACAAAAAAAAAAGGAACAAGGCAGGATTATTTTTAGAAACAATTCATGGAGATAACTGCTTGACATTTTGAAGCAGCAGGGAATTTCTCGCTTGTTGTGGAAAGCGCCGCTTCTGTATCGTCTCCTCACTTGACGCAGGCATATGGGCCAGCTGACCTCGTGGCATGACCTGCTGTGCGCTGGCGTAAACACGGCCTGTGCAAAAGGTGAACCAAAGCCACCGGTCAGGCACAAATCACAGAGCTTGGTTATGCTGGCCTCTCACTTCCCTATATAGATGACCACATCCATAATGACAGTCTCAGTGCAACGAGACTCTAAATACCAAAACTGTGGTCTGGAGACAGATGTTAGTGTTTATTCTTGGCTCAATCTCGGCAAAAGTTCTGCAGCACAGTGTTAATCTCTTGTTTACTACTGGCTGTTTCAGGACAAATAAGGTGGTATAGATGAAGGAAGACAGCACAAACTGTAACTGGAAACTGCAGCAGTAATGCACTTGTGATGAACTCCTAGCATGTTAGAAACGCTACTTACAATGCCAGACGCTACACTGTATTGAGCAGACATAACATTGATTCGATGCACAAATACAATCCTTCCGCCAACACACTGCACATTAAGTCAAATACCCAGATCTAAGTAGACATTTATTGTGATTATACGGCAGTAGTCTTCTTCTCACTTCTCGTAGGCGCAACTGATTTCAAGGCCATTTATACAAAAATACGTCAACATATTAGAGAAGTCAAGGGAGAGTGAAATGATCATTCATGGAGCTCAGTGGTTTGTTTGCTTTCTTCATTGGTTGGCCCTAACTAGCCTCCTGCTGCTAGCTATTACCAAGAAGCCATTCCTTTAATATCTTGTTGCAAGGGGGTAGTGGTTAGCACATCCACCTCACACCAAGTTGGGCTGGGGTACGAGTTCAGGGCTCAGGCGTTCATGTGTGGAGTTTGCAAGTTCTCCCCATGCTTGTGTGGGTTCCCTCTGTTAACTCCAGTTTCCTCCCACAGTCCAAAGACATGCACATTAGGTTAGATGGCTGTAACAAGTTTTTTTGTTTTTTGTTTTTTTTTATAAATGTCCTTATTTTGTTATCCTGCAAGGGAAATTTAGCTCTGCATTTAACCCATCCAACGTGAGCACACACACACACACACACAATAGCAGGAGAGCAGGTGGGATTAGGTGCCTTGCTCATGGGCACTTCAGCCATGAAGGTGGAGGTAGGGGAGTGGTCTCCCATGCCACCACACATTTTTCCTGTTGGTCCGGGAATCGAACCAACGACCTTTCAGTCCCAAACCCGCTTCTCTAACCATAAGGCCATGCCTGCCCCCCAAATTGCCCCAGGTTTGAGTGTGAATAGTTGTGTGTGTGTGTGTGTGTGTTGCCCTTGCGATACTCTGATGAGTTGTTCAGTGTGTACGCCACCTTCGCCCAGTGTCGGCTGAGATAGACTCCAGCCTCCCCGCAACCCTATTAGTAGGATTAAGCAGTTCAGCAAATGAAATGAGACACTGCTGCAAAATCAGGTTTTCGAACTGACGATTTTAACCCTAACGCATGTGGCATAAATAAATCCCTGGAATTTCAACACAGAAACGGTGTTGGTGTTTCCTTACTGTACCGTACTACATTTCAAATGCACTTTATCTGGAGTTTAGTGCTAACAATATCGTTTTTTTTTTTATTCAGTATTAAAATACTAAAATACCCTTTTCTGAAAAAAATAAACGCTAAAGTGGTGGCATTCAAGTCAGCTTTAATGGAACTATTTAAATGCAGCGTGAGGAGGAGCAGAAAAGGAGACAAAAGCTGCCGAACAATAGAGCTTTCTTCTCTCTCGCTCTTCTTGTCACACACGACAAACAGCTTTGGAGCTGGAGAAATTTTTCCCTTCCCCCAAGATGTGACTCTTGCTTCACCCCACGTGTTGGGATCTCCGGTAGTTTAGCGGTGGGCTTTGAGAAACAGACCGTTGTGCTATAATGTTTTGTTCATCAGTTGGAACTGGAGCATGAGTTCAAGTTTTGATGGCACACTCACCTCATCCCCAGTGCTCAGGCGATGTGTCAGATCTTTGAGACTCCTCATCATCCGCTCGTCCCGGAAATCATAAGGAAACGTCTCAGTCCACTCGATTAGCAACTGCAAGATCTTGGGAGCAATTTTTCTGATTCGCATCTAATAAGAAAAAATAAGGAACCCAAACGTTTGATCATTATCCAATTAAAAATCGGGCACAAGTTCTGGTATTCGTGTGACTATGTCTATGATATTGTGATCACAGTGTATTATTACCTTGTCTGCTGTAGGATCACTCAGCTTCTGATGGTCCGTGCATAAGTGGCAGACTTTTGTCATGAGCTCGTGCGGATGAATGAAAAGACGGGAACTGAGCAAGAATGTGAAGATGTATGTCTTCTGTGGGATAAAACGAGGTAGAATTAATAAAACCCTGTGCAAATAATAAGCATTCAATTAATGCACCGGACATAGATTAGGCTTGATTACACGCTATACAGTGCTGTCATGTTGGTAGGAGGTGTAAACAAATGCTCACATCAGGACAGTACGTCACAGTGGGGACTAGGTGCTGAATGAGGGCCTCCAGAGACCCGGACACCAGGTTGTTGTCATGGTAATATAAGCCGCTGTAGTCCTCCTCTTTTGTCTGGTAGAGGTTGTTGTTGTAGCCACTGGGCCCAAACATGGCTGGAAAAGGTGGCGTTTGAGGCATTTTGTCCTGTTGAAGGCCAGACGGGATATAATTAGTCAACATTCTAAGGAGTCTTAAAAGCAGTGATTGAATGGTGGTCCACTCTGCTGGTTTTGTTTACCTTTACATAAAACACAAGGTCCCTGAAATCATTACAGGAAGCTGAGTGGAAAATTACTCTTCTTTAGAAGGGCACTCATGGGGATACATCCATAAGATTAATCTAGATCTGCAAACACCTTGCTCGTTTCACTTAATATCCACCCTGAATGCACATGATCTCTCTCTCTCTCTCTCTCTCTCACACACACACACACACACACACTCACACTAACTTTCTAATGCACCATAACAACACAACGGGACGGTTTGTACTGCTAGCACAGTGTGTCCTACAGTGTTTTAAGAAATAAAATAAGCATTTATTTCATTCTGAATTCACGTGGCCATTCAGCACAGCTCAACACAGAGAACCTATTTACTGAGATCAGGCAAACAGAACATGTTGACCTCACGTACATCACATACCACAAAAACATCGAAGCCGATAACATTTGCACATGAACCGGTTGGTTCAACATACTTCTGACATCTGCTTCGTACAACCCTGCACCTCGAGTGCTTCCTGAAGCAAAGGACTCTGTGTTCCTTATTCAGTCTGATGTAACTTCAAGCTCTAATGTTCTTGTATGATATAGTGCCATCTCGCCGCTGCTTTATGGGAGCGGGGTGATTCTTAGAGACGGTGGACGGCCTCAGGAGGACACATGGGCCTCTCAATAAAGGCCTTCTCAGTCACGGAACAAGGCGCCCTGGGACCTGCACATAATGGCCAGCCCCGGTGGACGCCTGCCTATTCAGGCCCGCATTTAGCTGCAGGCGTAAGAGTGCCAGGGTTAGACACGGGTGTGCAGGGAATAGGGGGTTGCCATATGTTTTATCTACACACCCCTCTTGCCTTTTTTCATAACACCCCAGAGATTAGCATTGAAATGGGTGCCGAAAGTCAGAGCTGTGCCCCCACACGCATCTGTTGCAACACGTGTTCCGCAATCTCGCCCCGACAACGAAATGAAGAGAACAGAAAAATAATCAATGAAATAATTGCATGCGATGCTTTGTTGGTTTTTGGAGAAATAAATTCTATAGACCTTAAAAACTTTGCGTTGTTCATACAACCCTTTATAAATGCAGCGGTTCGTGGAAAAAAGTATCAGTGTTACTATAGCAACAAGACAGTGTATTAAACAGCCATTACTAGTCTAGAGTGTTACATAACCAAGCACGCGTGTTTTTAATAAGTCGTGGAATGTTTCAGTTGTACTGTATCCCACATCATTCTGCCCAGAAATACAAGTTTGGTACAAACAATCACAACCAACTTCTCAGTTATAATTTCATAGCATGAACTGGGTTTATTTTTCCCCTAACAGAACCAGTTGTTGGTAGACACTGTGTTCTGATGGTTGTGGCACAAACACGGCCAAAAAAAAAAAACAACTAAAGTACTCTACTCTGTCTAAATCAAAAGTCATTTGGTCGTCTTTAATCATTAAGAATATTCCACCTCACAGCAAGAAGGTCCCGGGCTCGGCAAGGGCATCTCTGTGTGAAGTTTGCATGTTATCCTCATGCTTGTGTGGGTTTCCTCTGGGTATTCCTGTTTCCTCCCACAGTTTAAAGACATGTATATTCTAGTCTAATTGGCTGGTCTAAATTGCCCCTATGTGTGATTGCGAGTGTGAGTCTTTTGTATGATGGTAGTGGTGCCTCGGTGGTTAGGGCTCTGGGTTACTGATCCGAAAGTTGGGGGTTCAAGCCCCAGTTGCCACTGTTGGGCCCTTGAGCAAGGCCCTTAACTGCTCAGCTGTATGAAAACGATAAATGTAAGTTGCTCCGGATAAGGGCGTCTTCCAAATGCCATAAGTGTAAATGTAAATGTAAACGATGGACTCATGAGCTGGTCATCTCCCAGAGTCGGCTGCGATAGGCTTCAGCCTCCGCATGACCCTAGTAGGATCAAGCGGTTCGGCAAATGAATGATAGAAATTTTTATCGGAATCTGAACAGAAATCAGTAGAATTTTTATCTGACTATTTGGCAGTATGTAAAAATAACTGTATTAATATCTGGACATTCAAATAGTATTTAATGAGTAACTACTCAAGAAACAAACAAGGGTGTCATTGTTTTATTTTAAACAAATCTGTGGGTTTTTTTTTTTTTCCTAAGACAGTAATAACTAGGGAAGAAATGCATCACTAATAATTTATTGGCACCACCAAGACCCACAGATTTGCCAACGAGCATCATTTAATATCTTCTGAACATCTCTCACTGGGCCACTAAGACATCATAGTTTGGAAAGAACACCAGTCCTCCTCACTATCATAAACCTTTTTTCAGATTTACAAGAAGTGGCAGCTGCCGTATAAGCTAATCCTTTAAAAGAGTAAAACAAAACAGGAGCTAATTGCTGGTAGGACAGCTGACTGTGTTTGCTCTCCAGCCGCAGGTGCAAGTATTCAGGGTCAGGGCTTGTTTTTCCAGTGAAGACGGTCCTGCACTTTCTGATGATGACGTTTAAAATTGCATTACGGAAGTGTGGCTGATTTATTTATAAAACAAAATAAGAGAACCACAAGTATCGGCGCACTAAATATAGAACGAATGGTTACGGCTAAAACAGTAGTCTTAAACCTCTATATATGGCAGTTTCAAATTTGGAAATTTATAATCACGTGTCAATCATGTTCCCTGTGACTACAGAAGTCATGAGGGACTTTCTCTTTAAATGGGGAACTCAAAACAACATGGAAAATGCCACTTCCCCTATACATGCTTAGAAACTTTAGTGGTCAACCTTCTTCTATATTTCCCACACCCATCATAATTATTCATTCATTCATTCCTTTGGTGAACTGCTTAACCCTCTTAGGGTCGCGGGGAAGTTGAGCCTCTGGGTGAAGGTGGGGTACACCCAGAACACCTCGCAAATCCATCGCAGGCCCAACACACACACAACCACTCACACTCTCACACATAGGGGCAGTTTGAAAAAGCCAATTTTGCCTAATGTGCATGTCTTTAGACTGTAGGAGGAAACCGGAGTACCCTGAGGAAACCCAAGCAAGCACAGGGAGAACATGCAAACTCCACATAGAAACGCCCTCGAGCACAGGAGCTTCTTGCTGTGAGTCGGACGTGTTAACCACACATACATCACTACATAAGAATTAGATAGATTAAAAAAAATTGACACATACAGCTGTGTTGCCTCCACCTTAAGGTGTGGTACATACTTGGTGCATACAAAGCCCACTGATCTAAAGACCCTCGCCCAGGTCATGAGGTACTAAGGACTGACTGACAGGTTTAGTTCGAGCCACGAATCAGGACGAGGTTGACCTTGGTGACATAAAGAAACACATCATTCCTTCACTCATCTTAAAGCAGCTGTGTCAGAGCTGGTGCTGAAAGGCACTCGGAGGGAACTAAGCAAACACAGCTCCTCCTTGTTTACAGTACTTTAACCCTGAGGAATCTCAGTTTGCCACAAGAGGTAGAAGGGTAAAAAAAATAAATAAATAAATAAACGACACAGCCAGTCAACACCAGTACAGTAGTTAGGTAACAATCACGGCAACAATAAAAACTATTACCACAGCACGGACACCTCTGTGGGTTTCTTTAATGATCAGGATGAAAAACATCATCCTCAGTCAGATTTAGGTTTCTGTTCCAGCACATTAGGCAGGTGTGAGGGTTTGAGTTTCTAGCTGGGAAGATCTTATTTCACTGAAACTACTACCACCACTAAACCGTGTCATGCTGAGGGGGAAAAGCTTGGTAGATTTGTCTTGGTGATTGTTCTGCTCACTACTGAGATCCTTCTAGAGACCTGGCGGGCATGAATCAGGGGGTCTACGATCCCATTGTTTCGTGTTAATCTCAACGAAAGCACACGCACCATTTGGAACACATGCGCCGAAGTGAAACGTAAACCTTGACACACAATCAGGTACACACTCAACCTGGAGAGCAGACTAGAACCTACAGAACGGCATGATGGGAGTCCAGATTAACTCCTCTATCTGTGCATCCTGGAATAAAAAGGGAAACTACTCATCATTATCAATGGAAATGAACCTCAGCAGGCTGTAAACAAAGGCATCATCCTTCTTCAGGGTCATACAAACACCACTGAAACCTCTCAGAGCTTATAAAGCTGCTCTTAAAGTTGAGCAACAGAAAGACACCTATCATCCTGCACCATAAGAACAGAAGGCGGACCGGGCGAGACACATGAAACATGAAATCGAGCCCAGTGATCTCACCTCCGAGCAGTCTTCCAGGCTGAAGTCCAACTCTCTAGTCTTCAGGGTCAAAGTGCACGCGCGCGACCGCGCTTACAAAACCCGTTATTACTATTATTATTATTATTATTAATTTTTTCCCTCCTACATTTAAATAAAGGACAGAAATACCTTTAAGTCCACCAAATTCGCGTTGACACCGAGGACGAATAATTCCGTAAATGACAAGAAGAGAGGAGCCGAGCTCTCGCGCGCCGACTGACTGACCGTGTGTATGCTGTAAAAGAGCGCGCGCCGAGGACGTGATAGTGATAGTAGGCGATGACGCGCGAGCCGAAGCAAGCCAATCAGAGCGGAGAGAGAACCGTGCGCGCCCCCGCCATACAGGCGCGTGACCGCCCTCAGTGGTAATTACACCAAGAATCGCTTCAGCAACCTGGGAAAAGGGAATTGATCAGAAACTGAAAGCGCTTTATTTATACCTGGTGAATTCCGTTGGGGGTTTTTTTGTATTTTTTGTCTCACCCTTTAGAATAACGAAGCTGATTCTGTGAAGTGATGTGTTGTTTATTTCAGTCACAGTATTTAAAGATCCATATTTTTGGAGTTTCCAGATAGAGAAGTGTTTCTGTGATTGAACTCTGGGGATCCACAGGGATCCATGATTATTAAAAAAATAAAAAATAATAATAATAATAATAAACTACAACCAATCATTATTATATCAATATATCTATATATTAATACGGGGCGTGAACGAAAAGTTTACCCCTTTAGCGATCACGAGTCCTCACGTGAAGCACACATCACACGTAGTTTATCACTGGTTTGTTTTGTGACTTGTTTTATTCATCTTCATTAAATTTTTTGTATGTTGGCAGCTCCAACACTCTGTCTGTTTGTCCCGTCATTATTTACAGCGCTCTGCTTTTCCAGATTTGCCGAGAGAGAGCACCCGATGAGCTGTATCACTCCGGTAAACATTGTTTTGTACTTTGTGCATTGGCCTTATGCTAGTATTGCGCGGAGCGGTGAATGCTGACAAACAGCGAATTTTGGGTTTCATCCTGAGGTTTGTGAAAGCTTGATAAACAGTTCGCTAAGTTTTTAGGATCGCAAACTGTTTTTTTGCCTTTTTTTTTCCTCTCCACAAACATTTACAAACAGTATCATGGTTCACAAAAGTTATTTTTTGTTCGCCAGGTATTGAACACAGTGTTGGGGAGGGTTTGCTCACCATTTCATAAGGTTGGGTTTTCTTCAGTTTCCTCTTCTTCTTTACTTAGCTTTCGTTGTTGGATAGGTATAGCAGCAGCCATACAAAGCAGTTCTTCCTCAGGGGCAGCAACACATTGGGCTTCTTCCTGACAAAAATCCATTTCCATATTCTGGAAGTCCACCTTCTATATCTGGGGAAGGTCTGCTCGCTCTTTTTAGTAGGGTTGGACAATTCAGTTCAAGGATTCGCCTGACATTCGCCTGGTATTTTACCAGGAGTTGGCAAAAGGTTCCAAACGTCCCCAAACAGTGGCTAAACATTCGCTAACATTTGCTAACAGTCGCCAAGGTTCGCCAACTGTCTTTCGTGAACACTTTCAAAAACATTCGCATGAATGTTGCTGAATGTCACAAAATGACAGGAGAGAACTCAAATTTTCTTCAACAAACGTCTCAAAAGTTGGCGAATCTGAAATTCGATGAAACTGAAGTTCATGAGTATTCACCGCTCCAGGAGTGTAGGTGCTTATATGTTATATATGTTGTACCAAGGCTAGCGTATTCGAATGCAACTACGGAATTTTAGTGCGTGTCACACCTTCCGGCCTCATTGTTGTACATGTTAAAATAAACAAAAACTAGCAATAAATTCACTTTGCAAAAGTATTAAGCCCTGATAATATAGTGCATTGATACCAGACATGAAAGTATTTCCCTCAATCAGTTGTATTGGCTCATTATAACACAGTGAAGAGGAAAAAACCCACCAATCTTTATAAAAAGTTGATCAAATTCAACCTTGGCACGAACCCTTCTCTGTCACTTTACATCTCTCTTTGCTAACCATGACATGCTGTGAACTCATCCTGTAGTACGTACACTTTACACACCACATAACAAATTACGGCACGTGACCTGCTCCTGAATGCTAAACTGCTACAAGGACTAAAACAGATGTCAGGAAAATAATTCAGAGAAAGGCTTAGAGGATAAGAGCTTGTTGACTGGGTTACTTTTTAATAGAAATGCTTCAGGAGTAGCCTGACACTAAAATAGTTAATTGTTTATGTTGGTACTGGTATTGGTAATGGAGTTTGTATGTTCTCCCAGTGCTTGTGTGGATTTCCCCCAGGTACTCTGGTTTCCTCCCACAGTCCAAAGACATCCACATTAGGCTAATTGGCTATTCTGAATTGCCCCTGGGTGTGAGTGGGTGTTGGCCATGCAATGGTCTAGCGAGCTGTTCACCCAGTGTCGGCTGAGATAGACTCAAGCCTCCCCGCGACTCCAGTAGGATAAAGCAGTTCAGTAAGTGAGTGAGTGAGTGGTGTTGGAAATGTGACTGAAACCAGTGTACATTGAATGCTGGATTGTGCATAACATGAATTAGATATTCTGTTAAATCTGATCAAATCCACTGGGATTTTATTTTATGCTTTAAGGCATAATGCAGATCTTATATGTCAATACATAGCCTCCTATCATCAAATAACACGGCAAGTTTACAGTCATGTAGCAGAAAGTAGGCTTGTTTATCACAAGGGTGTTTCTTTTTCATGACTAGAATCAGACGACTGTCAAGACTGGTTCTGTATTGAAATTAGAATAAGTAGGATTCATAATGGCATTTATTATAACTTGCAGTGACACAGTTATATGGACTGTACTTAGGTTGAGGCCCCCTCATTAAACCTGGCACTTCCTTCACCTGAAGAAAACCAAAGATGAAATCTTAATTTATTGGATGTGGAAATTTGTCTCATTCATGCTGCCTTTGAACAGATCAGCAGGGGTACGTGCTTCCTGGAGGCACAAAGAGGTCTCTGAATTATCTCCTTAATCTGCATCCAAAAAGATCCTACCAAGGCTAGGTGACAATGGAACTGAGCATATCCTCTTTCAGCTGCAGACAGCACTACTTTTGACAATAACAACTGCTCACAGCTATCATTTTCAACACCTACACTCCAGGCCCATGGTTACATAACTACTGGTGAGAAGGAAGTATTGTTCTTTGTGAAAGGCTGGAGTGTGGAGGTGTTTGGTAATCAGCATACCTACTGCATCTTAGAACGGTCTGTATAAGAAGTGATGCGTTTCACAGGAGGTACATTTAAGGTCCCACATGGATATTGGGAAGATTGCACTTCACAAAAACGGTTAATGCCCCAGTTTCACCCCTGCTTCACTGGATAACTTCAGCTTCATGTTGACTATAAAAACTGTGGCCATCCCAGGACTCTTCACCATATGCTAGTACTGAACATTGTTTCAACACACTTAGTTTGACTTTACTGTTATACAGTACTGTGCAAAATCTTAGGCACCCTATTGTTTTTTAGTATAAACTTTGCTATAGATTTTTATTTTATAATTTGTATATTAGCAAGTTAATGCAATGTTACATGAAAAAAGTTTGTACAGTATATCAATATAGAAAGCAGCATATTACGTATAAGAAACCACTTTTCAAACAAAAATATAATGAAGGCTGCTGCGATTTACATGCAAATAAAAATATCAAGTGCGACAGTCAACATTTCCAGGAGAACTGTGGATGGTTCTGTAAGATACTCGGTAGATACTGTACTTGTAAAAACTGCACAAAAAGAACCTGATGCTATTCTATTTAAAGCAAAAAGTCATCACACCTAATATTGAATTAGTTTCATGTATTACTGTTTACTGTGCTTTATAGAATTTGTTTATGTAGAGTTCTTTAATTTAATGTCGTTATTTTAATGTAACTACAGTATAAGGCATCGTTGTTCTACCCCATTCCTTTGCATGTGCCTAAGACTTTTGCACAGTGCTGCAAGTGCTCACAAGATTTCTCCCTCATGGAGTTTTTCCTTGCCACAGTCACCTCTGGATACCTCAATTAAAGATCTAATTCTACACCTGGATCTCTAAGGCTGCACTGTGACTATATTTAGTATTAATAAAATTGGTGTACCAATAAATTTGAATGGAATGCTTCTGTACTGGGTTTATAGTGTACCAAAGTATTTCCTCTGAACTGCAGATGACAAGAGCTTACCCGTTTCCCTGAGGGATTCACACCCCTGCTTTGTGCTCCCTGACTGAGCGTAATGCTTATGCGAAGGTCGCACATTTTCGTCTGAGGTGCGAACTGTGGCTGGGGCTACCGTGGCCATTCCGGCGGATTTTGGACACAATCTGTCACAAATATGGCCAGAGGAAGTATGCAAAAGACGCGGTAGCTAGTTAAACATGTTTTCAACACAACCAAACTTTTCAGGAAAGGAAGCCACACCTCAAGACTCTCAGTGCAGCTTCCCGGATCTCAAGTATTCAGATGGAAGTGCCTTGAACACTTGTGGGGAAAATACTGCTTGACCCCTAGTAGGGAAAAAATCTGTCTACTGTCGTCTACCATGAAGTAATTCTAGCGTTAGGGTGAGAGCCTGACCGAATTGTTTACAGGTTACAACTGTGTGTGTGTGTGTGTGTGTGTGTGTGTGTGTGTGTGTGTGTGTGTGTGTGTGTGTGTGTGTGTGTGTGTGTGTTATGACACATCATTTTGTGTGTTGCTGTCACACATCAGAAACTATCTTTTCAGTGGATCTGGGCTTATGTGTCCAAAAGAAATGTTTTTGTTGCGTTATCCAAGTAAAGAAATGTTCATTTTATACAACACATGCAAAACAATGGCATATCTGGAGAACACAAAGAAACCCACACACACCCATGACACTTTTGGAGTTAATAATAGAAGCTGTTTACAGAGACATGACAGTATAACCACTTCAGATTACTCTCATGTTCTTTGAAGGTGTGCCACCTTTCTTTGCCTTTATTAAAATATACCTTTCTTTCCTCAATTTACAGACGTATCATTGTGCCTTTCGTAGTACTCAAAACACACATCTAAGAAACTCCAAAACAACTACTGTAATTACTGTAATTGCTACATTCTGATCCTTGTTTAGAGGAACATTTGCTTCTCCCAGAGGCAAAGCAGGACACAGGCCATGTCATCTGTGTTAAGTAACAGTGGCTTTGAAGTAACATGAAAAACACCATGAAATGTTCTCCTGCTCGCAGTTCGCATATGAATTTAAAATTGACACATGAATTCTGCTCTACATGTTTTTTGCCTTTGCCTTTCCTGCAGAAAAACCTCACCTCAGCCTGGTTAGTTTTTAACTAAAATAACCGTTGTGCTAAATTTCTGTACTACTGTCATGATATATATATATTTTTTTTAGGATCACGTCTCCCTTGTAAAAGCCTTTGGCTAATTACATGAATGGGGTGCCATTAATCTCATGAATCAGATTTGAATCTAAGAACAGGATGGCACGGTGTCATATGGTTTAGCACTTCTGCCTCAAAGCAAGAAGGTTCTGGGTTCGAGCCCCGTGCCTGGCGAGGACATTTCTGTGCGGAGTTTACATGTTCTCCCCATAGTTGTGAGTATATTTTCGATTGCACCTAGGTGCTGACTGATTGCAATGATCTGGCGAGCTGTTCAGGGTGTACCCCGCCTTCGCCCGGAGTTGGCTTGGATGTGCTCCAGCCTCTAAAGAATAAAGTTGTTCGGAAAACAGGATGAGATCTAAGAATCTAAGAACACGTACATTTAACCATTAAAACTTGGCGAACTTCTCTCAGAAAAACATATATTTCTTACAAAGTTTTTTGCTGACAATGTTTACGTTTTTCTCATGTTTAAAGTAACAAGGTTAAGTTTTCTTTACCATAAAATTAACCGATATTGTTAACCAGCATCCAGTCTATCAAAGCATTAGAATATCGTTACTTGCATTATAATTTTTAATTACAGCTTTAATTTTAATCAGTAATGTAGGGTTAGCCAGGCTTGTATGTTCACTGACCTTATCAGAGAGTATCTTTGAAAGTAAAGGGGAAAAACTGTGAACTTTCCATCTCCAGTGATCAGTGGGAAATGATCGTACAAGTGATTACGCAATTTACAGCACATGAGGCAAGCATGTGACTGGTGGATTCTTCATAGTAGTGAAAGTGTTAATGCAAACAGGGATGAACGCAGTGGTGGCTCAGTGGTTAAGGCTCTGGATTACCGATCTAAAAAAGCTGCCACTGTGGGGTCCCTGAGCAAGGCCATTAACCCTTAAGTGCTCAGTTGTGTAAAAATCGATGAATGTACGTCACTCTGGATAAGGGTGTCTGTCAAATGCTGGAAATGAATCCATGTTGTTGGCCAATTTTTAAAATGTCAATTTTTAGAAATAACCTTTAATGGTTAAGCCATGACAAAGAATGTTTTAAGCACAAGGTGTACATGGGCCCACACAGTAATATAAAAATGATTAGATTTCAAAGTGAAAAGTAGTTATCTCAGCATGAGTCAGGCACAAATCTAGTTTTCTGTGGGTTGTAGAAAGGGATATTAAAGTTTTGAATTTGAAATGTGCACATACATTGTTATGTAGAACATTTATAATGTGTTTACTTTTACCTACATTTGTAAAAGTAATATCAGTATCAAATTGCACGCTCATTATGGACTGGAATTAACCTGTTGTTGTTGTTTGGGGGTTTTTTTAATAGAAATTGACATAAATCTTCCTGTACTGTAATCATTCAACAAATTACGAAAGCTATTTTTGACTCTGTGCCCAAAGCCAACCATGTATACACAAGGAAAAGATGGATCAGTGTGTGATCTGCTGCTTCGTTACTCACTGACTGCATTAAATACTCATGTTACATCATGAGACTGTGTACACGAAACGTCTGCTCAGACATGCTGTACATGAGCGTGAATCAGTGCTCGAGTTTAGTAACTTGTTGAGGCAGGAAAAAAGTGTTTCCTGAGATTCTAATCTGTTTAAGGATGTTGAATGCAAATTTCTCAAAACAGAGCTGATATGATATTTTCTCACAAACTTAAAATCCAAAGAAATCCACGATGTTGTGGGAAGATCTGATTGTTGATACAGATTCCTTGCTTATTTTGACCTTGAAATTCTTCATTCATTCATTCATTCATTTATTTATTCATTTGCTGAAATGCTTACTCCTTCTAGGGTCGTAGGGAGGCTGGCGCCCATCTCAGCCAACAATTCAGTTCAGTATTTGTATAGCGCTTTTTCAATTGACATTGTTGCAAAGCAGCTTAACGTAGTAAAAACAAATTTAGCAAACACTGGGCGAAGATGGGGTTACACCCTGAATAGCTCGCCAGACCACTGCAGGGCAAACACAAACACAATCATTCACACCCACGCTCACACCTAGGGGCAATTTGGAACAGGCAATTAGCCTCATGTGCATGTCTTGGACTGTGGGAAGAAAAGAGAGAATATGCAAACTCCACACGGAAATGCCCAAGGGACTTGAATCCAGGACCTTCTTGTTGTCAGGTGGACGTGCTACCCACTACGCCACTGTGCCGCCCTTCTTAGGTTTTATTTAATTCTATTTATTTCAATGGACTCATCAAAAACAATCTTTCAGAATAAAAATGTTATAAAAATCCAGCCAGCATGGAAACCACTTGATGAATGGGGTAAGGAGAAGGCATCTGCGTTTTCCTGCCACAGCCATCCAGCCCTACATTGCTCAGAGTAAAGTGATACGACCACACACACGGACTTGCAGTTTCTGTCGGGTCAATCACTGTCAAATCCGATCCCTCTGATCAGCACCATATGGAAATTTGCCTGGATTTAATTCACCAGGAATGTGGCCTGTATTTCAACTGTAATTTCAGTACATCAGCTCCTTCAGCGTTTTACTGTTCATGGACTTACATAAATAATATCATTAAATGTCAGTCAGACTCTTCACCTTAATGCCACTCCTGAAAAAGTGGAATTTACTAATTATTTATGAGTACATCGGAATGAAAAGCACTCACCATCAGACACAACTGGCAGAGCAATTCGCATTCAAATTTCTACTCGTCTTCCAATGGGCTGGCAATTAACACTTCAGTCAGGAGCGGCCGCTACTGAAATTAACACGTTCCTGTCGGTTTCGTAGATGTTTGATCTGGATCATGGAAGCGGTTAATAACCCATTAAACACTTCATTGGAAACTTTTCAGATCATGTCTCCCACTGCTTCTATCTGATGCCTGCATGATAAAATACGTCATGAATGAAGACAGATCACAGAACATCTACTGAAAAGTATGTAGTTAAAGGGAAAAACGAGACGTGGACACCGTTAACCTGTTTGTCTCATCTAATGTTAAACTTGCATAATTACAGTGTGAGATATTCCAGTTATTCTTTGTTTCCAATTGTGAAAATTTTAATGCTAGTTTCTACAGTTACATTTAGGATACAACACACCCATGTATAAAAAAGCAGAGTAAACTGGATAGAGCAGTAAATTCAAAACACATGGACCAGCAAAGAACATGGTCTCCTGTCCAGCCCATGCAGGATGAAAAGCCAAACATACGTGGACTGATGGCTTACTTTGGGCCATATGAATATAAAATGCATCATAACCTGTAATAAAATGACAAGAAAAGAATATTTCAACTGCCTCTTGTGCACTACAGTGAAATTTCAATATTTCTTTATGCATTTTTTAAAGATTATAAATGGACAACACAATTTTTTCCCCAAAAGTCCTGATCATGTTCATGGGAAAGCCATTTTCCCATCTGGCTGTTGGAGTGATGGGTGGAGTTGGGGTCTGTTAAGTCAATCAGGGGACTGGATACACAGTCATGAGTCCATCTGTCACTTGGGTGTCCGGAGAACAGCACTGACAGTTTAATTAGCTTTTACTGAGGTGCCTTGGAGTGGGAGAAATGTCTTGACAAAAGAGCAGAGGGCAAAAGATTGAGAAGTGTCCAAGGCATCAGCATTGCAAGCCATATGCTTAATGAGTCAATAATCCCTTTGTGAATGTGAACATGGCTAAAAACAACTTGTGAACTTGTGTTTCTTGTGAATCCAGTAAGAAGTAAATATTGTGTAAAATTAGATCTGAGCTGGACTTAAATGATTCAGTGATTCAGTTGATGTGACTCATTAAGGGTGTAAGATTGGAATTTATCATGCATTGTATATTTTATCTCCAAAAACCTCCAAAAATATCTGATTAAGCTAATCCTTCTAAATAAATATCATGCTCATTGAAAGCTAGAGACATGTGGGAAACTTGTTCAGACCAATCCATCTGGAGGTGTGTGTGTGTGTGTGTGTGTGTGTGTGTGTGTGTGTGTGTGTGTGTGTGTGTGTGTATATATGTGTGTGTGTGTG
>JBCNYH010000025.1:28581645-28595648 GCA_039654325.1 Tandanus tandanus
GAGAGAGAGAGAGAGAGAGTGTGTGTGTGTGTGTGTGTGTGTGTGTGTGTGTGTGTGTGTGTGTGTGTGTGTGTGTCAGGGGTGATTTAGGAAATAGAGGAAAATAGGCGACACCACCCAGACAACCTCTCTCTGTCCCACCCAAGCCTTCAACCCCACGCCCATCCCCTTGTCCCCTTTGCCCTTTGTGTGTGCTTGAGAGCTGCCGTCTCCCCACCAACCATCTCCTGTCTCAATAAACAACATGGAGCCACCTGAGGAAGAAGCACTGTTTAGTGTTTCTATTCTTAGCCCATTCCCAGGCCCTTCTCATTAAATCCACTGTGAATCATTTCCCTCTTATGATTTGGGAAACAGTCTAGATTCAAACGCTTAGTGTCCTAGCAAGCAGTTACACAAATTACAATCTTTTTATATGTAGACATGACCATTGCGCTTATGCAGATGTGCTGTCTAAAAATGAGTCTACATATAATCAATAGTTTTTTTCCATCTAACAGCTGAATATATAGTAATATAGAAACATTCCTTTTTTTTCCTGTATTGATTAATAGTTAATATCATGTTAACATTTTTCCAGATCTCAATTTGCATGATGTCAATGTTAAATATACTGTATTAGCCATGTGGCTAGCATCAACAGTGATTAGTATGACTGTTAATCAGCATGACTAAAAGTCCTGTCAGGAATGACATCAGATTACCTCATTTTAATTAAACTAGCATTGACAGTAAAGGTGATAATCATCCTTTTATATTTGCGACAAGTCAAGGCACTGCCTAATGTTCTGGTTACAAGTGATGGGGTGTCTCAAGAAGTAATACACTGCCCTGCCCCCCAAAAAAGTAACCACCTGAATTTAAATAAGCAAAAGGGCAAGACCCTTTGATTGGGTCATTACTGCAGTGATTAATATGTTTTAGCTGATATGTTAGTTATATATTTCGTCAAGAGTAGGCTGCATAGCCGTCAGTGTGTTTCTGCCCTGCGATGGCCTGGCGAGCTGTCCAGGGTGTACTCTGCCCTCGCCTAGAGTCGGCTGAGATGGGCGCCAGCCTCCCCGCGACCCTAATTAGGATTAAGCGGTTCAGAAAATGAATGAATGAATGAGATTTGTAAGGGAGGCACAGTGGTTAGCACTGGTTCAGGGTTCGAATCTTTGTTTTGGGCCTTTCTGTGTGCAATCTGTATGTTCACATTATGCTTGCGTGCTTGAAATTTCTCAGAGATGGGAGTAGTTGTTTGTGTCTGTGTTACCCTTGCATTAGACTAGCTAACTGTTCAGGGTGTACTCCGCCTCTCACCCAAGTGGGCTCCAGTTTCCTCTGTGACCCTGACAGATAAATGGTGTGTATATATAAAGAATGAATGGATGGAGATTTGTAAGAGTAATCACCTGTGCCGTTAAAGGTCCAGAATTCCTATAAAGAATTACTAAGTACTAGATTAGGACAGGGCGGCAAGGTGGCATAGTGGTTAGCACATCCACCTAACAGCAAGAAGATCCTGGGTTCAAGTCCCGGGCTTGGGCATTTCTGTGTGGAGTTTGCATGTTCTCCCCATGCTTGCCTGGGTTTCCTCTGGGTACTCTGGTTTCCTCCCACAGTCCGAAGACATGCCCATTAGGCTAACTGGTTGTTTCAAACTGCCTGTGAGTGTGAATGGGTGGGTATGTGCATTGGCCCTGCGATGGTCTAGCGAGCTGTTCAGGGTGTACCCCGCCTTCGCCCAGTATCGACTGAAATAGGCTCCAGCCTCCCCGCGACCCTAACAGGATTATGAGTTAGACTAGCACAGCTATTACTATTTCACTGTACTTTAATTTAATGCAAGTGTTATTTATCATTGCAATATTTTAATATATTATCATAACACAATAAACAATAATAAAATGTTTCATAATTAAATTAAATGTAATTAGCCCTACAAAGCACTCACCTGCTCTATTAAAATACTTTTAGTACATATAAATCATTAAACAAAAAGATATTCTTGGCCAGCACGGGGGTGGTCCAACTCTCTGCTGTCTTCACCATGACAGCTGAACAAGCCCATTTTTGACCCTGCACTCTTGCATGTATTCAACAAATGTGCACAACACTTGGCCAGTCAAGCGACTATGTGGCTGCATGCTACTTTTATCATCACTCAGTGGGGATTCTCACGTTACTTGTAAGTTTCACGAAGTGATGTCACTATCACACAACACAAAGATGCAGCTGATTAGCCATCCAAAAACGATACACACACACAGACATGCACTAATCTTCTTGAATTACATCAGGCCTATTCCGTTCAAAACCTTCCAAGTTTAAAAGGGAGGCCTCAACGACTCTGACTTTAGCCTGAGGTTAAGCAGAGAAAGCTGAAAGGGGCTGATGAACATGGCATAACATAGCCAACGCCTTCCGTTACATAAATTAAAACATTTTTATAAAAGAGACCCACTGAAAAAATGTTTTTATGTAGGTCAGTTTTCAGTTTTCATGCTGACCTGAGAGACTGCCTGCTCCGCTCTCCTGATAGTCTTGGTAATACCCCCGGAGCCTGAAAGAATGCAGAGACAGATGGCACAGATGCCATGCCAAATGCCACACAAAGCTCGCTCGAATGGAGCCGGCCGTGGCTCGCTTTGTCCCATGAAAGCGAGAGTGAAGGCATCTCACTGTGAAGTGTTACAAAAATAATCTGCTACATGATTGTTTAGTACACAGCAGAGTTCAGCTCTGTTATTGTCTCATCCTTGTGTTTAATCTGCTACTGTCTCAATAAGAAGCCTGGAAAAATAGCACCAGATTCATTCCTGGAAAAGAGAGGAAGCAGGACCGCAGGACAATAGAACACTTATGCAATGCAAGAGGCTGAATTTAGCCTTGTTTTGGCCTGGGATGTTTTGGTTCATATACTACAGGGCGAGGGCTGTTTTTTCCCCCCAAAGCCACTGTAAACATGTGCTTTAAATTTAGATCCACTAAAAGCAGAGATGTGGGCAAAGTGACTGGCAGCGTGGTAAACACAGCTGTTTGGCATCTTACATTCCTTAAGAACAGAAGCTCAAAGAAGTTTAATGAAACAAAACAAGTGGTGGAAATCAAAGACCCGGACCACATATCGCACAGATTTGTGCAATGCATGATAAATATCTATTAGTGTCCGTTTGAAGTCAGACATTCTTTTTCTTGTGATGTGAAGATCATGGCAGGGAGCATGTAGCTGGAAATGCCATGGTTTGCATATCATTTCCTCCATGAAATGAGAAGGTTTCTCCAGTGTTTGTACACAGTTGCTTAAAAATAGTGTATTGTACATCGCAAAGAAAGCAAGTTACCCTGGGTTTATACTGAGGCACCATGTCTGCGATTTCCACGATTTGAGAGAATCGTGATGAGCGTGGGGGGTCGAGGGATCATGTGATGATTTTGAGGGAACTTGGTGGATTTGTGATGATCTTGGGGGAACTTGGTCGATTCAGGATGATCGCGCTGATTGTGGAAAAATTTTTGACTGTCAAAAATTTTCCCATGATTATTGCTATGTATTACGATTGGACACCAATCATGGAAACACCACACCAGGTAGGCGTTCGGGAGGCGGAAGGAATACTTTGAGGACCTCCTCAATCCCACCAACACGCCCTCCGAGGAGGGGGAAGACCCTGAAGGTTCGGGTGGGGGTCTGCCCATTGCTGGGGCTGAGGTCGCTGAGGTAGTCAAAAAGCTCCTCGGTGGCCGGGCTCCGCAACATCACGTGGTCATTGGGGGCTGTACCTCTGGATTGGCAAACCGGGGAAATAGTTCACTTTTATAAAAAGGGGGACCGGAGGGTGTGTTCCAACTATCGTGGAATCACACTCCTCAGCCTAACCGGGAAAGTCTATGCAAGAGTAAGAAGATCCGACCGATAGTAGAACCTTGGATTCAGGGGGAACAATGTGGTTTCATCCTGGCCGAAGCACTCTCGACCAGCTCTATACACTCTACAGAATCCTGAAGGGGGCATGGGAGCTTGCCCAATCTGTCCTCATTTGCTTTGTGGATTTAGGGAAGGCTTTCGACCGTGTCCCTCAGGTCGATCTACGTTCCAACCCTCACCTATGGTCACAAGCTTTGGGTAGTGACCGAAAGAACAAGATCACAAATACAGGCGGCTGAAGTGAGCTTCCTTTGCAGGGTGTTGGGGCTCTCCCCTAGAAATAGGGTAAGAAGCTCAGCCATCCGGGAGTAGAACTGCTGCACATCAAAACAAGACAGAAAGTGTCTTAAAGCACCAGGATGCATGTGATATTTAACATAATTTGGTAGAAAAATAATACAATTATTCTGTTGTTCTTGTGGCTGTATCTGTTATGCAACTTCTATTTCATGAATCTGATTTCTTAGAGATGTTGTTGCATCTTTTGGGTCGGTTGTGTGATCCCTGAGGCAAGCAGTTTGAAAGAAACCAGCCTAGCAGCTACAGCGGTGGGCTGAAATGTTCAAAGGCTGACCATGATACAACGGTCGAATTTAACCAAATATGGTTCATTTTTTAAGCATCTTCCCTGCGATCTACACACATCTTTTATCTGTGTTGTGGCGCTTGGATCTCCTTGGTATAGAAGCTCTCATCCAGTTGGTGAGATGGATTACTCCTTCTTAGTCTTCTTATGTATTCTTGAGAGGAAATGCTGCCAAACGATTCTCAGGAGTTTAAAGCACATTTTATATTGAAGGATAAAATAATATTCACACATACAGTATCTAACAAAATATAGTGATTAAAAATTACATTTTTTTCCTATTAGTAAATGAGGTTTTAGAGGTATTATGGTAATCACGTTTGTTCTCAATGTATGATATAATGCTAATGGACATACTCACTGTCCCAAAACTGTTGCCACAAAGTAGGAGGCAAACCATTATCTAATCTATCTTTATATGCTGTAGCATTAAATATTTCCTTCACTGGAAGTATTGGGCCCACATGTCTCCAAGCATGGTTGTGCCCTGTATACAATGTGAGGTCCATGAAGACTTGGTTTGCCAAGTTTGGTGGAAAAACTCAAATACACAGAACCCTGAGTTTAACCCAATGGAACACCTCTGGAATGAACTGGAACACCGACTGCACCCCAGGCCTCCTCATCTAGCATCAATATAACCAAAACTCGGTCATGCTGACCTCACTAATGTTCTTCTGGTTGAATAATCTAAAATCCCAATTCCAATCTCTAAAATATAGTTGAAAGCCTTTCTGTAAGAGTGGAGACAGTTACAGCAACAAAGAGGAGGATCAACATTATATTACTGTCGGCGTTATTGGAAAGGGATGTTCAACAGCGCATCCGGTTGCGATGCTTAGGTGTTTACATACTTTTGTATGTACATAGTGTTTGTGTGCTAAATGTGATGTATATTGATCTAGCAAAACCCGTCAGCTGTCGGCAAATTAAATAGTGGAGAAAAGGGCCCCGAAAGTGCAAACACCACCTCCATATGTAATTCTCCATCTGTTTTCCTACAAAATCCATAGCAACAGTATCCATTGTATAATTGGCGAATCAAACAGCAAGTCGGCTCATGATCTTTCACTTTTGTTTACCATTTTCTCCATAATTGTAATTTGCCAAAAAGTGCTGGGTCGCGTTCGGGTAACATATAGAGTAGATGGTTCTTAATTCATTCATTTTCTAAGTCGTTTCATCCTAATTAGGGTCGTGGGGAGGCTGGTGCCCATCTCAGCCAACTCCAGGCGAAGGTGGGGTACACCCTGAACAGCTCGCCAGATCATTGCAATCAGTCAACACCTAGGTACAATCGAAAATATACACACAACTATGGGGAGAACATGTAAACTCCGCACAGAAATGTCCTCGCCAGGCACGGGGCTCGAACCCAGAACCTTCTTGCTTTGAGGCATCGCAGGGCCAACACACATACAACCATTCATACACACCTGGGGCAATTTGGAATAACAAATTATCCTACTATGCATGCTTTTGGATTGTGGGAGGAAACCGGAGTACCTGGAAGAAACCCACGCAAGCACGGGGAAAACATGCAAACTCCACACAGAAACGCCTGAGCCCAGAAATCGAACCCATGACCTTCTTGTTGTGAGGCGGACATGCTAACCACTGCGGCGAGTAGGTAGTTCACCCTGCCGGCGAGTAGGTAGTTCTTTCTGGATGAAAAACAAATTGACAATTTATATGCAAATATCTGTAACATGGCTCAGCACAGTATGTACATTTACAAACATTAATGTCATACAATAAAGTGAGTCACTCATGCAGCCACACACATGCCACACACATGCCACAGCCACACACACAAAGGTGGCTTTGTGGTTAAGGCGATGGGTTACTGATCCGAAGATCTGCGGTTCAATCCCCACAATCACCACTGTTGGGCCCTTGTGCAAGGCCCTTAACCCTCAATTGCTCAGTTGTTTAAAAATGATAACTGTAAGTCGCTCTGGATAAGAGTGTCTGCCAAATTCTGTAAATGTAAATGGGAGGAAACCAAAGTAAACCCACACATGTAAACTCCACACAGAAACACCAGAATCCGGAAATCGAACCCAGGACTGTGTTGCTGTGAGGTGGACATGCTAACCACTATGATGCCATGCCGCCCTATATTTATAGTATTATATATTTATTTTATCTACATATGGCTTGTCTAAGGTTTGAAATTCATTCATTCAGTCACACGGAAGCTGGAGCCAATCCCAATTGACTTTGGGTGGAGTCATAGACTAAAAAAAGTGGGTGAAAGCGGGGTATAACCTGAACAGGTTTCCAGTTTATCCTAAGTTTTAACACAGACATAAACAACCATTTACACCTATAAACAATTTAGAGTAGCTGTACAGTAGTTGACCTGATGTGCATATCTTTGGAATGTGGGAGGAAACCCATTCAAATACGGAGAGAACATGCAAACTGCCCTGCTGGCCACAGGTCTCAAAACCCAGGACCTTCTGACTGTAAGGCGTCAGTACTAATCAGTGTGGCATCATGCCGCCCTGGTTTAAAATGTTAAATGAAATGTGATTTTGCTTCCACATGTTCTGGGTTTATTTGGCATTGTATGTTCTGAGCATGTCCAGTTTAATTCATGCTGATTTTCTGTCTTCTATTAACATGTAACCATATTTGTTCCAATACATAGAAAATACAGCATGACGTATGACTTACCCGCAATAATGACCACACTTGTTTGTATAGCTCACATGTTTGTGATTTGTCTACATGATCATGACCTACTTGCAACCTATAATGACATTTCATTCCTAACAAGCTAATCTAAAGATTAGCACGGACGATAATTGTAATTTCCTCTCCAGATAAAAACAAAATACAAAGCTCAACAGAATCTATTCAGCGAATAATTCGGGGCAGATAGAGATTTACCGAGGCATGAAGGACAGATATTTGTCCTTGGAGTGTTCAGTCCATACAAATGGAAGACACAATACGAAGGAAATCATGCTTCAGAGATATAAAGAACAAGAAAACACAACTCTTTTCACAAAAAGTCCCTCAGTTCATGTTGATTTATCGTTATCAGGCTTTATTGGATTGCTAGGACTAAAATATAAAGCAGGCATTTGCAGAAAGGCAACCTCAAGTATGGATTAACTTGAAGTGATTCAAAATCAACCATAATAATGATGTAGAGGGAAAATCAGTATAGTTTCCAAATTTATGTACAAATAAAAAAAGTAAAAACAGTAATTGCCTTAAACCATTTACTCCAAATGCATTTAAACCCCTAAATTAGTTCTGGTGCTGCCAGTTTCCATAACAGTTGTATAATTAGTTGAATAGAGCCGACCTGTGTGTGCAAGTGTCACATGATCACAGTACACACAGAGATACACCTGTTCCTCAAAGTCCTCCAATTTTATTAGAGAACAAACCTTAACAAACAGCATCATGAAGACCAGGACACAGTTCTCGAAATCTATGCTTTGGTTCCAAAATCTCATATTACATGCATCCATTCACTCTCTATGCATCTTATCTACTTTGGGTCGTGGGGAAGCTGGAGCCAATCCCAGCTGACATTAAAGAGTACCGATGTTAGTCATCCTTACAGCATAATCTGTGCTTATGTAATACCTTTACGCGATACAGACACTTATTTTAACATAAACTACCAAAAAAGCACAAAACTGGATAATTTTAATCCCATGTATTACTAGCCGAGGCTTGAACCAATGGCTAGCAGTCGTTTTTCCTGAAAGTGACGTGAACTCGTTGGGCGGGGTTGTCCAGCACAAGTAAACAAGTAGATCGATTCAGCAATATTTAGGTGATAAAAAAAAATTTGTGGCTAGCAATTTGGAGGAAATGGGTGTAAATGGTTACCTATTTGAACCAGAGAGGGAGGAGTCTTGTAGAGACAGTGAGACGTCACATCGTAGTAACTCTGAGGACGAGAATGCTGCCAGAGATGTGTGTGACAGTAAATCCAAAATGGCTTGTGCAGCTAACGTTTTGACAACTCGGCTTTCCTGTCGTCAGTTGGTATAGGAACAAAAAGAAATGTTTTCCGCGATTTCTGCGCTTGTTGTTAGTACAGCTCAGCACTGGCCGATAATGTGTTATGCTATACGGGTCAGCGACGTAGCCCAGCCTATCCAACGAGTTTGCGTCACTACCAGGCTGGAACAGCCAATCGGAAAGGCAACATGTCTCTGAGCATGCCTAGAGTCGTAGCACTCGCACGCTCTTTAAAATCAGGCCTAGACTGACGTTGCCGGATGGAATCGCTAATGTTATATGTGACTGTTTTAAATGTCTGGTAATACAAATTCACAATAGGTACCCTTTAAGTAAGAGGTGGGCTACACCCCGTACAGGTTGCCTATCCAACACAGGACTAACACAAAGAGATACACAGCCATTGACAGACACATTGACACCTTGGGCAATTTAGAGTAACCAGTAAATCTAATTCAATTGGTATTCTGGGAGGAAATGGGAACGGTGAAAACTCACAGGGAGAACATGCAAACTCCACACAGACAGGCCCTGATTGATCCGAAGGCTTGAATCCAGAACTTGCTTGCTAGGCAACAGCGCTAATTGCTAATAAACACATCACAGTGCTGCTACCATTAAATCCATTATTTAAAAAAATAAAAGCACACGAGTGGCTGAAAAACCATGAGCCTAACTGTGCTAGAATGGCTTGGTCAAAGCACAATCAAATTGACAATCTGTAGTCTGACTAGAAAATTGCTGTACACTAATGGTCTCCATTCAATCTGACAGAAATTGAGCAATTTTCCCAAATGGAATGGGTCAAAATATATCGATCCAATGTGCAAACAGATATATCCCAGAAGCTGTAATTGCAGTCAAAGGTGAATCTACCAAATTTTCAGTCTCACCTTCAAATTTTAGACATTATGTAAATCAAAGGGTAAAATCCTCATTCATTCATTTCCAGCACAAAATATGGAAAACGTCAAGGGGTGAATACTCAAGGCACTGTATCCAAGAGTTCCATCATTTGCTAAACCTACTAATCAAGCCTACGAACCAAGTCATTTAAAGCATTATCTATACTTGGAACAACTACACCCTGTACTATATTAGGACAAATGACAAATGTTGTGTTTAGATTCAGAGCAGAACACACTTTAATTCAAAGTGTGCAGTTAGATAACTGAGGCTGTGATAAACTGAAAATTGGAACTCAACGTTTATCTAATTAATTTATTCATTTAATCAATAAACCACTTAATCCTACTAGGGGGGTACTGGTGCGTCAGTGGTTAAGGCTCTGGGTTACTGATCAGAAGGTCACGGTTCAAGCCCCGGTCCCACCAATCTGCCACTGTTGCGCCCCTGAGCAAAGCCCTTAACCGTCATCTGTTCAGTTGTATAAATAAAACAAAATGTAAGTCGCTCTGGATAACAGCGTCTGCCAAATGCTGTAAATGTAAATGTACTAGGGCCGCAGGGTCTCGGTCGACTCTGTGTGTTTTTAAAAGAGATTTAAAGACAGCGAGTGAGGAAGCCTGTCTGATATGTATCGGTAAATCATTCCAAAGTCTCGGAGAAGCAACTGAAAAAGCTCTGTCACCTCTGAGTTTTGTTCGAGTCTTTGGAATGAATAAAAGCCTCTGGTCAGATGACCTCAGAAAGCGAGATGGCTCATAAGGATAAAGCAGTTCAGACAGGTACAATGGCACAGCACCATTAAAGTACTTAAAAACAAATAAAGGGATCTTAAAATCACATGCTAAGCACTGTGCCCCACAATTTTGAGCATATGATCATATAACGTTAAAAAGCAACTACAAAAAAAAAACATTAAATGAAAAATAAGTTCATACAGTTTTCTAGTAATCACATCTGAACTGAAGTAATTCATTGTTCCAGTACTTTTCATGTGTAATGTATAGCTTTAATACCGTATCCTTGCCTATGGTGATTCATTATGATCTAACTAGAGAGGTATATTCATTCATCATTCATGGACTCAGACAGGCAGAAGGAAATAAAATGTGAGATGTGGCTGTTCCCTTCAGCGGTCTCATTAAAAACATGTTTTCATACGCACATAGACTGACACTAATAGGATGTAAATCTTTCTTTTCTCTGCCTTAAAATGTATGTTCTTTCTTTTTTTCTTCTAAATAATGGTGAAATGACATTAAAATGATTTTTTTTTCTTCAGTTTATTTCTGTTGCAAAACTTATGTTCAGGAAAAAAAACTGGTACTGCCTGGACACCCTTAAATTGCTGGAACCACTGACCCCAGTGACTCTGGGAGGAGGCATTTTGATAAAACATGAGCAAAATCAAAAATTGTACACACAGACAACCTTCAAATTCAGGGTATAATGACTTTAAAAGTAAATTCACAAAAAGCAGGTGAAGCATATGGGATCTGCAGCCATGACTCGTCGTCGTCGTCGCCCCCCCACAAACCCCCCCACAAATGTTACCCCAGAACTGGGAAGGACCTAAAAAGAACATTAGTTCTCACCTGCACTCATATCAAAGTTCACTTTTACAGCGTTTGTAAAGTTTGTATATTATATAGACTGCATCATATTTATTTTTCATAAACTAGCCAGAGCGTGCTCTCCTGCGTCATCCACCTGCTCGTGAAGAACCTGGGGGGAGGACTCTGGATCTACACGGACCCTGATCAGGATCCAACATTCACTGAAGATCACTGAATGAACTGTACTGTATATAAAAGGGAAAAGAGTCAAGGATACCCCGTAAATAAACATGAGATTTTAACTGAATTTTTGCATGGAACACACACACACACACACACACACACACACACAAACAGGCAGGTCTGATGAGCTCCTTTGTGTAAGACTCTGATACTGTGTGTAGGTTTACTGATAAACTCAGGCGAGTCAGAAGCTTGAGGTCAGTTTGAGACGGCACTGGCCGCCTCCTACCACCCTCCACCTTCTCCTCCTCTGGACCCCATTAGTCAGAGCTGAGAGAGTCACTCAGTCCCTGCACCTGTTCCGTCCCACACACTCATACACTCTCACATACACCCCAGGGAATAATTACTGCCTCGGGAAAAAGCCTGTAGCTCTGTAGCCTGGCTGATCTTTTTTAGCTGAGACACACACACAAAGTCATCCTGCAATGCTTGAGTAGACCTTCCATTGACATAAATATTAATGCAATTTTACACCAAAATTTAACTTCTTTCCTTAACCTCGGTTTTTTTTTACTTTTTAAAATAATGATAATAATAATAATAATAACAACAACAACAATAATTACAAAAGTTTTGTTCATGGGAACCAACCAACCCAATATTCCTATTTTTATGAAGACATTTGTTTCCCATCAGAATATAAACCCATGCCTACACACATGCCTTTGTCTTACTGAACAAACATGTGATGTGTTCTTTGTTTCTCTGTCTTGTTTTCCTCCTTTGTCCATGTCACACACGCAGAACCCTGCATACAGACCCACTGAAAAAAATCCTCTTCGGTGTGTGATCCACCTTTATATCTGTTAAAAGCCGCATTTTCACACAGAGCTGTATTTCAAAGACGTGCCTTCTACCTTATTCTGCCCGACTGCACACATTATTTCAAATCATACCGAGGTTAATGGTGTCAGAATCAACACTGTTTAAGGTCTACATATTAATTACACTGTCACAGCTTCCTCTTATTCAACAAAAGGATGATTCAAATGATCGGAATCAAGTTCAGTTTCAGTGAAATATTTCAGTAGAACACACTGAAGATGTAAGACTTATAGGCTTAGTAGGCTAATAAATCGAGAGAATGAGAGAAAAAGAGTATAAGAGGACCTGGAGTGTAAGATACTGGCCAAGCAAACAATAATAATAATGGAAAAAAAATCAGGCTGTTATTTAGGCATTTATGCACTTTTCTACATATTTTTCGTTAAGTCCAGACGCTGGTTAAAGATTATTATCTCATACTATCAACTACGGGTGCAGTCAAAATTGGCAGTTGTTGATAAGTCACCAGTTGTGGGTTGTCACTTTCTGTGAGTGGACAGGGAGGACCTGTCACACTACAGTCAGTTAGGACATGTTTGTGGATCTGTATTTGGCCATAGGGACAAAGATCTGACTCTGTGATGCACCATCTTTTCATGTTTGCTGCAAAGCAGCCAGCACCGTTCAGCTGTACCCAGGGCTTTCTTGGGAGGTAACTGCCTGGTGGGTGTGGTGACCAAGCGTTTATGTGTGGCTTGAGCATCTCAGACCCTGCTATCTCTGCCGGCCCTACTTCTTCCAGGTTTTCTAGGAATGGACACAGGGGTTTCTTTGAGCTCAACCGGCATTGGGCCTCCTTCTGGAACAGGATGTCATGTAGGAGGTGGTTTGGCTGTGATGCCTTTTGATACAGTTGCCTACAAATATTATCCTGACGGATCTGGGGCGGTTGAATCCCGGACAAGAATGGTAGTAGGTCCAGTGGGGTATGTCAGATACAACCAGAGAGTGGTCTCATTGCATCATGGCGGGGCACATCCAGTCCACGAGGTAGGAGCTGCTCTACATCCTCGTCGTGCACCACGGAAAGCTCTCTTGTGCTAGCTAAATCTGCAGCAAACGGTGAACTACAGACGGTTAAATATCTTGTCAAATGTGTACATTAAAACATCTACTGATTTGCTCACCAAAGAATCGATTGGGGTTTTTTTTGTTTATTTCTTTATTTACTTATTTATATGAATGGTCTGTGGGGGAAAAACTTCCGAGGCAAAATATATTAGGTTTCACTATAAATAGTTGCTAATACCAAATTAAGAATAATTAAACATATTTATTCATCATCGGTATTCTCTTTAACCCAGTGGGAAACATGGTGGATCCACAGCCTCTCCCAGGAACTCGCAATAATATTACTCTGGATGGGAGGATGGAGACCATCCCACCTGATTCTGTACAAAGGCGGGGTACACCCTGAACAGATTACCAGACCATTGCAGGACCAACACAGATACCCAATCATTTACACTCACAGTTACACCTAGAGGCAATTAAGACTGTCCAATTAGCCTGATGTGCATGTCTTTGGGAGGAAACTGGAGCACCCGGAAGAAACCCACACAAGCATGGGGAGAACATTCAAACTCCACATAGAAATGCCCTCAGTCTCAAACCCAGGACCTTCTTGCTGTAAGGCAGATGTGCTTACCGCTATGCCACCAGGCTGCCCTTTTGACAATTCAACGAATCATTTTAATCCTAGCTAAAATTCTATAGTTGTATTCAAATAGCAATTATATGTATATATTCAATCCTATAGCTATATTCAACTAGCAATTGTATGTATATATTTAATTCTATAGCTATATTCAACTAGCAATATGTATATATTCAATTCTATAGCTATATTCAACTAGCAATATGTATATATTCAATCCTATAGCTATATTCAACTAGCAGTTATATGTATATATTCAATCCTATAGCTATATTCAACTAGCAGTTATATGTATATATTCAATCCTATAGCTATATTCAA
>JBCNYH010000025.1:28628443-28655886 GCA_039654325.1 Tandanus tandanus
CCTGCCATTTTTGAATTGTCTGCCTATTTATTAAATATTGTGCTCTACACCTCTTCTGTCTGTGTGTGGATCCTTTTTCCCTGTGTATATCCCTAACAGAATTATACAGTCTGGTCTAGTCAGGTTAGGGCTGAGCTCACATGCTGCCTAATTTTTGGATTATTGCTGTGTATTAGTGTAACTCAAAGTATTACATCAAGAGACAACCACTTTGAGACACACTGATTTAAAACCTAACAAAATGAAAATTATAAATAAAAAAAAACCTTCAATATATTAATAATATTCAATATTATATTAAAAAAAAAAAAAACTTTATATACTACTTTTTTTACACATTTTTATTTGTGGAAGTAAACTTGCTGGACTTGCTTTGCTTCACTCATGGCTGAACTCCACATGCACTTCCATCCTGATCAATTAGAAAGTTACAGAAGCAATTTCCTAAACCAGGGAAAGACAAGCGAGCGTAGGTGTCAGGGAGATGAGATATGTCGTGTAGGACCTGATGACCTGACAGTGTGTTCACCTCTGCTCTGCCCTGCTGTGAAAGCCTCATGGTTTCATGACAAGATGCAAGAAGCAGCACTTTGTAGCATGTGATAAAACGGAGGGAGGAAGGGCCAAGTTGGTGCTTTTTGTAGTGCATAGCAGATAGTATATCTAGGTACAGCAGCTCTAGCTACAGTCATATTGTTAATGAGCCAGACAAAATAGTTTGTCCAGGGTCATAAAACTATTTTTAAACAATAATAAAATATTAGTTATTTCCTAAAATATATTTTATATCTGGCCTTGTGTAGGTGTACACGCTTGATCCTTCAATACAAGTTTGTTTTGCTTTGGCTTTGAATGTCATTTGAAGTGTAGAAACCTTGGTGATGATATCTCCATCCATTGGACTCATGATGAATGATGGTTACTGGACTTTTCATCACCTTAACTGTGGACAAGTTTGGGCCGGATTGGACATTTGTTTATGCGAGTTACAGCAACTTCATCGAGGACGGGACATCAAATCTGCCATAACACTCTTTGACGAAGACACACAATTGTAACAATGTAATATTTAAAGTTTTAGCATCTTTCTGGCCAAATCTGAAGAGGATCTGGTCAATAAGATGGGAACAGCACATTAAAACATAAGTTAGGTTGCGCTATTATCGTGATCAAATAAATATTGCCATGTAGATGGCTTCAAGCCAACACACTTATCAAGAATGTAAAGAAGATTGGACAAGATATCTTTAGCTTACAACAGCTTCCTCTTTCATGATGAAATATCAAAATTCACTATGGCACCTTACAACGAATCCTAAAAAGCTTTGCAGTTTAACATTACAAAGGACTAGATGTCATCTAATTATTTCATAATTTTTATGGACAGAATTTCTAGGCGCAGCCGAGGCGTTGAGGGGTTCTGGTTTGGTGGCCATAGGATCTCGTCTTTGCTTTTCGCAGATGATGTTGTCCTTTTGGCTTCATAGAGCCGGGACCTCCAGCTCTCATTGGAGCGAATCGCAGCTGAGTGCAAAGCAGCCAGGAAGAGAATCAGTACCTCCAAGTTCGAGGCCATGGTTCTCAGCCAGACAAGGGTGGAATGCACCCTCCGCATCTGGAATGAAGCCCTGCCCCAAGTGGAGTAGTTCATGAATCTCGAGGTCTTGTTCACGATTGAGGGAAGGCTGGAACGTGAGATCGACAGGTGGATCGGTGCAGCCTCTGCTATAAAGTGGAGTTTGTACCGGTCCGTCATGGTGAAGAGGGTGCTGAGCCGAAAGGCAAAGCTCCCAATTTACCAGCCGGTCTACACTCCAGTCCTCACCTATAGTCAGGAGCTCTGGGTAATGATCGAAAGAACAAGATCTGAGATACAAGCGACTGAAAAGCTTCCTTCGCAGGGTGGCAGGGCTCTACCTCAGAGATAGGGTGAGAAGCTCTGCCATCCAGGAGGTCGGAGTAGAACCGCTGCTCCTCCGCGTTGAGAGGAGCCAGTTGAGGTGGCTCGGGCATCTGATTAGAATCCTCCTGAACACCTCCCTGGTGTGGTGTTTCGGGCATGTCCAACCGTGAAGAGACCCCCGGGGTCGACCCAGAACAAGCTGGAGGGACTATGTTTCTCGGCTGGCCTAGGAACGCCTCGGTGTCCCCCCTGGAACAGCTGGAGGAACTGGCTGGGGAGAGCCTCGCTGCTTAGGCTGCGGCCCCTGCGACCCGACCCCGGATAAAGCCGAAGAAGATGATAATGATGATGATAGATATCATCTACCAAATTTATTCTGAATCGGATCGTATCTGTAAGAGAAGCTCATTATTGTACAACATCTGTAAGTGGCAAACATTTGTGCAAATATTGCACACTAAATTCAAAACAGCAGAATCCCCGATGGGTTACAGGCATGGCTCCAGGAGGTTTTTGGACGTCTTGGCATATTACATGTGCCTAGAGAATTTTGTACATGTACATAAAATGATACGTGGGGGCTGCTTCAATAAAATTTTCTAGGGAGTGCCCAAGAGTCATTTTGCCACACCCGTGCTCAAGATCCATGCAATCCAGCAATGATCTCGTAATGATCTCACCGAATTTCATGAAACTCCAAGCATGTTTTTTCTAACATGGCCTGCATTTCGGGCACAGTGGAGCCCGCTGACCACTCCCCAACCCAGTCACCAGAGAAGATTACTTTTCATCAGGTCTGAGGTGTTTGCCAATTTTAGTGAGTTTTCGAGCATCGTATAGCCCTCAAAACGCAATTCAGTATTACAATAATAACAATAACAGTAATAATCCCCTTAAAAACAATAGGTTCCTTGCACCTTTGGTGCTCAGGCCCTAATTAGGTATGAAGGCAGCCCCCTAGTGGCTAATTGGGTTTATGCTTGGGTTTAGGCTTGATGTGCATGCAAATCATTAGTATTACCAACTGCATGAAGGCCATATTTTAAAGCAGACAGGTGATGAGATAGAGAAAGAGAACTTAAATTCTGCTTGGCAACCTCTTGTTTTTACAGCACTAATCCTTTCTCTTTCCCTTCCACCTTGGAAAGATCCTCTCTGATTATCTTGCAGTAGGAGAGTGACACGTCCCTCTTCTGATACCTAGGTCCTGAAGATTATCCATTTTCAAACACGGCAGATTCTGGCCTGTGCTTTCATTCCCGAATAATGTAAAAGTAAAGAAGACTGAGAGCTGGCAACAAGAACAGGAGTTTATAAAGATTACACAATGAAGACGAACCAGAGCTTTCATAACCTTCTTTTTACCCATAATTATCAAGGATGCCAATAATTCTGGAGCTGCCTATACAGTATGTTTGGTTATTCTTTTCCCTTTCTTCCATTACCTTTCAGTCTTGCTCAATTACCAGAAGACATTCAATATTACTGTAACATTATCCTGAAATCATATTTCTGTCACTAACATGAAAATTGCTTCAGATAAGATTCTGAAAGTCTTTAAAAATGGACAAAAAGAGATAGCAGCTTTAAAAGCCTTTTATCTGAAAAATTCAGTGACAACCAGACCTCTGAATATTACACCGGCCACTTTCATAGGAACACCTGTACCTCTGCTCATTCATGCTAACTATCCAAACAACCAATCATAGAGCAGTTTGGAATGAATAAGCAGGTGGAATGAGCAACTGGCATTCATTCTGATGGGCTGAGCAGAAATACTCTTAATTTTAACCCAGAGAGGGTGGCACGGTGGTGTAGTGGTTAGCACGTCTACATCACAAAAAAAGCTTCTGGGTTCGAGTACTGGGCTCTGCGAGCGCCTTTCTGTGTAGAGTACGCTATGTTTCCTCCGGGTACTCTGGTTTCCTCCCACAGTCCAAAGACATGTACATTAGGCTAATTGGCTGTTCCAAACTGCCCCTAGATGTGAGTTTATGTGTAAATGGTTGTGTGTGTGTGTTGCCCTGCGGTGGACTAGCGAGCTGTACAGGGTGTACCCCGCCTTCACCCAGAATTGGCTGAGATAGGCTCTAGCCTGCCTGCGACCCTAGTAGGATAAAGCGATTCGGCAAATAAATATAATTTAAAAATATATAATAAATTAATTAATTACTGACCCTGATAATGTTTGTTTCTTAATTACCCATAATACCATTATTAGTTTAAGCATGATTGCTGATCACCTGGCTTTCTGCCTGTCTACCATTTTGACAGGATCCTTGGGGGTTTTTTATTTATTTTTTATTTTAAAGCACCTGTGCCAGTCTGTCTTCAATTCATGACATTCTAACCTTTCCGAGGTCATGCTATTGATTGAAAAAGTGTGTGAATTGGCATCAATCTGCACTAAATTTTATACAGAAATAGATTTTTGCCACTTGCAAAGGTACCCTTTTATCAGACAGAGTACATACTGCACTCTGTCAGTTTCATTGCCACCATCAGGCTTGCTCATTATGGATGCATAGGATCTATAGACAAATGTTTATGTCATACGTTAAAAATCTCGTCTGTGACAATGTAAACTGTCTCTCATTTGGTGAACCACTTAATCATACTTGGGTCACAAGGAGGCCGAAGCCTATCTCAGCTGACTCTGGGCAAAGGCAAGCGACGAGCGACATGCGATCATGCAAAGTCAATCAACAGAAGCGAAATGATCGAAGAGAGGCAAAATTTTCTGAAGCGATGTGAAGTGGCCGGGCGCAGCGCTCAACTGAGCTGAACTTTCATGCAACGTGATTCGAGCAATTACCATTCAGATGCTGCCAAACACTCAATCACGCACTCAATTTCCCAACCGCTTAATCCTATTAGGGTTGCAGGGAGGCTGGAACCTATCTTTACCGACATTTGGTGAAGGCAGGGTACACCACGAACAGCTCGCCAGACCATCACAGGGCCAACACACACACAACCACACCGACAGGGACAATTTGGAAGAGCCAATTAGATTATTGTCCCTGTCTTTGGACTGTCGAAGGAAACCGGAGTATCCGGTAGAAACCTATGCAAGCACAGGGTGAACGTGCAAACGCCACACAGTACTCAAACCAGGGACCTTCTTGCTGTGAGGCAGATGTGCTAACCACTACACCTCCGTGATGCCCCAGCAAACACTAAGTCCCCAAAAGCTTTCATAGACCTTGTAAAAATGGGTGATTTCGCGTGCAGTTCAGCAGCAAAGCGAATGTTTTGTTTGTCGCTTCCTGAGTGAAAGGGTGAGTATTGTGGTCACATATTAATATAATCATCTCAAATTTAATCACATACTATAATATATTTTGGTTGAATCTGACCTTAAATATCTTGTACTCAATATAAGAAAGGTCATTCAGAACCCATCATGTGCCAGCGTGCATTTCGCTATTCAACAGGCTGCGTTTATTCTCTGGAGGCTTCTGTTCAGTGTAAAAATCAATGATTCATGACCACAAAAAGATTATGATAATGAGAAAGCAGGCAGAGTCAAAGGAAATGCCACAACACCTTCTCTACAAGAAAGGTTCTGTTCCTTAAATCCTCTACTTACATACTGCTACAGGATGCCAAGCAGATACAAATTCATGCTTTTCAATAGTGATCATCAAAAACAGTGGAGCTTATGAGATTAGATCCTCGTGACATGTCATGTGTTCGCTCTGTGATCCTTACCATACCTGGTAATAAGGAGTACTTATAAAAAAACTAATTATATATGCACCTGTGGATTTCTGATTCCTGAATAACCTCAAGGGTTCTTTTTCATTCAGAAACAGGCAGCAATCCAGTTATAACTCAGCGGGAATATTTCAGGAGAAAATGTACTCCTACTATACAAGAGTTCCAACTTAATCTAGTCAGCGATATGCAAAAAAAGTACAGAAAAAAAGTAAAAGGGCTTGAAGAGCTTCTTAAAAAGCATAGAAATTATTCCAGATATACTAATGTAGATCTGCTTTTGGGATTTTTATTAAATTTTTATTAAATTTTCTCTAAAACTACAATCCAATTTCTCTAAATTCTCAAAAAGAACAAGAGCATCAAGATAATTGTGTAACAGCACTCAATGAAGTCCATCTCCAGCAGATCCTGACTGCCTTCCATCAGGCGTATACGTTGCTTAGACTGAGCATCAGCATCAAGAAGACCCAGGTCCTCTACCAACCATCTCCCAACACTCGAAATGACACTCTCCATGGAACAATACTGGAGAATGTTAACCACTTCTGCTACCTTGGAAGCCATCTGTTAGTAAAAATGGACCTTCAGGATGAAATCCAACACCGCCTGAAGTGCGCGTGGACTGCTTTCGGCAAGCTTTGAAAGCGAGTATTCAAGGACCGTGATATCCGCACGGAAACAAAGCTTCTGATGTACAAGGCAGTTATTATCCCAACACTCATCTATGCATCTGAGACCTGGACCCCTATCGCCACCATCTGAAAACTCTTGAGAAGTTCCATCATTGCTGTCTCTGGAAGGTCCTCGACATCAGCTGGGACAACAAAAGAACCAACGTCAGCGTACTACAAGAAGCAAAAACAACTAGCATTGAAGCCAGCATTATCAAGAATCAACTCAGGTGGAGCGGCCATGTAGTATGAATGCCAGACAACCATCTTCCCAAGCAGATCTTTTACTCCGAACTGCGAGCACTTGAGAGAGGGCCAGAAGAAGTGCTTCAAAGACGTGCTGAAAGTGAACCTCAAGAAGTGCAACACCGACTTCACTCGTTGGGAGGAGAGAGCAAGGGACAAAACTCTCTGGAGAACCATCATCAGAGAAGGAACTACACCTTTCGAAGCTAGAAGATGTCAAGATTTGGAGGAGAAACAAAGGTGTAGGAAAGAGCACCAACAACAGCCACGGCCTGCTCTCCCACCTGGTACCAGATGTCCATATTGCGACTGAATCTTTCGAGCAAAAATTTGACTCATAAGTCACTTACAAACCCACTGCCAACCAAAACAAAGATCATCGTCCTTGACCCCGAGTATGTTTTAAACTTATTTTAAGGTTTAAAAGAATTTAAACTTATGATTTGTATTTTTATATACGTATTTGGGCGGGATGGTTAACACATCCACATCACAGCGAGAAGGTCCTGGGTTTGAGTTCTGGGCTTGCCAAAAATGTTTCTGTGTGGAGTTTGCATGTTCTCCCTGTGCTTGTGTGGGTTTCCTCCAGGTCCTCCAGTTTCCTCCCACAGTCCAAAGACATGCACATTAATCTAATTGTCTGATCCAAAATGCCCCTAGGTGTAAGTATAAAATGGTTGTGTGTATGTTGGCACTGCAACGAACTGGTGAGCTGTTCAGGGTGTACCCTGCCTTTGCCCAAAGTTGGTTGGGATAGGCTCCAGCCTCCCTGCGACAATAATAGGATTAAGCGGTTTAGCAAATGAATCAATATGATTATTTTTTTAACATTTTTTTCAGCTCCAATCCGATACCCAGGATCAGTATCCAGAAAAAAAGACAAAGGACTTTCATCTGATCTGGTAACAAATAAAAAGACAGGAATCTGATTTGGAGACAATTATATTTCATAGTTATTTGTACTGGGGAGACATGGTGGCATAGTGGGAAGCACGTCCGCATCACTGCAAGAACGTCCTGGGTTCAAATTCGGGGGTTTTACTGTGGAGTTTGCGTGTTCTCTCCGTGCTAACGTGGCTTTCCTCCGGGTGCTTCGGGTTGTTCCCACAGTCCAAAGACATGCACTTTAGGCAAACTGGCTGTTCCAAATTGAGTAGAGTATCACTACTTGCCCTGCACATAAAATTCCACTTCCTAATTCGAATCAATTACAGTACTACGGTAGTGTTAGCAGCAACATCAGTAAAAAATGGAAAATGACACTTTAAAAAGGGCATCAAATGAAGGAAGGATGAAAGGAAGACATTAATGGGAATGTAGAAAGTAATGTGAGCAAGCCAGTTACCAGATGGGCAAGTGAGTGTAGCTCTTTTGGGATCTATTTCAACAAGCAGAGAAAATATAAACAGAACTTATCACCATACAGTGTCCAAAATGTCACTTACTATATATATATATATATATATATATATATATATAGATAACTTTACTGTTTAGAGACGACTTCGATAAAAGCTATATCAGACTAGAGGTCGTGTTCTTGTACTGAATATCAGCATGGCTGTGATTAGCTGTAACCCATTCACAGTCATGATAATATTCAGACCAACAGCATGACCTTGACTACCTTATTACTTTAATTTATTTATTTATATATAAATAAGAGATTTCTCTATTATTGATCTCTTTTAATAAATCAAATCTTAGAAGTTTGTGAAGAAAAAATATTGGATATTCAACATTTCAGTACTGCAATTAGTAAATCAAAAGAACGCCACACCAAAAAGATGAAAACATGAAGGAATAACCGATAGAATTATAAAAAAGGACTTTTTTTGCTTTTTGTGTATGGGTTGTGTGTCGATGATGCAGAACAGACCCCCGGTGGGTGCCAAACGAAAGACTGCAGGGTGTTAATGAGGACAGAACAAGAGCCAAAGCATATCCAAACTCTACATGGTCATGCTGTTCTGCCCTGCGTCCATCTAACAGCGGTGTTCAATCCACTGCTGATGTGATAAAACACGCAGGCGCACGATACATTATTAGGTCAGGAGGTTTGACAAGTACTTTATCAACAGATTACACAAAAATTAATCTTTGGGTTACCTCAGTTTGGGTTTGATGAAGTATTATAAGAATAATGAGGCCATGAAACATGCCAGGAATGGTTGAAAACCTCTCAACAGTAAAGGTTAATAACACCCTGTGTAAAAGGAAGGAGATTAATTTATCAGATAAGAATGAACTGTCTGAGAGAGAAAAGCAGAGGCGGAAGAAGAGACGGGAGAGAGTGTGTTTCTATCTAAATATGTCCAATCAGTCATTTATTACTGTATGTAACAAAGTGATCACTGCTGGAGAAGTACTGACATGTTCATTAAATACTGTGTTGAAAATATAAGGTCCAAGGAAGAAGGTAACAGAGAGATACTGAAGAGTCAATAATGAGAGACAGGCCTCTGAAGAACCACAGGGATCCGCCCTGTACACACCCAAACGGACCTTTCTCTTACATATATAATATATAACAAAAATCTGCCTTTTATCTTCCAAAAATTATTTTTTTTACTCACTTTAGCCATGGTGAGGGAAGGATTAGGACCATCAGCATCACAGTGAAATGATTTAATACTGGCAGATACAGCTCTCTGATATGGTTGATGGAAAGTCTTATCCTGGGGGATTATGGGGAATAAGAGTGGACCGGGGGAAAACACGAACATGAGGACAAACAAGACAGTGCTCAGTCCTACAGCTGAGATGGGATGAAGAACATTACTGACATGGCAGACATGTGATATAAAATGAAACTGGAAATGAAGTGATGTAGGACCTAAAGTATATTTTAGGCTTCTGAAGAAAATTGAAATCTGTAGACTAGGTTGAATTTAACAAAGGAGTGGTATGCTAATTTTTAATCGAAGAAAGTGTTCGTCAGGCCTCTTAAACTTATTCATACAAATCATGATAAAAATATTAAATAACCAGTAATAGTCTTCCAAGGAAGACTTGTGTCACATGCACTGCTTATTTCCACTAACATTGAAAAAAAAAATAGGAGGTGCACAACAGCATTATGTTCTAAAAAAGTCTGTGAAAGTTTCGTAAAAATCCATTCACAGCAGCATGTAGCAGGAGTTGTGAATTAAAAATGGCACGTCTCTTGTGGAGCAGTGACATGTTAAGGAAAACCCAAAAAAATCTTTCAAAAATAGGACGTACACAACACTCACTCACTCATTTACCGAAGCACTTAAAGAGCTCATGACACCACAAAATACACAAACTTGAAACAAAAAAAATCGAAAGTATACATAAAATATAAGATTCCGATAATATCAGTAACATCCCAAACATGATGTAAACACAGCAACGTCACGATTGGTGTTTGTCGCCACCTGCTGAGTGCGCAATCAAAATATCTGCCATTTTGTTATGACATCACTGGAAGAGTGTATTTCTGCTTGGCGGCCTATCAGACCTTACAATGGTGACAGAATGCATCAAGGAAACCGAGCGATTTTCAGAATTTTTCCGAATGTTATACGAGGCATACATACATCCTATGCCTAATATCATGAAATGAAATGGTTGTCGAAGATTGTTGGTAATTTATTGTATCATGTAGTGTAACGGAGTGTGCCCGAGCGGATGGGCTGGTCAGAGCAGAATGATGGCGAAAACAGATTTTTTGGGGGGGTTTTTTTAAGATTTTTTTTTCCTTGTAGACTACCGGCAGGTTAATAAAGATGAAAAAGACAAAGAAAACACTGATTCAAAAGACAAACAAAATACTGGGACAATGCCCACACTAGCTTTGCTCTTACTTACAGTCAAACACGTCCTCTCACTTCAAAGGCAAAACTTCCGAACGAACCACGCGGCACATATTTAAAACGCTTCGCACAACCATTGAATGTTTTTAAACTCGATTTTACCATTTTAAACATTTTGCCCGAACACAATACATTTTAGAATCAATGTGCAATCGTTAAATATACCAGGAAAGACTTTGTTAATAAAATAGCGAAAATTGCTCTAATGAGCTCTTCCATCGCGAAGCACGAACTAAGCACTGAAAATCGTTCTCTGTGTTCATCAAACACACCCGGAAGACAGACAGAGGTAAATGGTTACAAGGCAGATTCTACAGAAAGTGTGTCTCTTTCAACATGTTCTATTAAAATATAATGACCCAAATGGTATTACGATTTATCAGGAAAAAAACGTTGCACATGGGATTAACATTGAATAAAGTATTTGCATGAGCATCACAGTGTTGTTAGACCTTTTGTTTTGTTTTTTTAGGTAGAATTGATTTATTCCAGTAGACAGCTCAAAAGTTGACAGAAAAATATCCCTCGTTTCACAGAACGGTGCATTATCAGAGTTGCAAACGATACATATCTATCTCTCCATCAACGTAACGCTAGCAACGGCCTTATTGAGAAACTCGTGCCTCATTCACTCTGAATGACGTGGACTCATTAATACATTGGGAAGGCTGCTCTCATTGAAATCCGGTTGGTGAATAATGCTGGAGAAAAGTTAACCAGGCAAGGAAGCTGACTTCTTTATTTCTGTCCACAGCAGAGCTGTCACGTTCGCCAACTTTGCAGAGAAAATTACACTCATTGAAGCAGGAAATAGCACGACACCAGCTGCCAACGCGAAGGCGGTTTTTGGAAACTGAAAGCTTCAAGGTGATTGAATTTCGATTCGTATTTTAACAAATTTCATGAATAACATTCTGTCCACTGATATAACGATCGCATCAAGTAACGTATGCGGTTTCTAACATAGTGTGCATGCGTTAATCGGCGTGCAGCCTGTTTCAGTTGCTCCTGCCCTGCCCGTACTCTTTAACTCTTTTTCATACTTTAACTTTTTTCTTCTTGTACTTATTATTTTATTATTTATAAGTAATTGCCCTCTCATTATGTGTATTGAGAGAGTTTTTGTACTTGTTATCGCTGCGGAACTTTCGCAGATTGTTGGGACCGCAACACAGCAACTACACGCCGCACGCTTTGTTTACTCCAGGGATTAGCTGATCGCCCTGATGCCGGCCGGATTAGCGGCCAGACCCACGGACTTACCGGCTGAAATCTGGAGAAAAACACACCGTGGATGCAGAGGAGGACAGAAGAGGAGAAGGAGGGAGGTGGCAAGACAGCGGAGGCATACAGAGAGGAAAAGGTATAAGCCTGTCTCATGTGCTTTGTGGAGACATGGCTGCACCAGGATATTCCCAATGACAATGCATCTATCATGGGCTTTCACACTGTCCGGGCCGACAGAGACTGCACCGCGAGTGGTAAGCGGAAAGGAGGGGGGCTTGACTTTCTTGTCAATAACCGGCGGTCTAACTTCGCCCATGTTACACAATATCTTGTGGGATCAATAAAGTATTCTGATTCTGGTATGCATCATTCAAGGTGAGAAGAATTGATTGTGGACAATTTTTCTTTAAAGCACAATTCAGCTGTTGACAAAGCACTTTAAACAAGCCCCAAGTGTTTTAAAAAGGGCAAGTGATTATTCATTAAATGTTTAACACTGAAACTATGAAAAAAGCAGTGGCCTTATGACTGTTTTCTGTCCATTTCATGCCATGAATTCTGTTCACATAACATTAGCAACATTCCCAAAATTTCAAAACTGCTTAACGGTTTTATTATGATTGGGCCAGGTCTGAAATTTGGTAGGAATGATTTTTATGATGTAAATAACATCATAAACCAATGGAATTAGATTGCTTTTAGATTTTATTTTTTTTAAATTACAATGCATCTGTAGAATCAGATTCTGTAGAATCTGCCACAAACATTAACAAAAGTAAATCCTAGTAAACTAAAGCATGAAGGTGTTAAGTGTCTGATGTTAAATTGTGTGCACTTAAAGAACCTTTACGCTGCTATTGTTTACTGAGAACTTGTTGGTAATCATGTTTAGCATCTATGTTTTAACAATCAACATGTGCATGTACAAAGCATTTCTGTTTGTTGTAACTCATCATTCATTCATTCATTTTCTGAACCGCTTAATCCTAATTAGAGTCACGGCCGACTCTGGGCGAGGGCAGAGTACACCCTGGACAGCTCGCCAGGCCATCACAGGGTAGAAACACGCTGACGAAAATCAGCAATGGTTCTTTTACACGCCTCTCACCACAGACAGTGAGTTGTTGATAACTCAGTTAGCTGCACTGGGGGAACAGCAGTGACATCCTGTTGATAGTGGGGCTTGAACCCCCGACCTTGGGATCAGTAATCCAGCACCCTACCACCAGGCCACCACTGCACCATTTGTAGTAACTGACTCCCAAAATCATCATATAAGAACCTAAACAATATTAAGGCAACCACCAGAACTGGCTGCTATGTGAGGAAGAGAGGTAGAATTGGTTATTAGGCACCTTACTTTCAACTTGGCCTGTTTCTCCATAGCACTGGACTTTCGACATGTTCCATGTCTGGCCGCCTTCGAACTTTGACCACCTGGATGGGGGCGTGGGAATATTGTGGGTATGGCTGTTGGAAGTAGGATTTTGTTACGGCTGACACCGATACCAAAACCCTTATTCAATACGGGTGTATAGGTGTCCACCCTCTCTGGTGTTTGAGCAAAATTCTGCCACAAAACTATCTGGCATGTCGTCGACAATAAAGAGGAAAACTTCAAAACACTGCCACAGTAAACATTCAAACCACAACTGCAAGTTCGGCTTCACGAGACTGGACTTCTGCCGATGACGTCATTTCCGCCTTCTTCGGTGCACTTTCAGTGCAGGAGTTATCGATTTTTCAATGGCACGAGATTCAAAGTTGTCCATGCTATGTAACGTTATATTGGCTTCGATTCTATAAAATATGCCAATTTTAAGGAAATAAACATGAAAAATGGTGTCATGAGCTCTATAATCCTGTTAGGGTCACAAGGAAGCTGGAGCTCATCTCAGCCAAAACTTGGTGAAGGCGGGGTACACCCTAAAAACTCACCAGACCATTGCAGGACAACACACACACAACCATTCACACTCACATCCACACCTAGAGGCAATTTCGAACAGCCAGTTAGCCTCATGTGCATGTCTTTGGACTGTGGGAGAAAACCAGAGTATGTGGAGTGAACTCACAAAAGCACGGGGAGAACATTAAAACCCTACACAGAAACGCCCTCGCCGAGCCCGGGACTCGAACCCAGGACCTTCTTGCTGTGAGGCGAACGTTTAACCGTTATGCCACTGAGGTGCACAACAGTATGTTGTAAATAAAATTTGGTGATAATTTGGATGAAGTATTGACTGACTGAGGAGCAATTGAGGATTACAAGACGGACGATGATGACATGAACAGTTCAGGAGGAGTTGTGAATAGGAGTGTTACCCCCCCAAACCCTCACCTCCACCTCACCCCACCCAAGTCAAATATGGTCTATATTCACAGGTTAAATCAAAGTTACTGACCAAGCTTGGTTAAATTCCACTGAATGGTTCAGGAGGAGTAGCGAATAGAAGGGTTATCATTCCCCTTTTTGTGAGAAAAGTAAAAAAATTAAAATTCAATACAACAACAGACACCGACGACTCAAAGTGATCCCTATGCTTTGCTGGCAGGCAACACAAAAAATGACAAAAATTACACACAGCTGAAAGTAGGACCAGGGTATTAGTCCTACATTATGAAACCACTTTAAATTAGATGCAAAAACATTTTAAATAAACTTCTGCTTTCTGTGTGATCCTAAAATTAAAAAAATCAAATAAGAGCCGATCTGAAAACAAGCATTCATGTCACGCCCAAGGAAATGCTGGATTGCTATCGGATCTCCTGGTGTGTTATATACACAAAACAGAACGTCTTGAAGTGTCATGTGACCACACGGTTATACTTCAACAGGTTCACATATTTTGACAACAAAAGCTGATACTCGGTGCTCTAGTATTGAAATCGTACCAAAATAAAAACTGGTTTGAGCACGAGAATCAGTCACGAGCTTCAGCGGCGGCGTGGTGGCGTAGTGCTTGGTACGTCCGCCTCACAGCAAGAAGGTTCTGGGTTCGAGAACCTTCCCGGGCCCAGCGAGTGCAGTTCTGTGTGAAGTTTCTATGCTCTCCCCATGCTTGAGTGGGTTTCCTTCCACAGTTCAAAGACATGCACATGAGGCTAACTGGCTGTTCCAAATTGCCCCAGGTGTGAGTGTGAATGTGAATGGTTGTATGTACGTTGCCCTGTGACGGTCTGGCGAGCTGTTCAGTTCAGCTAAGATAGGCTCCAGCCTCCCTGTGACCCTAGTAAGCTGTTAGGCAAATGAATGAGTGATTAGTCCCGGAGTCTCTGGTTTCTTCCCACCTTTCAATGCACTGTGCCCTGTGATGCACTGGCATTCTATCCAGGCTGGGGTTGTGTTTCTGTCTCACACCCGGTGTTCTTGGTATAGGCTCTGGAGGGATGAGTGGATTGATGGATGGATGGATGGATGTACAAATGAGTGACAGCTTTTTTTTCTCTGCAAATGATCCCAAGGAACAAATCCCTGGTTCTCAGGAGAGAGCTGAGAATTCCTCAGTGCATGTGAGGTGGCACACCAGACCAAACACTGACCAGGTTCTTGATGCAGTGCTGAATAATAATTACAGTGGCCATTTCGTTATAACACATTTATAACACATATATAACAGTCGTCGTCCAGTCAACACTTCAGTGAAAAGCATTTCAGTGCTGCGCGCGACATGCTAACTTAAGTTAGCTAATTAACTGTAGGCTAAACTACGGTTTTATTTGCTCTTACCTCAAACATAGGAGAGGTGCCTTTCTCTGGCAGAGTACACGCCAGCAATTCTGCCAGAAACTTGGCCATAAAAGTGTGTGTGTGTGTGTGTGTGTGTGTGTGTGTCCCGAAGCTGACAGGTAGTCTTTGGTTCCTCCGCTGATTCTCTGTAGTTTCACTGATGATTAATTCTTTGTAAAGCGAATGTGTTCAGCAGCAGCAGCAGCAGCATTTCCCTTAACGGAACCAAAACCGGATAAAATCCTATAAATAAAAGCAAGAGAGCCGTTATCTCTGTGAAGAGGACCGTTAAGCTCGAGCCGCTCGCGCACAAAAGCAATTTAAAGCTTGTGGTAAGTGAGCGAGCGCGTGCAGCTTTGTGTGTGCACGCGCGAGGGGGGCGGGGCCAGACACACTAAAGCCAATAGAGTCATCTCAAAGAGGGAGGAAAAAAATAATAATAAAGATATGCAGGGTTATAAAATTATATCTTTTGAGTTTGAGACCTGCAGTGTATTAAAAAAAAAACCCTAATCTTTACATTCCGCCTCACAGCAAGAAGGTCCTGGGTTCGAGTCCTGGGCTCTGTGTGTGGTTTGCATGTTCTCCCGAGCTTGTGCAGGTTTCCTCCGGGTACTCCGGTTTCCTCCCACAGTCCAAAGACTCACGCTCGCTATCCATTTTATGTCCCTATTCCACTGGGGTGACGATGCATGGCTTTGAGCCCCGTTCTCCATTTGACCCTGTCCAATACATCATCAGTCGCTCTTCGATCTTCTGTTAGCACCTCCCGCCAGCTTTTGCGCAGCCTTATCTTTCCTCTTTGTCCATCTACATCGAGGTTGCAAGTTTTCCCTATCCAGGTCTCATTCCGCTGTACATGGCTAAACCACCTGAAGCGTTTCTATCTGAAGGATATATCAAGATTTTTAGTGTTGGGCCTTAAACGCAGGTTGCAAGGCATGCTTAAGCTAATTAGCTGGTCCAAGTCATCTCTAGGTGTGAGTGTGGGTGAGAATGGTCGTGAGTGTTGCCTTGTGATGGTCTGGCGAGCTGTGTGCACCCCGCCTTTGCCCAGTACAGACTGACATAGGCTCCAGCCTCCCAGCAACCCTGATAGAAGGACGGTTTGATTAATGAGTGAGTGAGAGTAATCCTTACACTGATAGCATGAAAGTGCTGCTATCATAACACACAATATTTCAGTGGTCCGGTTATTTACACCTCTATCCTGAAGCAATAAATATGTCTATATTACCATATTTTGGGGTGTAGTGGTTAGCACTGTCGCATAACAGCAAGCAGGTTCTGGGAGTTATTCATCTCTGGCATGTTCTCCTTGTGCCTGCATGGGATTCCTCCAGGGGATCTCCAACCACAAAGTCCGAAAACATGCAGAGGATAAATATCTGCCCTAAATTATTAGGTGTGAATGTACATGTGATTGGCTGTCTGTGTTAACCTCATGAGAAACTCGGGTGCTTCTCAGTCAGCTCAGATTGTCTAGATCTCACCTACAACCTGCAATAGATCAGTGGTAAAATAAGAAAAATTATTAAAATAAATAAATAAATATCTGGACGGCATGGTGGCGTAATGGTTAGCACATCCGCCTTGGATATGCTGTTTTGTTACACCCGGGGGAAACAGTTTGATTGTGTGCCTTGCTGATGTCATAGTGGCCATGAGGTCAAACAGGTAGTGCAAAATGAGCAGTGCAGTGATGTCCATTATGGGCTGAAGAGAGTACAGTAACTTGTGGCAGTTTAAAGTGTCAGTGCAGTGTAGATGGAGCACTGAGATTTAAAAGAGCAGTGTATAATCAATTATGAAACAGTAGGTATGAAACAACTCGTGCAGAAGAGAGATATTCTGTTTTCAGGCTCTTGGTGCAGTAAGGGGAACCTAGGTGTGCAGGAGGCTGACTGCCTGGGGGGAAAAAGCTGATGCATTATCTGGCAGTGGTGGTTCGGCTTTGAAAACGGAATGAACAGTCCATAGGAGGGGTCTCCCATAATGTTGGCGGCACAGCAAGTACAGTGTTTGATGTACAGTTCTGTAAGTGATGTCCATCAGTGTCCGATGATCCTCTCAGCAGGCCTCACAAACCATTGCATGGTCTTGTGATCAATGATGCGATGGACTGGCAAGCTGTTCAGGGTGTACCCCAGCTTTAGCCAGGTAGGATAGGTGATAAAACCTCCCGCATACTAAAGGCTCTTACCTTTTACTGGTTCCTTTTGGCAGGGCGCTGCTCCCATCCATTGTCATCCTTTGGCTTTTTATGAAGGAATACAGTAGGACCAGTGTCTGGTTTTTGACGTAAAAGTTTGGGCTTCGTGCAAAGTAATTCTGCAGATCGGGTCGAGGTGGTCTTCACAGGTCTTCACAGAAAGGAAATGTTTTCAGAGTATGGCCTGTGCCGATGTTGTGTTTTCTGTGATTTTCTTATTGCTCTCCGCCATTTTCCTGGCGTCACGTTGAGCAATGGCCGATAATGTGTTATTTTAGACTGGTGTCTGCTGCACGCAACCCAGCCAAAAGGACAAAGCAACGACTTTGCATCACTACCAGGGCTGGAACAGGCAATGAATGAGGCAGCATGTCGCTGTGCATGGCTAGTAGTGGTAGTACCAGTAGCGTTTCAGCACTCGGGCGTACTTGACAAAGACGTTGCCTGACTGAACCGCTGATGTCATACGTGATCGTTTTAAAGAGCAAGTAATACAAATTCACCCCAGGTACACTTTAATGACTGTCAAAGAATCACCTCTTTAAAATTTAATTCCCTATTTCGATCGCACGTTATCACCAGAGTCAGGTCTATCCTGTGTGTATCATGACCTTTCAGAATCTCATCTCATCACATCATAACACACAGATGGGCAGAGATGGTTTAATCTGTCTCATGGGTTATAGCTTTAGGGATTACCCTTTCATTCTTGACTTTCTAATAAATAGTGCAGGCCCACAGGGAATTATTTCTGCTAAAGATTGAAAAAAGTCCGCTGCTGTCATGAACAGAGGTTCACCCTTAACTCGATCTGCTCCAAGAGTGCTGTATTATGATTGACCCCATAGAGTGTAGGGGTGTCATGGCAGTTCAGTGGTTAACACTGTTGCCTCACAGTGAGGTGGATTGGCCCCAACTACCCCTGCAGCCCTGAAGGAGCCATTTATAATCTATAAATAGATAAATAGATAGATAAATGGAGAGCTGGTAGAGAGGAAGAAAATCCAAATAATTAATACCTGACTACCACTATTAAAATTTCTCAATTTAGTAGATACTTTTATCCAGCGCAACTTTAAAAAATATATAAGCAGTTAAAAGCAGAGTGATGCGAATCATCAGGTAAACCTGCAAAGACAAAAGCAATGATGAGGCAAACTTGAGGATGAAAGGCAAATGATTGTTTGTGCAGGTGTTAAAGTGGTCTAGCTGTTATTCAAAGACAATTTCTTTTTCACAATCAGTGTTTAAAACCTAAGTGCATAGAACAAAAGGCAATTAATAATGAAAGTATAGTGTCAAACTTAAGGGTTTAAATAATAGAAACCAAAGTGTATAAGTAATAGAAAAGGAAATTTTGCCACCAGCATTTTGGCACTGCGCTACAACTGTAAAATAAAATCCACACAAAGATGAGGTAGTTTTATTTCCAGGTACAATGCCTGGGCAAAAAAAAGTTGTGCACTCTAATATTTTGTGATGAAACACCTGTAGCCTTGATTACCGCACATAATCGCTTTGGCATTGTTGCTCCAGTTGGTCAGGTCGAGGCTCAGCAACATTATGTGGCAATAAAATGAAGTCAGCCTGAATGTGCTGAATGACCAGCTTATCACATTAATAGCTTCTTTTTTTTTTACCCTGATGGCATAGATAACAAATTGGGGCTCAAATAGTGAAAGAGTGGTTCAGGGAGCAGGAGGAATCATTTTCACACATGAACAGGTCCCACCGAGTCCTGACCTTAACCCTGTTGAAAATCTTTGGCCCAAGGCCAAAATGTCAGTGGCAAAATGGATGGAAATAAATGTTGTGATGTTGCTTAAGTCTGCTGAAACAGTACCGTGGCGATTACGTGCTGCAATCAATGCTAAAGGTGGTACAAGTAAATAATAATGACATGACTTTTTTTTCCTGGAGGATGGGCAGTGTATTTTGTCAAGATAACACACTTCTGCTTAGTATGTTCAGTATGTGATCAATGTTGGTCCAGTGGTCATCTCTTTCTATTGAAGGATGAGGCGGAAGAGACTGCCAATATCCGTAAACTGAATACAATTTATTGGGACAGATGCATGAATCACAATAAATGTCCACAAGGCAGTGAGAGGTAAATATGTAATGAAATATGATATATGATAATCAATAATCAATGTCAAGAAAGAAAGTCAGTCAAAACCAGGATGTACTATGACATAACATTTGGAAGGGTTTCACTTCACTATGTTTATATGCACAAAAACTTTATGTTCTTCTTTATTCATTTTCTAAGCCGCTTAATCCTATCTAGGGTCGCAGGGAGGCTGGCGCTTATCTCTGGGCAAGGGTGGGGTACACCCTGAACAGCTCGCCAGACCACTGCAGGGCCAACACACATACAACCATTCACACTCACACCTAGGGGCAATTTGGAGCAGCCAATTAGCCTACTGTGCATATTTTGGACTGTGGGAGGAAACCGGAGTACCCGGAGGAATCCCACACAAGCACGGGGAGAACATGCAAACTCAGAAACACTCAAGCAACAATGACAGTGAGGGGGTTAAAACAGGAAACCAAACTGTAGTGTAGTGGTTAGCGCATCACCTCACAGCAGCACTGTCCTGGGTTCAAGTCCCGGGCTTGGTGAGGGCATTTCTGTGTGAAGTTTGCATGTTTAAAAGTCTAAAATTAGAAGTTACTAATATCTATATAAACAGATTCAGAATGAAAGCACTCAAATTATATCCCAAAAATTGTATTTTAGAGCTGAAGTAGGTGTAGGTAATGTATTTCGTGCAATATTTATAAGACCCTTTGAGTTAAAGAAGCATCAAACGAATGTCTTAGTGCCAGATGGAACTTGTGCTCAGTGCACTACCTGGATCTGAGACCAGAGCTTACACTGACATCCCCGTGTTTCAGTAGGGCTTGGTTAAAGACTGACCTGTTTGAAGAGGGTATGCCACAGCTTTTCATGTGCAGGTGGCCTGCTGTTTCACCGGCTGTCACACTCTAATTACACAGACACAAACCTTAAAACTCCACTTGTAAAGCTTTAGCACAGAGAGAATAAATTGCTGGATTACCAAGTATGAGCCATAAAACAGTCGGCAAAATATTCTGGATGGTTCCCTTGCACTGCTTTCGGTGTTTTCGATAAAGACTTCATGAGATGAGTTCCATATTGTGCCCTGAAGATGTTCCATATGGTTTCGCACTGGTGGGGTGCTGGGTACCAGACTTCAAGACATCACAGAGTGATCACCTGCTGGGAAATGCCTTTAGGAAAAGAGAGAAGGAAAACAGGAAGTTAAAATTATTTTTTTTTTATACATGAGGTTGTGGACAAGTGCACATAACACCAAACCTACAAGTAAAATATTCCAGACATAAGTCCAAATATTAATTTGTTCTACGAAGCAGCTTGTTCTTTTCTTGCAATATGGCCATGTACAAAAAAATTGGCATCTATTCAGCGTCGTAAAGCCCAGAGAAACGAGGCTACACTGCATCAGGAGCCCTCCCTGATTTATCCTTCCAGCAACTAACATGGTCAGGACCAGCCCATTAGAAAATGAGCCCTAACTCACAGTGACAGACATGTTCTCCTTTTTGGCTCTCTTTGGGATGCAGCAATGCAGCTGGGAGGCTCTTAGATTTGGGAAAGTGTTCTTACATAGTAAAGTCTACTTATGGGATTCTGGCTCCTTCAGTGGGGCGGGTGGTTGAAAAGACTGTGCTGTAGTGTAGCATCTTTGTGTGCGTGGTAAAGTGGGGTAATTGAAGTTTCATGTAATCCTGTTTTTACTTTTATGGGCTTTTTTTTTTTTCCAGAAGTCATTTTTGAAATTTCTTTAATTTCACATGAGTGCACGAGTGCTAGCTCAAGTGGAGAGAGAGAGAGAGAGAGAGAGAGAGAGAGAGAGAGTGTGTATGGTGGGAATGTTAAGGAGGTGGGCCTGCCAAAAAAAATGGTGTAAAAAAAACAACTCCATTAATATTAATGGAGTGAAAAACCCTGTACGCCAACTGACAAAAATAACTTGCACACACAGCAGCTAACATCTGCACTGCACCTCCTTTTAATTGAATAATTTAGCAACTCAGGATCCTAATTATCCGCATCTACTATCTCCAACATGAAATTTCATGGAGTACATTGTAGAAATCAAGTAATATTTTTGCTCTGTGCATGTCACTTCGATGGTGCAGTAGTAGCCTGGTGGTAGGGTGCTGGATTACTGATCCCAAGGTCGGGGGTTCAAGCCCCACTATCAACAGGATGTCACTGTGCAGCTAACTGGGTTATCAAACGCCGACCATGTCTCTCACTGTCTATGGTGAGAGGCATGTAAAAGAACCATTGCTGATTTTCGTCAAGAGTAGGCTGCATTGCCATCAGCGTGTTTCTGCCCTGCGATGGCCTAGCTGTCCAGGGTGTACTCTGCCCTCGCCCAGAGTGGGCTGAGATGGGCGCCAGCCTCCCCGCAACCCTAATTAGGATTAAGCGGCTCAGAAAATGAATGAATGGATGTCACTTTGATCAAGTTTTACAGTAAAACGTTCCTCACATGAATGTCATATGATGTCCATCTGCTCAATGCCCAAAGTACACAAACTAATAAAATAGCATGTGACTTACATCATGGAATAAATGAAGAAATAACACACTGGTGATGATACATTCCAGTGTTAAATTCCTGGATCTGTTCATCTCCTGGACCAGGCACACTACAGCACCTAACTCCAACTTTTCGAAAAGTCAGAAGGTGCAAGTACAGGAGTGATATAAAGCAACATTGTGATGATAATCAAATGCATGTCAACAAGAAAAACTCATTCACTCACTAATTTTCCAAACTGCTTAATCCTATTAGGGTTGCGGGGAGGTTGGCGCCTATCTCAGCCAACACTGGGCGAAAGCAGAAAAAATACACCGAAAGGATTAATAGGGATATAAGTGGAGCTACAACTGGGAAAAACTACTATACATTTACACCTAGTACATTTTATAGCTTGTAATTTATTTATGGCCATGACTTTTGCTTCCACAGAACAAACATATCCTCATCTTACTAACTGCTGCTAACTTGTCTGTGCAAAAGTTTGTGGAAACTTGACCATGACACCCATATGGACCTTCCCCAAAAGTTTGTCATATAGTTGCCAGCACACAGAATTGAATAGAATGTCTTTGTATCCTATAGAATGATGTGATGATACTAAATGGCAGTGGTGGCATAGTGGTTATGGTGATGGGTTGCTAATCTGAAGGTCAGCGGTTCAATCCCCACTATCATCATTGTTGGGCCCTTGTGCAAGGCCCTTAACGCTCAGTTGTATAAAAAAAATTATAAAAATGATAATTGTAAGTCGCTCTGGATAAGAGCATCTGCCAAATGCTGTAAAAGTAAATAACAAAAACAATTGGTTAGCTGACAAACGTAGATTTCATTCATTGTTCATCATCTAAATATTTTACGATTTCTTAAACATTTTGCTATACTGTATTAATCGCGCAAGGGAAATTATTTTCTCTGCATTTAATCTATCCAAATTGAGCACACACACACGTAAACAGTGAGCACACACACTCGGAGCAGTGGGCTGCCACACACATTGGGGTGCCCGGAGAGCAGTTGGTGCCTTGCTCAAGGGCACTTCAGCCATGAAGGTGGAGGAAGGGAAGGTGCAGTTCACTCCCCCACCGCCACACATTTTTCCTGCTTGTTTGGGAATGGAACCGGCGACCTTTCGGTCCCAAAGCCACTTAACCATTAGGCTACTGCTGCCCCAATGCTGTTAATCCTCTCTCAGTTCTGTGCCCACTGATGTTTAAGTATCCAAACCCACTAAATATTAATCCCTCTCTACCACCTCATCACTTGTAGCCTTTTAAAACTACAGGAAATATCTCAGCAGTGACCATTTCAAACAGCTGGAGAATCACAGAAAGCTGCATGCTGTTCAGGTTCGAGGTGATTACACGGTTCTTACTTGGAACCAGGATGAGCTGGTGTTTGGTGTCATTCTGAGATACTCTGGAGAATGAAAGCTTCTGCTCATCAGGTGTGTGATTACCCACCAGTTCTGTTATCGTCATGGAGTCAGTGTGTCCAACGCATGCCTGCTAGTGGATTAGTTTTGCAGCGAGCTCTATTCGGAGCTCTATTCGGATATATATAGCAATTTCCGAGACATTAGAACGGCTTTCGTGTTGGATAAGTATAAATTGATGTATTCCTTATCGAGTAATGCTTGGTATTTTATATATTGATTTAGCTACAGTGAGTTAGAAATTAAACCATTGCTTGGATTTGACCTTGATCTGATCTCACGAGACATATGTACACCGCTGAACAAATGATGGTGATGTGATTGGTCGTCCTTCCGTTTCACATGATTGAAACTAGAAGAAAAGTAAAATGACAGAACACATTGCATCAGGTGAATATTGGATCATGTTAATAATGAGAACACGGGGGGGAGGAGTATTGTATCATGCCAGTCACTACTCAAATGCCACATTATCAATCATAAACTTCCCACACAAGAATTTGCTCACAGGGATACTGCTGACTGTAATAGGATAAACAGTGGACTTTCCTCGGAATGAAAGGGACTTCCCTGGTTTCATTTCATCACACTGCCTAGAGGAAGCTGAAAACTTTCTTACCACCCATAAGAGAGAAAACCCTAAAACATCTCAGAGAAAAAGAAGGAATTGAATTTTAAATTAAAAAGAACTCTTTCATTTCCCAGTTTCATGGCAATCTCTGTAATAAAAATAAGATATTAAGGGGAAAAAAAACAGGAACTAACACTGAGTAGAACTCCGGTCAGTTGAATTTTCCCACCAGTGTTCTCCACAGTTATATCACCTGCCAATTCCAAGAACCGCACCACCAGCCAACTGCATCTTCTTGAACTGATGCCCTGGCTGCGTTTGATGGCAGCGTAACACCTTCGGAGGACAGTATTCTCTACACTCTTATGGGTTGAAACACTGAAAATGAAGTGGTGTTTTTGTTTGTAGTGATGTTTTATCTTTATGAAAATTCCATAAAAATGCTCCCTTCGATAAAATAATAAAATTAGTAATTAGGAAAATATATTGTTAGAATTTTTTCTAGAATTATTTGTTGTTTTAAAAATCACAAGATATTTGCTGCAGATGCATGTCACATGACTAGCGGCCATCTTGGAGTCTGAAACGTTATCTGTATACTGATATAAAATCAGTAATGCCATGTCAGTTACGGTAATTAATTATTCTCCTTATAATAAGTTTAAATAGGTTTTGTATTTTATTGGACCAATTCATATTCATAATTATGAGTTACTTGTTTGTGCACAACTTAAGTGCTAATAAGTGTTAGTAAGTTTAGTAAGAATTGTGCATTTATATTTTGTAAGTTAATGTTACATGATATTTAACAACACGTCAGTTACAATTTGGGCGTAATCTCTTTAAGTCACTTCAATTTCAATTTCACAGGGCTCCCGAGTGGCACATCGACAAGGTGCGTGACCATCAAGCTGGAGATCGCTATTTCAAATCCAGGTTGATGCCACAGCCATCTGCGACCAGGAGTCCATGGGAGCTAACTGGCTGAGCTCTCACGAGAGGGAGGGATGGCAAACGATCACCAGCCAATCCATGGGCATCTGTGAACTCATTTGTACAAAAGGGGCAGATAGTGCTTTCCCTCCGAATGTGTTAGATCAAATGTGCATGCGTAGCAGTTCATAAAGAGGCTTTGGCAGCATCGCATGTCACGGATTTCATTTTTCTTCCACTTATTTAGGGTTCACACAACCATTAGAAGATCCTTTAGAAATCTTTACTTTTCAGAAGTCTATAAGGAACCCCATGATGAATTTTCCTTTAGCAAAAATTTTCCACGTAGAACCCCTTTAAGAAGAGTTTAATCCAAATCCATACCTCCTTTTAAAAAAAACCCTTTACTGCACTTTTTTTCTTCCACAAACTTATTTTCCATGTTCTTCTGCGCTCCACTAGTCTCTAACTGATTGTATCTAATCAATCTCTTCTGTTTACTTTAAAGGATTTTCTTCTCATGCTGATGCAGCTCACGTTCTTCGGCTTCTCGTTGATTTACTTTTTATGCTAACGCAGCCCACGCTCTTGGACGATCATCTCGACCTCTCTCCCTTGCTGCTCACCCCATGTAAGGATTAAAGAGCAATTAAGAGCCACTCTGCGAGTTATAGATTAGAAGGGAAGGAAGTCAATGCGATGCTGACCTATTGCTACAGTGCTGTGCTGGAGCAGCAGGCTGAGATCTGATCAACAAAAAAGTCATGATTTACAGGATTATATAGCAGCTGGTACTTGGTAGAAACAGGGGATTCATCTGGAGGCTGACAGACAATATATCTGCAGTATATGAGGAGTTTTGCTGCAAAACGAGATAAAGCCAATGTTTGGTGAAAGCCAGGAATTTAATGCTGTTAACGTCATAACATTTATTTTTTTTTTTTTGCGCAAAATGCAATTTATCCGTGTTTTTTGTAATTTGGTACATTTTATCAGAGCATAGTATACTTTGCATAGTAAATTTTTTCTCAGCGCCATGGTGGTGTAGTGGTTAGCACGTCCACATCACAGAAAGAAGGTCCTGTTTCTGAATCCCGGGCTCTGCAAAGTGTGTTTCTGTGTATTCTGTTGCATGTTCTCCCTGTGCTTGCATGGGCTTCCTCTGGGTTCTTCGGTTTCCTTCCACAGTCCAAAGCCATGCACGTTAGGCTAATTACTCCAAAGTGTGAGTGTGAGTGGTTGTGTGTGCTGGCCCTGCAATGTTCAGGCAAGCTGTTCAGGGTGAACCCTGCCTTCGCCCAGTTTTGGCTGAGATAGGCTCAGCCTCTCCGCATCCCTGATAGGATTAAGCGGTTCAGCAACTGAGTTGTTTTTCTTAAATCTGGTGAAAGGGATATATTTCATTTTATGGTGAAACCCTTAATATATGTGAAGAGAGAATTGTAATTGGAGTGTTGAGTCCAGCACAGTTGTGTAATTTTCCTGCGTATAGACTGCCGTTTCCACCCACCATTTAATTACTAGGCTCAATAATTCTGGTAGAGCAAGGAAATCAGAGCAAACCTGCTAGAGCCTTTCTCTCCACAAACCCTGCCTTAGATTACAAACTGCAACACTTTTACTGAAAATTGACAAACTGACTTTTTTTTTTGAAAAAGACAAAGGCTAACTCCTTACATTTTTTTTTTAGAATAAAAAACAACATTCTACAATTTTCACCCTCATCTTCACTCTGAACATTAGTGAGGTCAAGACCTGTTTTGTCCTGATAAGAGCTGAGATAGAGTATAGTCCACTTTATTAGTATAGTATGGTGTGGTACAGTACAGTCTCCGACATTTACACTGGGCATTTGAGAGGTCAAGACTTAGCTTTGTAATTTGGTTGTGTCACTGAACAAATGAGACATAGTATAGAATACTATAGAAGTACAGCATACTATATAAGTAGAGTACAGTGGTTTGATCTCAGATCTGGAGTATGACAGAACAAAACTAACCACACCGCTGTGTTATGTCTGACCTCCCTACTGTGCAGTATGAATTTAGTGAAAATTGGACAATGCTGAATTTTTGCTGAAAAACCACAAAGGCCAACCACTTACTATTTTTTGGGCGAAAAAACTGACGTTCTCCAATTTTCAACAGCTTTGACAGAAAAACACGCTCACCGAGCCAGGTACTCGAACCCAAGACCTTGCTGTGAGGTGGACATGCTAGCCTTTATGCTAGCAAAGTGAATTGACCTGCAATAACTAATATATATATATATATATATATATATATATACACTGCTCAAAAAAATAAAGGGAACACTTAAACAACACAATGTAACTCCAAGTCAATCACA
>JBCNYH010000025.1:28671662-28685923 GCA_039654325.1 Tandanus tandanus
AAAGAAAGGGGACCCCCCCCCCCCCCCCCCCCAACCCCCCCAACCACCACACCACACTGTACATTGCCATACAGAAATCCAGGCTCTGGTATGACTGAGAGGATTGTGTTGTTTATTTCCTGTAGTTTTCTCTGATGGCAACTTTCCCAGATAACACCCTTGGGATTCTGCTCTTCTGTGCCTGCGTCATCATAATCGGCCTCGTTCAGGTACGGAACCCAGACTTTATACACTTTATACAACTAATATACAGTAACATAAGCATACTGTAGGATGGTACAGTGAAACAGTGGTTAGTATGCCTGCCTCACAGCAAGAAGGGCCTCGAGTTTGAGTCCCAGGCTCGGCAAGGGTGTTTCTGTGTGGTGTTTGCATGTTCTCCTTGTGCTTGTGGGGGTTTCCTCCTTCGGGTACTCCGGTTTCCTCGCACAGTCCAAAGACATGCACATAAGGCTAATTCCAAATTGCCCTTAGGTGTGCGTGTGTTTGCTCTGTGAGGGACTGGTGAGGTGTTCAGAGGGTACCATGTCTTCACAAAGAGTCAGCTGAGATGGACTTCAGCCTCCCTCCGATCCTAGTAGTATTAACTGGTTTAGCGAATGAATAAATGGATAAAAACATTGTACGTATTAATTAGGGTGCAGGGCTCATGATCGAGAGGTTGTGGGTTCGAATCCCTATTAGACCCCCACCGTGCTAAGACCCCTAGGCAAGGTCTTAACCACAAGTGTGTCTCTGTCCATCCACCCAGCAGTATAAATGGGTACCAGTACAAATACGGGGAAGGTAACCTGCGACGGACTGCCATCCCATCAATGAGGAGTTGAACTCCTGGTTGCTTCACGCTACAGAAACCGGGGATAAGCTCCAGCCTGATAAGCCACTAGGCTCGGGTGTAAAATCCCAACAGACTTTACCTTATTTATAATCTAGTAATATATCAGTAATGAAGATAATTAAATTAGATTAGTTTCTTAAACAGAAGGCTTTATTTAACTCTTTGTGACTTACTGGTACATCTCTGTATATGTGAAATGCCGCATGCTGGTTTTAAAACTAAAACAAAAATTTTATCCACAGGCGGTTATTGTCTTGTATGGATTCAGCCGTCCTTTCCTCCTGAACGAGCACATCCAGATGTCGGAAAATCAGGCCTACTACAGACGCCATATTCTTGAAGTTATAATGCGAGTCCCTTTAATGTGTTTCTTCGCCGGCATCTTTGCATTTATCTATTATGAACTGGTTAGTAATGTTTGTGTCTTACACATTAAGGCGATTTATGTTTACAGTGAATTTATTTATCAGGTCTTACATGTCTGATCATTAACCGACATGCGCTGAAGGCGAGACCGATGTCTCTGAATAGGATTATTAAATTCAGCGACATCCACTGAGCCTGAAGTGAATAACTGTTTTAGTATATACTACATGGGAACCTCAGCACACACAAAAAAAAGCACACTAAAAATGATTTTTATGGTTTATTTTCATATTACATGATGTAATATAGCGTACCAATCAGAACACGCCATTCCCGTGTAGTATATACTAACAAAAATAAACCGTAAGCTGCTTTCTTTTAATAAATTCAACAAATACAGGGTGTTGTATAATATTGTCATAGTTTTAAATAATGACTGCTGGAGCAAACACACGTATGCACTGACCTTTCGCGTGGCACCAGCTGGCATACATAATGTCAGATCCTTGTTGTTGTATAATATGGCCTAACGTTAGGTTATGTTACGTTACCTGAATGACGTGTTTACGCTAATACTGCTAATAGCATTACTACTGTCTTCACATTAGTTACGATGTCATTAGTGGAGAAATTCCAATTTATAAACGTACCTCCTCCAAGTGTTCGGACACACACGTACTGTCTAATTTGAAGACAAAATCGAACTTGTAATGATCTAATTAGATCCCGGCGTTAGACCTACTGGAAAGTTCCTGTCTATGTAAATGTAATGATGATCGTAATATTACTTTAGTACTTTAGCTCTCAAATGTCTAGTAATAATAACCTGAACAATATACAGCTCACGCAAAATGTAATAACTTACTAGGAAATTTGAATTCATTTCCAAAATCCTGCTTTTTGTTTTTCAGTCGTATGTCCTGTTGGCCCTGGTCATATTCATTCCCTATATATCTCAGGCTGTGAAATGGATTTGGACTAAAGGCACTGGTAGTAAGTACCACACACAGCTCCACTTGCTTCCATAGACGACAAACTCTAAGAATTAGGTTTGAAAGTTTTAAATGAAGTGAAAATCATTTCTCTGGATATAGCTGACTGTAGGCTTTTGTTTATTTCCTCAGCTCAGGTGGCGGAGACTCCAGACTCCATGCTTTTTTATACATACCACCCCAGTGAACCACTGAGCAAGGAGCGAGTCGAGGCTTTCAGTGATGGCGTTTATGCTATTGTAGCCACTCTTCTCATCTTGGACATATGGTCTGTATCTGTACTAATTATATTTACAATAACTGTCCACATTTTTAGGAACACCTGTACGTACACATGCTTGTCCTTGTAGTTATTTAATCAGCCAATCATATGAGAGCAGCGCAGGTACAAGTCAAGAGCTTCTGTTAATATTCATATCAAACATCAGACTGAGGGGGAACATATGCGATTTCAGTAGCGTTGTTGTTGTTTTTGGACTGGCGTGCTTATTTCAGAAACTGTTGATCTCCTGGGATTTGCACACAGAGCAGTCGCTAGAGATTACACAGTGGAATGTTGACGAAAACAAAAAACAAAACAAAACCATGCAATGAGAGGCAGGTCTGCCTTTTTATAGTGGTCTGAACCACTACAGAGTCATATGTGATCCGTTTTGGCAAAATGAGTTGGAAGTTGCATTTTGTTGTTCCGAGCTATGGCGGAAAATCTCATTGATTTTCTGAATTGATGTTCTGAAGAAAAAGTGTACACCAAAATCCAAATTAGAAATTCCCCTAAATGAGTCTTAAACGCAACCACCATGCCTGATTGAGTTAAAACCAAAGCCAGAAATGTGTACACTCTGTGATTTATAAATGTGAATAGCAGCCATTATTGCGCAATCGCTCCTTGCATTTCGCAGTAAAATCCGGCACGGCCTCCCACTTATTCCACCCCCCTCATGTCTCTTCACAGTGCCAGACTAGAGTCAAGCTCAACAGGGTCTTCTTTCCACGCTGATTCTGCCAAGCCTGTTCCCTTGGCTGTGGTTACGCTAGATGGTAGGTAGGGACAGCGGGAATCTCGTTCATCCATTCATGCGTGTCACTAATTAGATGACGAGGCATTTGGCTACTCTGCTTAATTTAAGGCAAATTTCTCGGTTCCAGACCCGATCATGTTTAGAGTCCGGTTGCTTGACTTTTAGATTGGCTAGAGATTCATATTACACCTCATCTGAAAGCTCATACTTTAAACTTTTTTTTATGGTAATGTCAACTCAAAATTCTTCAACAACATGTGACTCATTTTGCCAAAACGGGTCACATGTTCCTATTTTTGGCTGTCATGGCTGGAACCTGATTTGGTCTTCTGCTGTTGTAGCCCAGCCAACTCAAGCTTGAATATCTTGTGCAGTTTGAGATTTTCTGTTCACTGTGGTTGTAAAGAGTGGTTAGTTGAGGTAGCCTGTAGCCTTCCTGTCAGCTTGGGATATCTATCTATTCTCCTTTGAACTCTCATCAACATTGTGGTTCCACACACAACTCTACCACCATTATGTGTAAATTCTAGGAGATCAGCACTTTCTGAAATATTTAAACCACTCTACCAAAATCTGTGTCATGGTCGAAGTGAGGTACAGTTAATTACTCTTGTAGCATGTAGCTCTGTACATATTTCATCAATGACTGCTAATGTCCACTCGTGTTGCCCTTAGTGCGGACAATGTGCCGGACCCATCCATCGTGAAGAACCAGTTTGACGGGAGCCTCATCACTGCTCTGCGTGAGTATGGCCCTGAGTACCTGGCCTACTTCGGCTCCTTCGCTACAGTGGGCCTACTGTGGTTCGTGCACCATTCACTCTTCCTGCATGTCACCCGTGCGACACGTCTGATGGGTCTCTTCAACACTTTCTCGCTAGCTTTTATAGGTGGTCTCCCACTAGCCTACCAGTTAACGCATGAATTTCCTCGCGGCTCTCGAAACGAACTCGAGGCCATCCAGATCAGCTGCGTCATCATCTTCTTCGCCGGTCTCTTTCAGCTGGCCATGTGGGTTACAGCGCTCTTCACAGAACGCGAAACGCTCCACCCGTATGTACGACACGGAGGCCGTGAGCATGCCTTCATGCTCGTTAAGCTCTTGCTATATCCCTGTGTGGCGCTCGGGACCTTTTTCTCTACATGCATCCTCGGTCGCTTTAGCTCCCCCATCTTCCACCTGATGCAGATCACAGTTCCGTTTGCGTTCCTGCTACTGAGGTTGATGGTGCGAGTGGTTATGGCTGTCCTGCAGTGGCTGTTTTGTCCAAAGCCGCCCAATGGAAGCAGTGCACTGGTGGAAGACGACGACATTCGCGTGCCTTTTACAGAAATTGTCACCTAGCAGGACGTGGGTAAACCCGTGGTAAAATCCAGCAAGGTTTAGAAGTATATTCTCACAAAAGATTCCTCTGTAAACTCTTGCACTCTGATCTGTAATTGCTTGCCGCAAAGTACGTTTGGAGGAATTTAGACAACATTAACCTGCCACTCAATAAGTACACAACATAGGCTAGAAGCCAATTATTAGTAATATGATTATCATTTTTAAAGAATGCATAAGAAATAGAGCAAAGTATATTTAAAGAATTAATTTCACTGATAAAGCCGTCCAAGATTAATGCTATAACTTTATTTTTTACATGCTGGACCAAGTGGAGTCTCACTGAATAGGAACCAACCTTGTATAACTGGAATGATGGTGCAGATACAGCCTATATGTGGTTGCCAGTGTTCAGCCAGGTTTACATCCATATTAACTAGGACACCCCCTACCCCCCAGTGATTATTATGCAAGGTCACACTCAAACAATACAACAGCACAAACGTCATTTTGATTCGCTAGTCAAATGGTTTAAGGTATAAATGTGACCCATCACCACAAAATGAGTTTTAATACGCCAAGCCAACTTTGAGTGAACTGAATTTACTCGTAATGACTTGTGAATTAATTTATTAAACTGATACATTTTTTTTTGAGAGCACTCTCTATTTCGATATGTCCATAAGAATGCCTAAGAAGTCAGTTTGGTGCATTAAGACTAATTTTGTGGTGGGTGATGGAACACAGATGCACACGTAGCACATCACGCATAGCTTATGGAACATGAATATAGTTACCAAGCAACCACACCGTCCATATGATGACCAAATCACATACTAGTTGATTTCCTTATAAAGCTGCATGAGTGTGTCGGCCTATCTACCAAAACGGATGGTGGACACACCGCATATTCATTTGAATTCATGTAGTCATTAACTGTATACATACACAATTCATATTTATCTAAATTATTTTGAAAGTGTTTTTCTTTACATGTTTTGTGTATGTACACTGTATAATACAGGCAGTGAAGGCTGACGTTGGATTGTCGGAAGGTAACTTTTGCCTGAATGACAAATGTAGATTTTTAAATAAATACAAAGTCCTTGTTTTAAGTTACTGCTGAGATAATGAGCAATGAGAATCTGCAATATAGTCGAATTTGAATTATGGAAAGGCTCTTTAACTGACTTCTGTTTTCCTCGTGTTTTGGATCGTCTCTTATTGATGGAAGCACCTACGTTTTATTTTTCATTTCCTGAAATTGTAATGTCTGATAATAAATAATTTTTTTTGTTCACAGGGATGCAGATATTTATTTGGATGTGTTGTTCATTTCATATTAATGTATAATAATAATAAAATGACTATAATTAATGAAAATCTCTTCAGTAAAACTCATCCTATACCATGTAAGTAATCATATACTTATTTACAGACGTGATGTAGACTACGAGGTCTACAGTATTAATTTTGTTTATCCTGTGGATTCTGTGTCACCTGACGAGGTGCTCTGGCAAGAGGAGTTAGTCTGGTTATTTGTGCTTTTAGGTAAATTAAAAAGTCAATCCAGATCATGCAACTTTTCTTCCATTCTGAGGAATGAAAATTATAATCACAAAGCAATTTAGACATACAGTGCTCCAGAGCCAGTGTCTTGAATAGAAACTTGTATGCTAAATGTGCTAAAATAGTAAATGTGCTGCTTGTGTTCAAATCCCTAATAGGGTTTTACATTACAAATAAAAATTGCCCAGCAAAGCAGGCAATACCCCTCAGCCAATGTGGCACATAAAAGGTGTACCCAGTTCAAAGTTGGACACCAAAAATGGTGATGATCGGTGATGGCGTCATCCAGTTAATGTGCGGAAATCAAATTCAATTCAATTTTAGATGGCATATTGGATGGATATCTGACTGTGATGAAAAGTCAATAGGCTTGTGTAGTTACTCAGTCCCAACATCCACACCAATCATGTTGATAATCAGTGATGCCTTTTTTTGAGCTAGTGCATGGAACGCAAATTCAAGATGGCAGCAGTGGCACCATATTAAATATCAGACCGTGATGAAAATTGATAGGCTTTTGTAGTTACCCAATCCCAACATCCACACCAAAAATGGTGATGATCGGCGATGGCATTTTTCAGTTTGTGCGTGGAATACAACTGAGCAGACATCATACATGATGACAGCCCATTGGTCTGAGGGGTAAAAAGGTCAATAAGATGTTTATGATAAAGTCCACTAAGAAATCAATGTACTGTATAGAAAGCTGTGATAAATCTTACAAGACTAAAGAGAAGTTAATCAAGTATTAGTCTTAGTCTTTTTGCTTGTTGTTGTTGGGTGCTGGGGGAGTCAGATGAGAAACGAGATGTAAGCAGGAGAAAATGCAAGGTTTTATTTTATTCTAAAATCATAATAATAATTTAAAAAATAACCGCAACACATTTCCGTTGTTGATGTATCCATGGTAACTGCTAAATATTTCCTATTTAAAACCTTTAGATTCATGTTAAAAAAAAAAAAAAAAAAAAAAAACAACACAGTAAATCAAACCCATAAATAATTATTAAAAACACAAGTACAACATGAGCCCAACTTTTTGGTAAAACACATAACATTACAATATCATAACATCTGACAGTAATGAGAGATGCCTGTTTGTTGTTAATGTAAGCTGGAACAGAATTATATGTTGAACAACAATGTAAACCGTGCAGAAACTCAGAATTCTGGTAGCATCAACTCCTTTTGAATCTATAAAGGTGTTTGTTTGTTTTTTTGGTCTGAACTGATTGTGTCTTTTGGAGATGCAAATCTGAAAATGTTAATTGCATAAGCTGCTTGAAACAGCAGATGTAAAGAGGAAAGAATACAATGAGAAGTAAACAGACCGCTGATGGTAATGGAAAGGGAACATGGTGAGACGTGTTCTAGCAGATTGCCCCAAATCCACTAATTTAAGGTTTATAAGAGAAAGGCCTGGTCCCAGAACTCTACTCGATTTCTGATGTGTCCGTGTGTAGCTAAAGTTTAACAAGCACAGTTAGCAGTAGATACTGCTTTAGGAAAATTAGAAAAGTGCTAAGCGCTAAAGAAAGTCAAATGGCTTTTTAAATATAAACCGTCACATTTTGTTTAGTGTTTACTGTTATATTTCAGTATGAATCTGTTTTAGGTGATCTCTTGCTCTGTTATGTTTACAGTTTTAGTGTGAACTATTTTAGACACTGGTATGTAGACAGTGCTTTGGTATACAAGCAGGACTTCTGCTCATCAGCAAATCTTTTTATTACCGCCAAGGTTGTTATATTTTTACCTCCAGTTTGTGTGTTTTTACCAGGATTGTGCAAAAAGTTGTGTGGATTTGCATGAAATTTCTACCAGATGTGGGACTTTGGACAAGGAAGACTCCGTTTTGGAGATGATTTGGATCAAACTCAGGATTCAGGAATTTTTTTAAAGGATTCTTTAGCATTGTGAGGCTGGATGATTATTAGAATTTTTTTTTTTTAAGTGTCTTTCAGGAGGCCCAGCTGGGGGCGCTGTGTACTTTGTTATTTGAAAGAAGTTACGTATTTGCATACAATTTCTACCAGATGTGAGGCTTTGGACAAGGAAAACTCCATTTGATTTTGGAGATGATCTGAATTAAATTCTGGATCCAGAATTTTTTTTTTTTAGAATTTAAAGGATTCTTTAACATTGTGAGATTGAGATGATTTTTGACATTTTGGTTCATAATGGGGAATTGCAGGGCTTGGCGGAGATTTGCGCACTCAGTGCTCTTGTTCCCTTTTTTTTTTTTTTTTTTTAAATAATAAATATAACTGAACCAGTAAATATAGCACACAATATGGCTACCAGATAAGTTAGCAGTAATTGCACAAACAAACAATCTACTTCACTCTGTTTCAAACTCCATTAAAAGAACCATAAGTCATTTGATGATAAAAACCTGAATTTTTTTTTTTATTTTTTATTTTATTTTTTTTTAAGATTACAGGTTTTTTTTTTTTTTGTAGTGCACTACAAGTAGTTTATTTCAGATTAGAGAACTGAATGTTTAGTTCTCATCTTCCATAAAGACAAAAATAACTTTTATTCATTCACCATACTGTCCTTCACACAGGAAGAAGGTTAACCATGCTAAATCTCTATTTTAAAAAAGTAAATCGAATATTTGCATATATTTCCATTCCTATAACATATATAGGATTTTAAGATATATAATATTTTATACTGTAAATCCTTTAGTATAATCTATATCTATTTACATTAATACATAACTACTAGTGTGTAGTTCTCAAGGGTAGGTCCTAGAGCAGTGGAATTCTACAGTATATAACTAATGTTGGGTCCATGGGAAAAGACAGAAGGGCTACTTTTAAGGGGTAACTGTACGACTCATGCTGTTTTTAAGGTTGTAGGTTATCTGTGCAGTCGATACGATTATCATGCTAATCCTGCATATTGTAGTAACTCACAACCCAATGTGACAGCTTGGAATTTTTGCAGAAGCAAACTGTACTATGTCTGCGATTCAATCACACACACACACACACACACACACACACACACACACACACACACACACACACACACACACGTCAGAAATTACACTACAATCAAATTTAAAAATCAGTGCAATGCCCAAACTCGGCCTTAAGAATTATTCAAGCTTCCAGCCCTCTGACTTCACTTACTGTGTGCTTCCATCTTTTCCTTCTGTTTGTTGGAAGACCTGTCTCACATGCAGTTCTGTGAAGAAGAAAAGGAAGAGGAAGAAGAAAAAAAAGAATACCTCCCCCCTTGTGGTCACATTTTTGTAAAGCTGTTTGTGCAGTGAAAGTGTGAGGTAAAGTCCACTGCGCGGTCGTTCTCCAGAATATCTAGAGTGATGGCTGTGCACCCACAGTCGGGTGAACTGATAACTACCTAAACCTTACTGTTCTAACTGAAGTGGTGAATGAACAAGTGTTTCTTCACTCCTCCATTGCAGCAGGAAGCAGGATACCCTTCTCTCGCAGGTGGTTGCCCAGCATGTTGAAAATGCTGAGCTGTTGTTCAGGCTGCAGAACCAGCAGCTGCTGTAAAACCTTACTGGGGTTTGGACCTCTGAAACACAAACAGCAAGTCGGGAAATCATTTAAAATAATAATAATAATTCCAAAAATCATCATCAAGACAATACGAAATCTATTCAGTGTAATGATGTGTTACATTTTATTATGCTATGAATGGGTTGTTTTTTTTTTTTAACAGGAGCTTCAATCACACCATCTTCAACTCTTAAAAGGTGCAAATACACATTAATAGAAATACTTTATTATTGTAATACAGAATATTTGCAACCAGGTCCTGTCCAATAGGGGGCCCTTGAGAGGCAAGGTGTATTCAGGATGAACAGACTGATCATATCAAGTCACACACAACACCTCTAAACATTAGTGTACATAAAACACTAATCAATGAAGAGTCAGAGAATCTGAAAAATGTGCGTTTTATCTCAGACTTGTGTGGATTCTTCTCTCTGTTGCGGTCAGGGAAACGTTTCCGTTCCTTGAAAGCAAACACTGAGTGAATGAGGAGGAGCTTCTTCCCGCAGGTCATTCGGGCCCTCAACCAGAACAGTAGTACCTGGACTTTGTAGACGTGCCCTTCACATGAACATTACATTCTACCTCAGCTGATTGTTGCACACCCAATTTGCACTCTCTGTACACCCTGCACTACTCTGCACACACAACAACCTCACACTCACTGGACATCTTGTGTGCACACTGCACCGACACTTTACACATTATTAATCGTCACTACATTTATATTTTATATTCAACCTTTAACTATTGGTTTGTCCTTCAAATGGTTATTGTTATTTTTCTTTTTTCTTCTTGATATTGATAGTTTTTTATTCTCTTCAAATTTTAGGACAGTCGTAACAAGCATTTCACTACATATTGTACTGTGTATGATTTTGTACGCTACAAATAAATTTGAATTTGACTTTCTAACCAATGCATTTGGGCTTTTACACCTGAACCTATTGGCTCATCAGGCCGGAGCTTATCCCCAGGTTCTGTAGCAAATAGGATTTCAATTCCTCCTGGATGGGACGCTAGTTCATCGCAGGTTACCTTCCCGTTATTTTTTTACTGGTACCCATTTATACTGCTGGGAGGAAAGAGACACACTTGTGGTTAAGACCTTGCACCCAGGGGTCTTAGCACGGTGGGGATCTAATGAGGATACGAACCGACGACCACTCGATCATGAGCCAAGAACCCCAACCATTACACTACTAGCCCCACAGTGCATAGTCATGTAAAAAAAAAAAAAAGAAAAAAAACCCATGGCAAACAGTAAACTCACACTACACTAAGTTTATGGACACTCGACCATGACAGCTTCTTGATCGTTGGACTCCAAGTTCCATTCCTCTTATAATAAATTTCTCTCTTCTCAGAAGGCTGGCCACTAGATTTTAGAGTGTGGGCTGTGGGGATGTGAGATCATTCATCCACAAGAGCATTATTAAGGTCAGACACGGATGTCAGCTGGGGACACCTGGGGCAGTTGGCATTCCAGTTCATTCCAAATGTGTTCAGTGGGGTTAAGGTCAGTGCTCTGTGCAAGCGACTCATGTTCTCCCACTCCAACCTTGGTAAGCTTTAGCTCACTGTTTGCCCAGGGGGACTGTCGCGCTAGAACAGGTTTGAGCCTCTTAGTTCTAGTGAAGGGAAATTGTAACCCAACAGCAGATGAAGACATTCTGCACAATTGTGTACTTTCAACTGTGTGGCACCAACTTTGGGAAGAAGCTACATATGAATCTGATGGTCAAGTGCCCATAAATTTTTGTCCATATAGTGTATGTGGGTCGATAAAAAGAAAACATGACATTTTAAAGATAAATTAAAAAATGTCCATTCCTTAATAAGTCAGATTTAAAAAAAAAAATAAATAAATAAAAAATAAAAAAAAATAAAAAAAACAGAACTAAAATGGGACAAAAGAGACTCAACATTTCATCGCTGCATGTCACTGACAAGACTTTGATGAATCGGGTTGTAAGGTGAAAAGCATGTGGCTTAAGGTAAGACTGCCTTCCGCTTTTTGTTTAGACAACTGGCTGTGCCATGAATGTTATTGTGCCATATTTTCCTGTGTGCTACACGTGTTACCAGAGGATTCTACTAGAGGGCAGACTCGGTCGCAGAACTTCCCTTTAAAACGGCATCATTGTTGTAGACACACCGTGTTAATTTCTGAGGACGGGCACAATGACATCAAAGGGACACAAGATATGTGAAGCAGCCATCTTGTGTACATGTATGCACCGTTATAAGAGGGTATATTTCCAGCCAGAGGATACCCAATTACTCAAAATGAATGTGTAATTATACCAATGTATGCATATTTGAAGTTTTTTTTTTTTTTAGATTGGGGGGTGAATGCATGGTGGTAGTGAGAAGTGGCCTTTAATAATAAATAATAATAATAATAACCAGAGGGGCACTCATAGAATGCAAGGTACCTCCACCATGCAGCATGGATAATGTAGCATATAGGCTCCTATATGGGTAGTGGTTTTAATTACCCATGTGCTCATCTTATGATATGAAGGTTTTACCAGATGGCTGGGGTTTGACCTTTTGAGGGTCACTAAAGGTCAGAGGTAATTGGCTTATTTCAAAGTCCAAACATGGTTTCCTATTAGTGTTCCAACAGCATGTCTATCGGCACTCATTTCAAAATTATGAGCACTCTATCTCCAAAAATTTGACCTAGTGATGACCTTCACCTTTAACCTTGACAATGCAAAATTAAATTCTGTCTGAGGCTCAGGTAGGGTAGTGTCCCCACCGAGTTTGGCGAAAATCCGTGCACAGGTGTGGTCAGAATTTTGTTCACAGGTAAACTGATTTGGGCGGAGGTATTAACTTATACAGTGCCTTTCTCACACCCAAGATCACTTTAAATCCTTGGTGCATGCCAGGAGCCCGCAATGCAATAATCCCTCGCTGCATGTATTTAGTACATTATTTCAGTAACAGATTTGGAGGCAGAAATGTAATTATTGTGGAACTTGTGTAGTATTCATTCATAATACTGGAGAAGTTTTCATTTATGATGAGAATGATATTTAATAACCAGCATGCATGGTGAAGTCCCCACAAGCTTACGCCCTCTTACCTGATAAAGCTTGCTATGTAAACATGGACAAATGTGGCCATCAGATACTGACAGTCAAAGCGGTCCATGATTCCACCATGTCCAGGGATGGTGTCTGCGAAATCCTGTGGAAACAAAATGACTTTGTGTTTATATTTTTGATGATGCATGTTCTGGGTGACAGATCCTGGGTTTGAGTCCCAGGCTTGGGTGTTTCTGTCTGGAGTTTGTTCCAAATTGCCCCTAGGTGTTGATGTGAGTGCAAATGGTTGTGTGTTAGCCCTGCAATGGTCTGGAGAGCTGTTCGGGGTGTACCCTGCCTTCCCCCATTGTCGGCTGAGATAGGCTCCAGCCTCCTCGCGACCCTAGTAGGATTAAGCGACTTGGCAAACGAGTAATTGTATGATATTACCATAATAAGAAAATTAACAAACTTACTTTGATTTTAAAAGCTCTCTTGAATCCGCTGGCAAAAAAGCCACCGAATGGTCCGATCAGTGAAGCAAATGAGGAGAGAGCGATGCTGTGAATCTGAAATGGGTACAAGTTCACCGTTTCCTGTGGAGAAAGAACCAAACAGAAAGAAGTTTTAATAGAATTTATCTGTCCAGAGCAAACTTGTTTATGCCTTAGTCCTCTTAACCATCATAACCACAGCCTGATAATATCTATCTATTTATTTTAATCAATCATCTTACTGAACCGTTACTTTTTCACAGAGATGACCATTTTTTTTACCCATCGTAGGACATTCTGCACGATCACAGGAAGCGTGTAGTTCTTCTGCACAAACAGGTCTGAGGGTTGACACTCCACAGTAAAACGATTAGACTCGCTGTTGTACTCCACCGGACACACAAAGTACTGGTACTGGGCCAGCAGGTAGGCAAACTGGAATGGAGACAACCACTGTGTTTAAGAACTGCATTATTCCACTTGCTGTAGAGATTTTACTGTTGAAGCTGATGAACTTACAATGAAGCCAAAGACCACTGTTCCGAAGAAGCCTCCAATAAATCCCTCCCAGGTCTTCTTTGGAGAAAGCTGAACAAAAACATTACAGTTGTCTCTCTCGATATATATGTGTGTATGTGTATTCGCCAAAATCTTAACCTTATACTAAGGCTTACCTTAATCAGAGGTGTTCTTCCAAAGAAGAAGCCAAACAAGTAAGCCATGATGTCATTACAGATAACGATTGATATTGGTACCATGAACCTGTTGCACAGAAAACAGTGTTCGTACTCTCAACATATTCACATGTACTGTATACACTGACTGCATAGATGTTAATCACGTTAATGCTTGCCGTGCAACAGTGAGAGTACAGAAGCCTACATTGGTCAAATAAACATATACACAGCTAACAGCATTTTTTCCCTGCTCTAATATTCTATTCTTCATTCTCTTCATCTCCAGTGGCTTCTGTTATGTTGTCTTAAATTTCTACAGTATATTTTAATACCCCCTCCTTGAATCGCCACCTTATCGTGGTGGAGGGGTTTGCGTGTCCTAATGATCCTGGGAGCTATGTTGTC
>JBCNYH010000025.1:28695566-28719001 GCA_039654325.1 Tandanus tandanus
GTGTGTGTGTGTGTGTGTGTGTGTGTGTGTGTGTGTGTGTGTGTGTGTGTGTGTGTGTGTGTGTGTGTGTGTTAGTCAAAGTGGATGAGTAAAATAGAGCTTCCATCTACTTGCTTTGATGCAGACTGATAGGCAGAGTTTGGGGGGTGGGGGGTGTTAATCACTCCTTCTCTCCCTCTAAAATGGTGCTTTTTCCCTTGTTATATTATTAAGATAAGATAAAATAAACTTTATTAATCCCACACTGGGGAAATGTACATGTCACAGCAGCACAGCATCAGAAACAAGGTAAAAGTGACCCAGTGTCAAACATTAATAGAAATATTGAATTTAAAGATAGAGGAAAAAAACCTGAATCTAATACAAAAAATTAAACATGGCAATATACACTAAATACATCTAAATATTCAGACAGGATGGAGAAATGGTCCTGTAATGACAGTGAACACATGGTGAGCAGATAGATCAATACGAATATAAATACTGCACATGCTCACAGGCAGTACAAAAGCACAACATGGATCCAACTAGATAAATATTACACAGAATAGCTTAAACTTATATTGTTATATGGTTATACTGGTAACCCTAAGAACATTTACATTAGTTTACTCAGCTTTCTCACCCATCAAGTGTTGCCTCCCTATCACATACGACCACCACCAACCACTGAGAGGCGTAAGCATGCCCCCTCCGTGACACACGATCCTGCCCCTTGTATGTTTATCAATTACTGTGCATGTACATTTTGGTGGCGATATCTGCCCCAAAAAGGGAAAGTGATATCTGCCCCTTTCACATGAATGAGCTCACGGAAGACAATGATTGGCTTGTGATCGCTGTGAGTGACAGGGAGGTGAGCGCATGCCATCCCACTGCTAATAAGCTCCCGTGGACTCCCCGGCTAGGACCTGGATGCCAACCTGCGATCTACAGGTTGAGAGTCGTGCACCTTGCTGATGCGCCCAAAACATTTAGATTGGAACTAGACAGAAAGGCAGAAATCTACTGTTTTGTACTTCAACAATAATAAACTAGTTTTTACCTACCAGCTCAGCGTTCTGAACCATGGAAGATCATAGGAATGGTAAACTCTGTAGCCGATGGTTATGATTTCATGAAAACACTTGATCTGAATCGACATAACCTACAAAACACAAACACACTCAGTTTAAGGCACAGTATTACTTAGGAGCTCATACTACATGTACGGCTACAAATCTCTGATTAAACAAACAACAATTATGCACTAAAGGTGAGGTGCACGTCACTGATTAGTGCCAGAACCTCAGAGTCTATTCAATTCAGGTATATCCACCGAGTCTGAGGCGCATAATTGTTTTAGTATATACACTACACGGGAACATCAAAACCAAAATAATGAAGATTTTTTAAAGTTAATATTTTACATATTTTAAATATGACAGAGGCAGGTCCAGTGAGCTCAATGAGAAGAGCATAAATGCATTCGTAATGCAGTGTTTTTAAACTCATTCAAAGTTTTAGTACCTGGTATACAGAGAACACAAGAAAAGCAAACTAAAACAAGATTCGTATGCTTTATTTTTCCATTTTAAAGCACTATCGTGATGCTCCAGGTGACTGTGACAAACCATGAGTGTCTGTTGTTCTGATTCAAGAATTATCCACTAAGGATATTGTTTTTTAGTCCCCTGGTTGTGGACCAATCGGATTGTGCCATTTCCATGTATTATATACACTAAAGAATGTCAGAGCTGTTAAACCTGCTTGGTCAGAACACATGGATTCATTTTCTAAAAATAAACAGCAGGTCTGACATTAGTGCTGACCGCAAGGCAAGTATTCATGTGCTTAATTTTAGCAACAGCATGTTCACAGAGATTGATACGGAGGATGCTGTATACTGTACATCAAGATTATGTGTTCAAACATGCTAAGAAAAATGTATAACTAGAGAAAATATGTATAACTATTGTTAGGATGAAGGTTTCTGTAGGGAAAAGCTTATTTTATCACTTATGAAATGTTCTCTGTTCAAAATCAGCAGGGGTTTTTTACGCCACAGAAAAGTCATCAGGACCGAGGACTATATATTCCATTTTCTGGAAGGCTGCATTTTATCTTAGTACATTCAAGAGTGGGGAAAAAGAGAAGGCGGCGAAGGAATGACAATAAAAACACAAATAAATCATAACAGGAAGTAAATTGTTGTGGACGTTTCAAACCATTAATTGTAACTAGAAATGGATACTCTGTTTTTAACAATCCATATATTGCCCCAATATATAACAATCTATATATTGTATAACAATCCATGGCTGTCAGGGGGCAGGCGTGGCCTAATGGTTAGAGCAGCGGTTAAAGGTCACTGGTTCAATTCCTGAACCAACAGGAAAATTGTGTGGCGGCGGGGGAGTGAGCAGCACCTTTCCTTCCTCCATCTTCATGGCTGAAGTGCCCTTGGGCAAGCCACCTAACCCCCATCTGCTCTCCGGGCGCCACAGTTGCGCGGTAGCCAACTGCTCCAAGTGTGTGTGCTCACTTTGGATGGGTTAAATACAGAAGTTAAATTTCCCTTGCGGGAAGTATATACAGTATATTAATACAGTAACTCTAGGCCTATCACACCACCTCGATGTTGCTATGTTCCCATAACAGCATGCTCTCAAAGGTTTTACAACTTACACTTCACTGAACTACACTGATCCCATGAACCCTTTGGGAGTCAAAGTTAGCTGCTGTGTATTGTCTTATTTATTTACCACCACAGAAAAATAGAAAGGGGCATACACACAGGAAGTGACATGAGGGATGGCATGAAGTTTATTGAAGGACAATCCCAACACTGAGTTCCCAAAAAAACTTAAAGGCAAGGAAACACCATTCATTTCTTCACATAGAGCCATATGCAAAGCCTATTATTTGGGTGAACTAGCTAACCTGTGCAAATTTTTCTGATAGTTAAGGTCTTTTCCCACTGAATAAGTCAATTTACAGCCAAGTTCTGACAAAAATAAATCAACTGAAATGTTGAACTAAACAGACAAATCTGAACGTACTTATAACGGTAGCATTTAATTGCGCTTGCATTACCTGGACATCAACCTACTACAGGTTAAGTTACAGCATGATATTTTAAAGATTTAATCTGATATTTGATAGAAAGGATCAGTACTGTTCTCACTAGAAATATCTACACTTAACTAGTCAGACAATTAAAAAAGGTTACAGCTTTGATCTATAAAAACTGTTATCTGTGAAGTTATAGGAATTTAATGGTGGTTTATCATCACTGCTGAAGTGTAGCTCTGTTCATATGCATACAGTAGTGACATATTTATAATTTTGTAGTGAACCAGACATCTTTGGGGTTGGAAATATACAAGAGGGTTACCTAGGCAACAAATGCGTGGAATGTCTGGGTGATGATCATTTCTCTTTATGTGTACATGGCCATAGCGACAAACCTTCAGCAACCAGTGTTGAGCAACATGCAAATTACTTCCTATGTGTATGTCCCTAAAAATGTTAAATGCATACTCACCACAAATATAAGCACAATGGGTCCCAAATATGTGATGAGGAAGAAGCCTGAGATCATCGTACATGATAAAATCCAACGTATCCACCAGTTCTTCCATCTGTATGAATAAGAAAGGGATAAAATAGCAGTATCGAGCAAATTAGTCCCAGACTTTCTTGCTTTCATCTTGCTCACAATTACCTCAATAAATGAAGGTATTTTAGATAGATAAATATATAGACATAGATATTTACACACACACACACACACACACACACACACCTGTGCAAAAGTTTTAGGCACCCAATTTTATTTTTAAGCATAAATTTTCTTATAGATTTTTATTTTATGATTTCTGCCTTACTGAGTCAGTACAGTAATTACACAAACAATGTGGATTGTGGTTTATCTAAATTAGCTTTTGTGTATGCCATAACTCCATAAAAACATTAAATCTTACAACAAAATCAGTAAGCCTTAACTCCAAACAGAAACAGGAAGAGCATGAACATTTTTCTGTTGAAATAAGTGTGGGTGTGCAGTTTCCAGAATCATTACATATAAGCATAAGATTGCAAAACAAGACCACTGCATTACTAACGAATAAAACTGTTTTAATACATGACCTTAAGCATAAATTCTACATGAATCAGAGGAGCCACTAAAGCAATCAAGTTTTGCAAGAGGGCTTCAAGTAAGTAACAGCCTATTACCACTGTTCACAATCACAATGCTTTATAAATCCAACCTCATAACTTTACAAATGTGTTAGCAAAGATATTGTCTGCTTTCACTTCTCAGATACTACAGTGAGCAGAAATACATTTCTACAGGCTTGATTGCAAACAATTGCATGATCTATTTCAAAACACTTAATACAAATGGATAGGAAATATTAAACCGACACATTAAAAATTTAAGATGAAGAGCAACAGTGGATTTTGTGGCACGGGACATGCATTAGTAACAAATTCCAAATCAAACCATACAACACACAGTGGTGTGAATTAAAAGTCTTCACCTTTTAATTGCACTTATTGTCCAAATATGACAAGAGGTAATAAATGCATCTTTGTTGAAATAGTTACTATTACTTAACACTAAAGAAGAGACCTTTGTGATAAAAAACCAGCAGATGGAAAACAGGACATTAACCATCTCTATAAATTACACGGGAACAGCGCAATCTGATTGGTTTGTTATCTCCGGTTTAAAAGACATTATTATTAATTCAAGAGATTTTCTCGTTTCTGACTGGTGGAAAGCCATCAAATAATTCGTGGTATTGCATCATTGCCATGGAATAACTTAATTTTTGCACTGTTACCATTGGATAATGTCAATGATTATTGCACAATTGGCAAGCACAGCATAGTAACGTGGCTGTGTACTTTAGAAATATTTTGAATAAATAATACAACAATGATAGAATTTGGCTTTCGTATGATATATATGATATATTCGGTCTTGGAGGTTGTGATTCTGCCTCGGCCAACCCCTCAAATGAATGATTCCCTATATCATACTTCGCCTCATTTTCTCTACTGTGGATAATGGTTGAATCAAAATGATGAGCAAAACCTCATGGGCTGTCAATCATTTTGAAATTCCAAAAAAAGCCCTCTCAAAAATGCACAGAAAGCTATGCAATATGGACCTTGCGTTTAAGGTCAATAAATTAAAAAACCCCAAACAAACAAAATGAAGCATTCATAATCGTTGTGATGGAGCCGACAGTTGTTATCACACTTTGAAAATCCATCAAAAATCCTATTTGATTGCTTTACTTATGTTACGGTGTAGTACATACTAAAACGTTCATAGTATTATTTCATACACGTGTGTACAGAGCTCACCTACCACTGGCATGCTGAAATATATATATATATATATATATATATAAAAACCCCACTATTAACATTTATATTTTCTAGTTTGCTTTTCTCATGTCCCCGTGTAGTATATACTAAAACAGGTGGATGCTTTCCGTTTCAGAGACTATTCAGCAACACCCACCTTTAATTAAATAATTGTTAATTATTTCATGAACTTAAAACATGACAATTTGTCTGAACACACCCACTTTTCAAGTGATGAGCACGTGACTAGCAGGTGTTTCTTGTTGCCCAGGTGTGTCATGTTAGACTGATTTCTAAAATAATTAATAGCTCTGAATGTCTGCTCTTGATTTGATCTATGGGTTTCACCTGTAAACACCGAGTTTACTGCAGAACAGAATTGAATCAGTCAGCATGAGAGATACAGATATCAGACCAGAGAGATGCACTATATGAACAAAAGTTTCTGGACACTTGACCATCAGATCCATATGTAGTTTCTTCCCAAAGTTGGTGCCACAAAGTTGAAAGCACACAATTGTGCAGAATGTCTTCGTCTGCTGCTGGGTTACAATTTCCCTTCACTAGAACCAAGATTCTCAAACCTGTTCTAGCACGACCATCCCCCTGCACACACCGTGAGCTCCATGAAGACATGCCTCACCAAGGTTGGAGTGGGAGAACGTGAGTCGCTTGAACAGAGCACTGACCTCAACCCCACTGAACACATTCTGGGATGAACAAGAATGCCAACTGCCTCAGGTGTCCGTGCCTGACCTTAATAATGCTCTTGTGGATGAATGATCACAAATCCCCACAGGCCACACTCTAAAATCTAGTGGACAGCCTTCTGAGTAGAGAGAAATTTATTCTAACAGCAAAGATGAATGGAATCTGGAGTCCAACAATCAAGAAACACATGACCGTTATGGTCAAGTGTCCGTAAACTTTTGTCCAAATAGTGTATATATGGGAGAAAAGCAATTTAAAGAGAAATGCATCCAAACTAATTTGAAGGAACTTCATCATGCGGCCAGAAAATTATCCATAGCTTACTGCTAACAAGAAAAAGGACTCCCTCCTTAAACCCTTCAACAAAGAGGAAGCTTTTAGACTGACCAGGCCTTCATGTTTAATCGGTTTTCTAGCTTAATTAACCATTAACCAGGTGATCAACCAATACTGAAGTAGCCTTAATAAACAAACAGCTTGTTTCGTCTTCTTCATTTAAATCTCCATTCATGATTTTACGAGCAAAGACTTTCACAGGTTTCTGTGTGGTATTGCAGATGGGAAACTAAGACGCATGAGAAAGAGGATGTTCTGCTGCTCTGCTCAGACATTGGACAGCAGGTTAAGGTTCATATACATAGGAGGAAAAGTAGGCCAAATTTAAATACCAAGTTTGGAACCCGCACTGGATTGTCGTCAATATTAAGGCCACAGACACCATGTTTTCCAAAAGACATTTATTAGTTGGACTCTACCAGTGATGACTGATACTACCATCAGTTGTACCATTTTTATTTTGCATGGTTTACTGTAAATAGGTATCACAAATATGTATATAACACAAATGTGTACATCATCTCTATTTATTGAAATACTCAAAGCATTGTTCTAGTGCTTAATGGATATCCAGATTGCTCTAAAAGCTTTACCCCTGAAACAGGCGCGTCCTTATACAAATGCTAAATAATATCTCCTATTATTATATGTGAAGTCCATGTGTACACTGTTACAATAAAAATGATAAAGTAGTTTAATGAGTGCATTAATATAATATAATACCTGGGTCCCGACATTAGCAACAGCTGCAACTGCATTAGCAACTGCTGATATAGAAAATTAATCAACACCCTCCAACTAATCAGGATACAGTACGCACTCAACAGCATTATAGATTATTTAACAATTATGCACCTAAGGCGAGAGGGATGTTGCAGAATGTTCAGTTCTGTGACGTCCCCCGAGCCTGAGGTGCATAATTGTTTTTGTATATACACTACACGGGAACATTAGCAAAAAAGGACAATATTATTAAAAAAAAATTTAATTTTACATCTTTAAGCATTACAGTGGAAGATGAGGTCTGCACGCATTTGCGTTTATCAGATAAACAACGGAAAGGCTGTGAGCCAATGAGAGAAACTTACGGCTGTTCTAGAGCTAACAAATAACCAACGTAACAGACATGTAAGTTAATTAAACAGCGAAGCAGCCTTAATAAACAATTAATTCACAGTGTGAATACACTTTCAGAGATGAAGGCCATCGTCCATGGAAGCATCCATGGTTGTTTTTTGTTGTTGCCAAAACAGCTCAAAAAGCTCTTCACCAGTCACAGAAATTTTACTCATTTTAAAACAGCCTGTGGTTTTCACAACACTTCCAGTCCATGTACGAGGTGACATCCAAGGTATCTGATGTAGTCTGGATAGATGTTAGGAGTTTACCGTCCAGCTGACTGGCTCGATACAAGCTTTCCGCAACTCCTCGGCTCAAGGAATTTTTAGGAACTGTAGGCCATGACGCCTTATCGGCTTCAGTGTGTTTTAGACGGCCTGTGACTGTCCGCAGTTCACGAGTGTGCGCTTGGTCCTAGTAAGTTATTACCTTTCGGGTGAGCTATATATTGCTCATGTTATTACTACTAGACATTTGACATACATTAGTACGGAAATTGTACTAGAGTAAAGTAATTTTACGATAGTCATTACATTTACATAGACAGGAACTTTCCAATATGTCTAACGCCGGGATCTAATTAGAAGTTCAACTTCGTCTTCAAGGTAGACCGAGCATGCGTGTGTCCGAAGACTCAGAACAGGCAAGTCTTTAAATCTGAATTTCTCCACTAATGACATCGTAACTAATGTCATGACAGTAGTAATGTTATTAGTAGTATTAGCATAAACACGTCATTCAAGTAACATAAGGCCCTTATATAACAATAATTTAGGTTGTTTAAACTAAAATACTATTACCAATTTTGCATATTTCCCCACCAAAAGTAAAATTTTAGAGTCACGTGACATTATATACGCCAGCTTGTGCCACGCCAAAGGTCAATGAACACGTGTGTTCGCTCCACCAGTCATTTGGTTCACCTCAAAGCTAGCTTTAAACTCCGCTGTGGCTTCTCACAAATTTAACATTTCCTTAAACACTTGCTTAACTCTTCTTTTTATGTTTAAAGAAAACCACAAATTGAAATATTTAACAGAAATCTGTACAGAAATGAACTTATCACTAGTAGCAGTTTGCTGACTGCACTCATTCAGTCTGAATAAAGTACTTTTTAACTTTAAAAACATGAAGGCCTCTGCAGCAAAACCTCAGATAAGAAATGGATGAATGGACCAGGAATGACATCACAAGGCTCTTATAACAATGGTATTTAGGGTTATTTTTTGTTTGTTTTAATGTCCCCCAATAATAATTCTGTTATGTTGTTCACTCAAGGGCCACTTAATAATCTATTAGGGTCACGGGGAGGCAAGAACTCATCTCAGTCAACACTGAGCAAAAGCAGGGTACACCCTGAACAGCGGCAGTTAGCCTGATGAGCATGTCTTTGGATTGTGAGAAGAAACCGGAGTACCCGGAGGAAACCCACGCAAGCATATGGAGAACATGAAAACTCCACACAAAAACATCCGAGCCCAGGACTGAAACCCAGGACCTTCCTGCTGTAAGGCAGTTGTATTACCCAGTATGCCACCGTGCCGCCCGGGCATTTCTAGTTTATAGTTTTTCACAGCTGCTGGCGTTTATAAGCATCGCAAAGTTTTTGAATCCAAGGTGTCAGACTGAGTGTAAGAAAAGCAGAATCTTATTAATGATTGGCACAATAAATATAGAGCACTACCAGTAATATCAGGCTGAGATACGACCTGAAAACCAGTTTAGAGCTAACAGCGATACAAGATCTCAGTCTGCTGATTTGCAGGAATGTGGGTGTGTAAAATGGCGCCAGAGCATACATCCACACTGAAGACACTTGTTCATTCACAAATTATGACAGTGTTCACAAAGTGAACAAAGCGACCACAGTTAAAAATACGAGTTGGCCTGCAGTGCTGCAAAACACTCTCAGTGTGGGGTCATGTTAGAGGACAGATGCTGCAAGCGATCCAGAAAGCCACGGAGTGTCGTTCGAGATAGAGAGAGAGATACTGTCAATAAAGAGAAAGCGAGACAGAGAGACGAGTCATCAGAAATGGTGACAAGCCCAGGCGCCTCCATTCAGCAAATTCCCATGTTGCAAATCCCAGTGAACAGAGCACGGGTTCGGATCAGAATTCCCAGTTGAACGTCCCCAGTAATCCTCCTACTATTGCGGCTCCATGTTGATTTTAATGGTTTTATCTTTATTAAATATCAAATTCCACATTCTTTATGCGAATAAAAGTCTTTCTGAAGAAGGTAGTAGGGATGAGCTCTCAAACTGAAAGCACGGACGGTTGTGTCAAAAGGAAAAATGCAGCAAATCCATAAAGAACGAGTGAAAACCATTGTATATAGAATTTATTTCTGGTACACCAGATGTGAGCTGTTTGATCAGGAAAAAAAAGAAAGAAAAGAATTTGAACAGAAAGCCCTTGACATGCAAGTGAATATGCAACTTTACAACCACAACCATGCTCTGTGGCACAGGAATTATGGGAGTTATTTTATGCCTACAGTATATTTGTCATCTTATTCACTTTCTACATCTAAATTTAGTCGTGGTCATTATAGCAGATGGAGTCTTGATGTCTAGTACCATTCAAATATTTGACTGAAGTGGGATTTTTGTTTTTAAATGAATAAGTATCCCTTAAAATATACAGTCATAGATCCTAAGCAAAGCTAAGCCTAATTTAGATTTAATACATTCGGGCGTATTGTGATCCCCGTCATAAATAACATTAAACAGAAACACTTCGGCAGAACTGTTTGGGTGTGATATATTTTCTTGTCTTGACGCAAGACCTGAAAGTGACAGAGTTACCTTGATGACAGGCCCTCCAGGGCTTTGTTGAGACATTCTGGAGTGTTGTCATTGGACGGCGGTGCCTCAGGTGTCTCTGCTTTACCCTCGCCCTCCAGGTCCCCTTCCCCTTCACTTCCCAGGCCCAGTCTATCATCGCCGTCTGTTTCCTGTACACAGAACATGCACATTAACACACACCCACACAACTCTCTCTCTTTTATTTTTAAATTATTATAAGTTTGAAACGCAACGTGAATCGCCCATCACACTCAACCACTAAGTCCTCCAAAAAAATTGGGAAATTGGGTGGATTCAGTAAGAACTTGAACAACATAGTAAGAATGCAGCAGAAACTGATAAGGACATGGTAGGAACGCAGAGGACATGGTTGAAATCTCAAAATTCAAATTTATTTGTCACATACAAAATCATACACAGTACAATATGTAGTGAAATGCTTAGATGATATGCGGACATGGTTGAATCGGGACACAGTAAGAATTTAATAAGGACGTAGTAACGACAGCATTAACATAGTAATGATAAAACTAAAACCTAGTAGATACTTCACTAACGTGGCATAAGCGAGCCACGGATTTGATGAACATAGATGTGGACATAAGCGCAACTTAATTCATGAATTAAAAATTTAAAAAAAAGCACAGTGCATGGTACATTTACGTAAATCATCAAGAGCGACATACATTTATCATTTTTATGCAACTGAGCGATTGAGGGTTAAGGGCCTTGTACTTTGTGGAACCTTCGGCTCAGTAAGAGTCTTAACCGCTGAGCCACAACACTAACACTACAGTACTTATAATCACCAGACAGACACAGTTAGAATGTGGTAAGGGCGTGGTAAGCACATGGTGCGATCTGATTGGTTGTAGTATGTCAGATACAGTTAGAATCTGGGAAGGACATAGTAAAGATGCAGTATGAACTTGAAAATTGCTGATTTTTCCATTTTGGCCACGCCCCCTATCATTCACAATTAAATTATAAAGAATGAAGGCCACATTGTGTAGCTTTCTTTGTATTTTTTGGGATGGCATTTTTGTTGAATTTCTAGGATTTCAGCCTCACTGATGCAAACCTTGAGTGTTTGTCTGCCATTTCCGGTGAAGCATTATCCACTCGGAATAATAATTTATGATCCAGAGATAGCTGACCAACCAGATTGTGCCATTCCTGTGGAGTATACGTTTCAGCCCTCAACTAAAATCACGAGATTTGGGTCATGACCGAAAGAACGGGATCACAGATACAAGATGCTAAAATAAGTTTCCTTTTGAAGGGTGTCTGGGCTCAGAGATAGGGTGAGGAGCTTAGACATCCGGGGCTGCTCCTCCGCATCAAAAGGAGTATTTTGGGCATCTGATTAGAATGCCTCCTAGCCGCCTCCCTTTAAAGGTGTTCCGGGAACATCTAACAGGGAGGAGGTCCCAGGATAGACCCAGAATTTACTGAAGGGATTATATATCCCGTCTGGGCTGGGAACACATTGGGATCAAGTGCTAAAAAATAAATAAATAAATAAATAAAACATCTGGCACTGTTTTATATGATAGTATGATATCTTTTCAGAGTATGATATCATTTATAATAGTATAATGTCAGACCCTTTCAGTCTCTTGTTCCGCTTTGGTTTGTTTACCCTCATATGCACTTGTTCTTTCTCTCTGATCTGCAACAGCTGCTGCTTGGCAGCATTTGAGAGATGATGTCAGATGTATCTAAGCTGGCTTATAAAATATGCAGAGATTTTCTGCTCATTATGATCCATTTGCATCCATCTTACTGTTTTTCACTCAATTATAAGAGATCTGTCTTTAACAGAGGCGAAATTTATGATGTCACACTCCACAGTAGTGATTAACGGACACTCGGGGTGTTACGAATTTGCAGGGCTTTTGTTTTTACCTAGCCTCGGTTGAAAAATTATAATTTTACATTAGCCCTGCTCACTAGCAGCTAAAACACAGTCACAACACTCTCCGCACAGAAACCCAACAGTGTCATAACTAAATCTTTACAAACTTGTGGTAACTAAATGATTCACTTGTTTATACAGATCGAAAATCTGAGTTGATTTCCATCACGCCAGCAGAATAGAAGGCCAGTGTACTGCGAGAAATGATTACCAAAACGTCCAGCTTAATCAACACACTACAAGTATACAGTAAAAGATACTCACTCACTCACTCACTCATTTGCCAAACTGCCTAATCTTATTGGCTCGTGGGGAGGCTGGAGCCTATCTCAGCCATCACTGGGCAATGGCAGGGTACACCCTGAACAGCTCACTAGGCCATTGCAGTTCTAACACACACAAAACTATTCACACTCATTCACACCTAGGGGCAGCCAATTAGATTTGGAATTAGATTGTGGGAGGAAACCGGAGTACCCATGCAAGCATGCAAACGCCATACAGAAACGCCCTTGCCGAGTACGGGACTTGAACCCAGACCATTCAGCTGTGAGGCGGACATGCTAGCCACTACGTCACTGTGTTGTCCTGTGTACTTATATCTATAGCTATAATCATCTTTCTGCCACAGCACTGCAGCCAGGGGCCTGTATGAAAATCATGGACCGCACATTTACCTGTCAAAGAGACACAGCCAAAATCATGGTGCTGCACTTACGTGACCTTTTATCAAAGAGCAAAAGGCAAGCAAATGCTAGGCAAATTCAACCCAGGCAGAAAAGCAACTCCACTGAACACTGAGCTGGCATGATAGAGTAGAGCAAAGTTCAAACCTGTCTCTGGGGGAGGTCACCTACTCCATTCTGCTTCTATGTTTGTCGAGGAGTCAGTAGAGAAAGCATAGAGCAGAATGAGCTTTAATACTGTACCAGTGACAGTCAGGCTGAAACGTCCTCCGTGTCATTTCACATTAAGAAGGCGTTTCATTATCAGGATTTACTGAGCAACTGAATGTGAAGTTTGAGTCACAAACTCCACGCGTGCTGTTTATCAAACCGATGATTTAAGGCTTTTTTAACATCCTGTTTATGGACATGGCAGGGGAATCCCTGAACATTACACAATGCAGGCTGGTGATTTTGTGGCATATTTCTAAGACAACTGGTCACACATTCCCTCGTTACAGGGGCCGTGTTATGGTTTCTTGAAGGAAATAGCCCAAATGTCATGAATAGTCATTAAAGAAGACATAATCATGCATATAAATAGAAATTTGGTTTATGAAGGATACTAGACATGAATTGGGTTCATAAGTTTGTTAGGGGTTTGTATCACAAGCTCAAGCTTTAAAAACTCAACAAGATTTCAAAAAGTCCGTACTTCAATAAATTACCACCTGCTCCAAATTGGGTTCAAAGTCTCTCGACTCTAATTTACAAGCTGAAAGGCAATTCCATAAATATAGCCAAGTACTTGACATTCACTGCATAGTTGTGAATTGTGGTGGGCGGGGCATTTTTTTAATCTTCCTTGACGCTCAGTGACACTAGCTAATCATGTGCACTGGACAAGTCATGTATGCAGAAGAGGGTAGATAGCGCTTTTCTCCCTGTGATGTGCAGAAGTTTGAAAAGATGAGACTGTCTGGCTTTGTGTCTTTAAATAAAGCCTTCACTCTCTATGGCATGATCAGTAAGAGCTAGTTGGTGGATTGGATTTGGTAGGTAATACAATTGGGGGGAACACTGAGAAAAATCTTTGCCTTCGTTTTAAATATATTTGCAAACATTTTTTTGTATTAATTTTATTATTCAATTTTGCATTTGCTCTCTTCTTTTAACAAAGGACGCCAAAGGACGTAATGCAAAAGGTGTGACACCTGATATTCCTTCAGACTATAACACTGACTTCATAACTCAAACAATGTCTCATGGACTGTACAATACATGTGTAAACGGAATTTCCTACCTTCTTTCAGCCTAAAACGTGATCATATTTGTTTAATCTACACATCGTGAAAGGATGAGAGGACTTTCCCCCTTTTTTCCATAAGGCAGATCATAAACCAGAGCCTGTGCAGCCCAGGCAAACACAGCAGGCCACTCCCTGTTAAATAAAGAGTAAAGTGTTGGATTTTGTGGTATAATCTGCAAACCAAAGTAGAATAATTGGTGAATATGTGGAACCATCCTTCAACTCACTCTTGCTTTAAAATAAAGGAGAGACACTGTTCAGGTCTACACTTATACATGTGAAGCAATTTTTCCTCAGCTCACATAAATAGCTTATAAAGTTGAATTTAAGCTGCGCAGGAGAAAAAGGGGGAGAAATCTTTCTATATCGAATTATTGGCTAAATCTTGGCTACAGATCAGGTGGATCAAATTCAAAAGCTGTGCCATTTCACTTCCTCCAGATCCACTAATGCTCTGGTCTTCACTCCTGATCCTGACCCTGTATCTTACCTTTGAGCTCAAGCAGGAAATCTAACCAGGGAACAGTTTGGTTTGTATGGATTCAGGGAAATAAAATAGTGACAAAAGTCCTTGAATTGAACAAATAGAGTAAAAACATGTCACAATAGCAAAGATTGAATTTTTCTGTTCTGTGATTTGCTACAATTTGAAAAAAAATCCCACAGAATCCCAAGAAGGTCCTGGGTTCGAGTCCCGGGTTCAGGTTGCTGTGTGGAGTTTGCAGCCGGGAGTCTCCCTGTGCTTGTGTGGGTTTGCTCTGGGTACACCAGTTTCCTCCCACAGTCCAAGACATGCTGATTAGGCTAACTTGGTGTTGCAAATTGACCCTAGGTGTGAGTGAGAGTGTGAATGGTTGCGTGTGTGTTGGTCTGGTGAGCTGTTCAGGGTGTAGCCCGCCTTCACCCAGTGTCAGCTGGGATAGGATCCAGCCTCCCTGCAACCCTAATTAAGCGATTCGGCATTTGTGTGAGTAAGAGAAATTCGCCATCCTACAATACATTCTAAAATAACGTTGCAAACTATTTGGTTGTTTAAGTACCGTGCTTATTATTCGGCAGGTAATATTCAACCCACTATTTTTCAAGCTCACAAATACAAGCTGCCAAAAATTCAGAAATCAAAATTCAGGTCTTCACATCCGGGCACTCAGGAAAAGCAATGTGTTGCCGATACAGATTGCTCATGGCCCACATGGTACAAATGGCAGATAATGTTATTGTGTACCGGAATTCTGACCTGAAAAAAAAAGGTAAAGTCTGTTGGACTTTTACACCCGGGCCTACTGGCACTCAGGCCGGAGCTTATCCCGGTTTCCTTAGCATGAAGCAACTAGGAGTTCAATTCCTCCTGGATGGGACGCTAGTCCATCGCGGGTTACCTTCCCAGTATTTTTCACTGGTTCCCATTTATACTGCTGGGTGGACAGAGGCACACTTGAGGCTAAGACCTTTCCCAAGGGTCTTAGCACGGTAGGTGTCTAACAGGAATTCGAAACCATGACCTCACCCTAACCACTACACCTCCGACCTGAATTGAAGTTCAGGAAGCTTTTTTATTGTGGCATATTTTTATTCAGTTCATGTTGCTTCAACATGCCATTTTTCATTCAGGACATTTGGCACTTGATTTTACTTTGAAATGTATTATTGCTGGTGAGTTTTAGTGAAAGAAAACCAATGATGAATATAAGAGGAGTTGCAGGAGATGAGAAATAAACTCAAACGCTAATATTAGTAACCGATTCAAAGCCATGTTCGCTGGATCTAATTAGGCATCAGAGAGAGGGAATTGGGTGCAAGTGGAGTTGACGAGAGGGTCATTGAAGTCTGAAATTTCAGATTAATGTGTGTAAGATAAACCCTTAAACTGCTAACTTTTTAATGAGGACAGACTATGGCCTGAGGAAGCCGGAGTTCTACCAGGTTAAACACAAAGACTTATTTTATTCACTGTAACATTTATAAAGCCAGCACACAGCGTTAAAATTAAATCCAGACCTACAGCAGAGCTGTAACGGAGCTAAATGAGTAGGACACTTACTCGGGTACTTGAAATAAGTGGACTTTGATTTTCACTTAAGTGTATAATAAATAGAGGAGAAAACTAGGCCTTTTGAATTGTGGTTAAAGGTCTTGACTTGGTGACCTAAAGAATATGAGTTTAAAATAAATGCCAACATTGCCAGAGAGCCAATACTGGCCCTGAGCCTCGAGTGCTGAGCTCTAAATTTTGCCTTAATTTAAAGAAAAGCACCTGTCAAATAAAGTAACGTAACTATGCACTATGTGCATACTGAATAAACTGATACGTATATAACAATGACTCTGGGCAACGTTAATGCACACAAAGCCATTGTAAGAAGTGTGTGTCGTTTAACATTACTCAGATCCAGACCAGTCCTGAATGAGGCAGATAACCAGGCTGGCTCGCTGATCAGCTGGTGTAAAAGTGAGCCTATGTTAATCCCTGTTTAGAAACAGAGCAATCCTAGCAGAGCCTCACCCAGGAGGCCTTATGCTAAGCAAACACACAACCCAGAGAGACTAGACAGCCAACCACATCCAGCTCATTTTATAGACAAATAGGAGGGTGTGCTTTGATTCAAAGCTACAGCATTCATTCGTCCAAAGCCTCTTATTCTTCATAAAGCGTGACACAGCTTGGCCCGACATCTCTCACTGTGCTGAGGAGGGGGAAAATCCTGCATGCTGATGAGGAATTCCTCAGGCGGAAACATAAGCTGCACAACTCCTTAGAAATCAATTATACCACTGAGTAAGGTTTATTAAGCAACGTCCACACAGGAAGTGACAAGCGACACGTAAATCCCATTGCCGCTGAACTGATCATAAAAAAAGCTGTCACGGATCTACTGCGGAACTAGCTCGAATCCGCTCACAGTTTCACTCAAAAAGATTTTCAAGAAGGAAACATGCGAGAGGGTTACCTAGGCAGCAAGACCTGACAACAAAGAAAGCGAATCCCTTCGCCAATAAAGTGCTTTCAGGTTGTGCTGCCTATGACTTTGCATGGTCGCTTGACACTCATCACTTCCTGTGTGGACACCCCTTTAACTACACTGAACTTAAAATTCCAGTCAAATACAAGTTGCACTAATTTTATAAACGTCAAATGCCTGTGAACTGCAAAAAGCATCTGCTGATTTTCATTTATGATGCCCTGAAAACGCTCCAAAAAAACTGGCAATGCTCACAGAAAGCTAAGGGGAAAAAAACAAACAAACCAGAAATAAATTCCAAACAAGTGCCTCCTTAGTACAGTATGTGCTGAATCTTCCTCAACCAACACAGCATATCTTATGCCTTTAATGGGGTGCCATTATTTTTTGTTGGAGCAGAATGACTAGTCTTATCTGCATTCATTAATGAGTGCTGCATCATGGCTGACCCTGTGATCTGACCCCAGGTTCTCTGAACAAATAGTTTAAATATAAAGGCTTCTTCTTCTGGTTCTTTTTTAATAACTTGCCTTGTTACTGTGATGGTAAACAGAGGAAGAACGCTGGAAAATGGGTTGAAAGAATGGGTTGTTTTCAACATAAAATGTGTATTAACACCTGAGCTGGCGTAACCTGTTTTCTTGCTAACTGAAAAACGAGGCACAACCCTTTTATTTAGTCAGACAGCACTACAAACAGTGCAGAAATTCCACTTGCTCATGGACTGTACACGCCCAACCCCATTCCTGAACGTCTATCATTCTAATGAGTTCGGCACAAACATTTCCAGCTCTGAAACTCGGGTGCTCGTGAAAGCCTCGATTAGCTAGTACACACACGTGTTATTTTCCAGCCAGGTACTAGGAGTGGTAACATAATCCAACACCTGATCCATGCTCCCTTTCCTATGTGAACGGCTTTAGATATCTACCCATTAAGTACAGCAATTGTACTGCTTAAAACATTATACGTGTGGATCAGGTGTGTAAAGACCAGCGGGGATCCTTCACCAAAAGATCGGAGGTCGTGAGGTCGTACTAACAGAGACAAGCTGCTGGTTGTGCTACAGGGTAAGAAATGCCAGCGCACATATGATTTAAACTGTCACGTTCATTCATTTAATACATTTGAGATACACATTAAGAGGGGAGAAGGGCAAAAAAGACTGGTTTATGAAAAAAAAAAAACGAGAATGCTAATGATGTGAAAAATGGACCTTGACAACATCAAGTTGAACTGGTGTTACATACACTGGGATATTTTAAACCAGGTCTTATCTAAGCCTGTACACAGGCAAAATAAAGTGTATTATAGCTTTAAAAAAAAAAAACTGAGTAATTTTAAATATGACGGATATTGATAAAGCTGTAAACCTCAACAAAAGGCATTTGGACGGCATGCAAAGTAAGTCAGCATAAAGGCAATAAAATTATGCAAATTCATCTAAACTAGGTTATGCAAAAATAAAAACACACACATACTTTTTACATTTGAAGAGTTTGTTTACAAAAACAGATAAGTCCAATTATTTTAATTATGAGAAAAACTACTTTTTCACTAGCTTTATTTTAAAACTACTGGAAAAAGGGTTTGTTTGTTTTTTGTAAAGCTACTTAAAAAAATAGTTTCTCTCATAATTAAAACAATTGGACTTATCTGTTTTTGCAAACAAACTCTTCAAAACTTTTTGTTTGTCTCTTGGTTGCTGTTCATTACAGTCTCCATCCTTTTGATCAAATTAGGTTCATCAACAATGAAATAAATAACACTAATGCATACACACTGACATTTTATATTGATATTTCTGACAACCGTTTCCTTTCTTTGATGCGCTGCAGCCTTTTATCTTTCTCAGAGCTCAAAACTGGCCCATGTGACCTAATACCTGTATGACGTGATGAGTGACAAATAATTGTTTATTATCCTTCAGATAGTGAGCCAATCAGCATCATTTACATGTTGTATATACTAATTACGAAATGGATGTTGCTGAATAGAACTCTTCGATTTAGCAACATGTACAGAGCCTGAAGGACATGAACGCGTTAGTATATAGTATACATGAACATCAGCACAAAACAAGCACAGGTAAAAGAGATTTTTTTAATAGTTTATTTTTTTACATATTTTAACCATGACAGACTCAGTCAGGCGAGCTCTGTGTGCGCTGAGCCAAGCTAAACGGTTGCTAACCTTACGAAGTCATTTCTTCTATTAATTCTAAACTTTTTCCATGAAAAGCAACAACATTTGGAATCAAACTATTTGATACTAAGAATTTTTTCCACAAAACATGACTTTATCGGCCTGCTCCACAAAACAGGCCTCAGGGAATAAGCCATCATAAGTGGAAGAGTGGCTGGCAAGCGAGACTCCCACCTAATCCAATCAGTTACAGTTAGTATATATAATATGTGGAAACAAGCAAAACTTGTTTATTTTTCCATTTTAGGGTGTAATAATGGTCACGCCACCTGCTCCAGGTGAACATGACAAACTGTCAGTATCCATTTATATGAATAAAGTTTTTTTAATCATGTAATATCGGACCAATCAAATTATACCATTTCCATGTAGTATATAGTAAATATATTATAGTCGCTACCATATAATCTTATATAATAGGTTACTAACTTGTAGTAAGCAGAAACTTATACAGACAAGAACTGCAGAGAACTCTACTAAAAACAGCTAAATACAAAATGTCTCTTTAATGAATAAAAATAAACAATATTAATAATAATTGCTGTGGTATGTGAGGTATAACACAGCTGGTGTGAATTATTTTTCAAATACAGCACACCCTTTCATGTTTAGTTCCTTACATACTCATGACTGTAGGTAATTATATCCTGTAACGCTTTTAATGATGAACTCCAGCAGTTCTTATGTGCTGTTTCTTGTCTACACATCAAGTCACATCACCCATTTCTCCTGTTCTTACCAGTGTTGCCAACTTACAAGCTCCTTTAGTGACATAAAAAAGAGCCCAGTGACAAATCTAACAACACTTTCTTAACTTAGTAGAAGTTATTGACCATTTTGAACCATATAAAGCTCTCCTGGATAAATCACAGGCACTGTTTAGAATTTTGCCTAGAGTTTAGAACTCACTGGATGTGCCTGCGACTAATCACTGATTACCACTGATCCCCACTGTTCCCTACCAGACAGTCACTGATCCCCACTGTTCCCTACCAGCCAGTCACTGAACCCCACTGTTCCATAACAGCCACTCACTGAACCCCACTGTTCCATAACAGCCACTCACTGAACCCCACTGTTCCATAACAGCCACTCACTGATCCCCACTGTTCCCTACCAGCCAGTCACTGAACCCCACTGTTCCCTACCAGCCAGTCACTGAACCCCAGTTTCCTAACAGCCACTCACTGATCCCCACTGATCCCTAACAGCCTGTCACTGTTCCCTAAGAACCAAGTCACTGATCCCCACTGTTCCCCAACAACCAAGTCACTGATCATCACTGTTCCCCAACAACCAGTCACAGATCACCACTGTTCCCCAACAACCAGTCACTGATCTCCACTGTTTCAACAACCAGTCACTGATCACCCCTGTTCCCCAACAACCAATCACTGATCACCACTGTTCCCCAACAGCCACTCACTAATCATCACTGTTCCCCAACAGCCAAGTCACTAATACCCACTGTTTCCCAACAACCAGTCACTGATCTCCACTGTTTCAACAACCAGTCACTGATCACCACTGTTCCCCAACAACCAGTCACTGATCACCACTGTTCCCCAACAACCAATCACTGATCGCCAATGTTCTCTAAACAACCACTGATCACCACTGTTCCCCAGCAACCAATCACTGATCACGACTGTTACAACCAGTCACTGTCCCCAACAACCAATCACTGATCCCGGGTGTTCCCTTTGAACCAATTACTGATCCCCACTGTTCCCTTTGAAACAATTGCTGATCACTTTTGTTCTCCAACAACTAATCAGCAATCACCACTATTTGTTCCGCCCTCGTCCGTTCTTTTTAAACAGTTTTCTGAAGGTATTACATTTTATAAATACATAAATACTTCATGACCTCTTTTCATTTACTTTCTTAAAACAGAAAATGTAATATCCTGTAAACATTGGACACTTTTTCATGGTTAAGGTGCCATGATTAACGACTACTGTAAGGAATGGACTAGACAAGAATTAAGCAATGATCTGTTATTTTCAAACTTAATTCTTCTTATTCAAAGTGAGCATCTTCCTTCTTCACAAACCATTATTTGCAACTCGGTATGCCATTAATAAACCATCATGAGGAATAACTAGTGTGCAAATTAGCCCGTGACGTCACTTGGCGACTCTTTTACTCTTGCTTTAAGTTACCTTTCCCCACCCTGAAAATACAGGTTCTCACTCTCACTGGTTAAAAACCTGTCAGGAAATGAGGCAGGTGTCAGCAGGGTGCTAAACTTCACCTGTACTTTTCTTCTTATCACCAGATTCAGAGACTCAGTAGATTTAAAAACAAAATGAAAAAAAGAATAATAATAATAAACACACACAATGGGGGGAAACACATACTTAATAACGTTAAGTATTAAAATAAAGTTACTAAAATGCAGGCATGTGTACATAACCTGATCACATGAGAGTGAGTATCCAACAGAAACAGCAATTACTCAGCTAAATTACTTCCTCTTAAATCATGACTAGCTCGACAAGTTCACACACACACACACACTGTAAATTAATAACAATCCTGACTAGCTTTGTTAAAAGCCCGGTTGATATGTTTGTTTATTGTAAACAGTCGCTAGCATTGTGCTAGTGCTAATTAAGTATAAGCTAGCTTGCTAATTCATTTGCTTTAATAGATAAGTGAGTTCTGCTAGCCTGGTTGCTAAGCAAGCCTGCAGGACTGGGGTTAAGCTTTCAGGTGTCACTTAGCAGAGGTTAGCTAGCTCTAAAAGAAAGCTAAACAAGAGTATGGATGTTAGTAATAATAAGTGTGTGTGTGGTACCTTATCGCTGATATTGTCAGCACTGTCAGGCTCTCCTCCTCCTCCTCCTCCGCGCTTCCTCAGCTCTGTCATTACCTGTTTACTTCTCCTCACACATGCATAAGTAGTTCAAAATAGGATTTAAAATTAATGTCAGTTCCTAAAGCGGCTTGCTTTCACCAACACGGGCCATGAAGTGCCATACGGCCGAGGAAAAACGCCTTTAAAATATCCTCAGTACGCCTGGAAGACAGTCTGTGACCAAATGCGTGCATTTGTTTATATCCGCAGATCTGTCACTGCAGCGCTCTCGCTCTCGCGCTCTCTCTCTCTCTCTCTCTCGCTCTGTCACACACACTGACTCAACTACAGGGTTGCCAGATTGATCAAGAATCTTTACATCCAAATCCACCTTCAAACATGTAGCCTGGAATGTCACTAGGAACCAAACTGTACCCTCTCCTACCCTACTGAAAAATCCAGTTTGGGATGATCAGGTTCCTGTTTCCAAAAAACAAGCAGATCAGACAAGTAAACCATCTTTGCTAACTGGTGAGTGCTACTCCCCAAGCAAATAAAATAAAACTCAGATACTCATTGATCACTCACTCACCCGCCAAACTTAGGGTCGCAGGGAGGACGGAGCCCAGCTCTGCCGACACTGGGCGAAGGCGGCGTACACCCTGAATAGCTCGCCGTATCATTGCAAGGACAACACACACACACATTCACACCAAGGGGCAATTTGGAACCGTCATTTAGCCTAATGTGCATGTCTTTGGACTGTGGGAGGAAACCGGAATACCCAGAGGGAACCCATACAGCACGGGGAGAACATGCAAACCTCACACAGAAACTCCCCTCGCCAATGCCCCCTCGAGCCTGGGACTCGAATCCAGGACCTTCTTATTTAGTGATTAGTTTGAGAAAAATTGCCAGCTAGGAAAAAAAATGCTCCACAATGTGGCGCCTTGTCCATCTGTTCTACGAAGCTGCTTTTAAACATGCACTTGTCCACCACAATCCACCAGGCCAGGGGTGGGGCTTCTGCTATCTACCAATCCCCCAGGTCAGGGGTGGGACTTCTGCTATCTACCAATCCCCCAGGTCAGAGGTGGGGCTTCTGCTGTCTACCGATCCCCCAGGTCAGGGGTGGGGCTTCTGCTGTCTACCGATTCCTCAGGTCAGGGGTGGGGCTTCTGCTGTCTACCGATCCCCCAGGTCAGGGGTGGGGCTTCTGCTGTCTACCGATCCCCC
>JBCNYH010000025.1:28762106-28777106 GCA_039654325.1 Tandanus tandanus
AGAGAGAGAGAGAGAGAGAGAGAGAGAGAGAGAGAGAGAGAGAGAGAGAGAGAGAGAGAGAGAGAGAGAGACGTACCCTCGCTGACATCTTGGCTCTGCTGTGTATCAGCTTCATTCTCTGATGGTATCATGACATGCCAGGTGGTCATCCGAGCTTCAGCTTCCAGCCCAAACCCCTCCACATTACTGCAACACAACAGTGATGTCAAAAATCTCATGCTGCTAAAGTCAGAAAAATTATATTTACAGTTTATTTCTCCATTTATGAGCAACATTTTGATTTACGGGTCAGATACGTAAATAACATTTTATATACGAAGACAAAGTCCAGGTAAAGCCCAAAAACGTATTTAATAGAAAAATAAATTAGAAGGCGCACAACACTATGATGTAAATAGATTCTGTAAAAGTTTGGTTGAAATAAGTTGACAGGCTGAGGAGCAGGTGAGGATTAGAAGTAAGTGTGACGATGGATGATGACGCAGATGAAGATGATGCAAGGCAAGAGATAGTAATCCCTATGTGTCGCTCCAACTTTGCTGGCAGGTGGCACAAGTGACATGAAGGTAAGAAAGTTCACTTACACTACGTGTATCAAATATAAATACTTTACTCATGAGTCTCACTCTGCTAAAACTAATCAAGCATAAACAGTGTTTAAGGTAATTAAAGGGTACCTGTGGAGAATTTGTATTACTAGCTCTTTAAAACGATCACATATGACATCAGCGGTTCCATCAGGCAACGTCAGCCCTTGCTTCTTGTCAAGTACCTGCAAGTGCTGCCACACTACTATTACTCCTAGGCATCGGCAGCGACATGTTGCCTTCTTCACTGTCTGTTCCAACCCCGGTAGTGACACGAACTTGCTGTTTTGTCCTATTTGCCAGGCTGCAATGGGACCTCGTGCAACAGACATCAGTCCAAGATAACGCATTATCAGAGTGCTAAGCATATGGCTGCACAAACAACAAGTGCAGAAGTCGCGGAAAACATTGCTCTTGTGTTCCAACTGACGACAGGAAAGCCAAGTTAGCAAAACGTTGGATGCATAACATCGGCACAGGCCATACTCTGAAACGTTTCTTTTTGGATGCAATTCTGTAGTCTGCGAAGACGACTTTAAGCTGACCTGCTATCGGCGTGACCTCCGAACAGAATTACTTGGCACAAAGCTCAAGCTTTTATGTCTAAAACTGGACGCTGTTCCTACGGAATTCCATCATAAAAAGTCAAAGAATGACAACGGCTGGGAGCAGTGCCTCGCTAAAAGGAACCAGTAAAAGGTAGGAGCCTTCAGTTTACTTGCGCTGGACAAGCCGACCCAATGAGGTCATGTCACTGCTGGGGAAAAATGGTTGCTTCGCACTGGTTCAGCCCCTGCTAGTAATCCACAGGATAAAACTGCACGGTATAGTGCTTTTTATGGTCATTTATGTTAAAATAAGCTCTGTATGGCTTAAATGTATTACATTATGCACAAATTATGCTGTAAGGATGATCAATACTGGTACTCTTTTAATACAGCTACCAAATTGCACTTTCCCTAGAAATGGAACGCTACCAAAGGCCAACAATTCTATAAAACAAACACATGTAAATGGAGTCAGGTAAGAGATATCTATTATTTCAGTTATATTAATATAAAATTAAAGGACAGTCCATAAAAAATAAACAAATAAAAAATATCAAGTTCTTATCCAACCTTAACAAATGCATTTTTTAATCATTTGGTGGTTCGAAGTTACAATCAGCTAAAATCTGTTTGATAGTTTGCATAAGCCAGGTTGAAAAGGCTGCTGTTTCACTCTTGCGAGAGTGCGAAATTGCGAGAATAGGATGTGAATCCCCCAGTTAATATAAGGCAAGTTAATAGCAATAATAAGAGTATACAGCTATTAAACTAACAAATCAGATATGAACTAATGAATATCTGAATAAAATAAATGTATGCACAAATACAAATCATACATGATTCTGTTTACATACATTAAAAAAGTGTGCGCTTGTACATATAAAACAAAGAATACGGCGCCATGTATTCATATGCAATTTACTTCCGTAATGCGGGAACAGAACCTAGATGCACAGTATGCTAACAGAACTGGGCAAATCAACTGAAATGTAAAAGCACATCGCCTTGGTGACAGGTATAATAAGTATTTGAAGAATTCAAAAATACATTTTTGCATGTAGTAGGCACGATTATCCCCACATGCAGTGAGCACTTACAATCCAAACAACCAATCATAACAACGATCATCCCTTCAGTTGTTGATTATTCTTTCTGCTGTCAGCCCAGCCAGTTACATGGCACACAAATAAAATTGTAGCTTTATCCCTGTGACTGATTTTGTTTTTCCCGTTTCTAATGTGACGTAGGAGTTATCTTTGTCTTCAGATAAATTATTTCATGAAGTAGAGAATTCTGACTCAGCCTAGAAACTGTCTCCTGACAACACAATCCCCTGTGTCATGCTACTGTGTGCCGATGTGAGTCAGACACGGAGAGAAAATAACAGATGAAGGGAAAAAAAAAAAGGCACACATCAACCCACATACGAATGCTCAGACTTCATTTAAATGCAGTCACCAAAGACCACGTCTGACAGACTGACATAAGCAAATTCATTATTACTGGTTTGAATAAAGCTTCCCATAAGACATCTTTTATTTTTAGAAGCAGAAGACACTTCTCGCATATTAGATTTTACCTTACACTTTCCATCCGATCCTGACAAGTATGTATTCTCAAAGTTCCTGTGTTAAAATTCAGCAAAAACCAAATCAAAACTAGTAAACGTGGCATGGAAATTACTTACATCTCTATTTAATTAAACATGGCAGCATCTATGGATCTCAACAGGCAGTTTGGACATGCCTTCATCGCCGTTAGCTCCCAGGCTAATTAGCAATGATCTTGCTCTCGTTTGTCAAGGGTAGACAAAAGTATGCTTGGATACGATGCCCAAAATCCCCAAACCTGATGTCAGAAACTACTGATTACTGAGTTCATGTGTAACAGTTCCCAGATTTAACTCTGTCCTAATACAAACCCCATTCCCATTTTTGAGAAGTTAAGCTGAAATGCTCCTACCCTTTAAACACCAATATCTTTACACTCGACAGTCTTGCACTTTTCTTGTGGCTCACCTGCCAGTATGTAGATTGATCAAGCAGTGTGCAAGGCAGGCCACAAATTCATGGTCATGGTTTCCGGGTCCTAGCACCAGGTTACGGTTGACTGTCAGCACACGTAGCGAGTCGAGCAGCGCCACCTGCTGGGGAACCGTCTTATGCGGTCGACAGAGCTGATAAAGTACGGTGCGATTCAGGCAGTGATAGATGCAATCCAATGACAATCCCTGAGACCTCCGCTTCGCCTAATGAAGGAAGCAAAGAGAAAAAAAATTATGAAATGACAAATTTAATATCTGAGTTGTAACAAATACAAAAGACTAATATGGACGGATCAATCGAAGCCGAGATGCGTCTGGTTATTCCACAAGATTATCCTAAGTTCAGTAGTGTTGTGCTGCATAAAATTGAACATTACCTGGAACTTTATGCATTATTCAAGGTTGTTACCTTTCGTGTGAGCTACGCAGAAGGTACTGCGATGTGCCTATTTTCGTTCCGCAGGAAATTGTGTGTGTGTTTGGTCTGTCTGCAGTCCACGAGTGCATGCTCGATCCTAGCAACTTATTACCATTTGCGTGAGCTAAATGTTGTTCATGTTATTATTACTAGACATTTGAGAGCTTACGGAAATTGTACTAAAGTAAAGTAATATTATGATAGTCATTACATTTACATAGACAGGAACTTTCCATGAGGGCTTACGGAAATTGTACTAAAGTGGGGCCAGTATAGGCAACACACGTGTTCACTGACCTTTCGTGTGTTATGGGTACTCGGACACACGCATGCTTTGTCTAACTTAAAGACAAAGATGAACTTCTAATTATATAATTAGATCTTGGTGTAAGACCTATTGGAAAGTTCCTTTCTATATAAATGTAATTACTATCCTATTTGAGAGCTTACGGAAATTGCACTAAAGTAAAGTACTATCGCGATACTCAATACATTTACATAAACAGCAACTTTCCAATAGGTTTAACGCCGGGATCTAATTAGATAATTAGATGTTCGACTTTGTCGGATACCCATAACACTCGAAAGGTCAGTGAACGTGTGTGTTCGCACCACCAGTCATTTATTTTATTTTGTAATTGATCATTTGTCATTTTCTGCAATTGAATGCTCTACGTGGCAATTTATTTTATGTTGTCAGTAGTTAATGTTCCACAACACATACATTTGACTAGTAAAACCTGAGAAACGGATAATTTTAAAGCAATGGTCTTTTTTTACCTTTTATAATTATAATAATAAAAATTATGATAGGAAGAAGAATGATTTTGTGAAATAATCTATAATATAATTTCAATCCAGGAAAATCAGAATTGGCTAGAATTGATATTAGTGGGTCACATTTAAAACATCTTCACACAAGACTTATTTAATGGCATGTAATAAACAGACATGAATAAAGCAACACAACTGAAAGAAGGATTAAAGACAAGAAAGAGATGCTTGTGAGAGGCTGGTAGGAGCCCTACAATTATAGTATAAATAATAACTAAAGATTTCAGGAAATAAATGTAAATCCTACTGAGATGTTTAAGCTATGAAATACCAGATTTCCCTAAACTCACATAAAATACTATTTAGAAATTATAAGACATGAGAATATTTCTTCAGTACAAGCCCACATTTTAACATGTAGGATAATAAATCTGGGGAGCAAAAGGGATTGCTTTTCCCTAGAGTAAGTGGCTAATTCAATCAATGTTCTCCAAAAGCGTGCTCATCTACTTGTTAGCGCGTTACACTAAATTATGCAATGTATACTGCATCTCCTTGGGCTTTCTGCAGCTCGTGTTAAAAATGTGATTTTAATGTAATTTACAGCCTGTAGGAAAGGTTCACTTACTCTGACTGCCTAAAGAAGCCAGCTAGCACAATGAGCTGTTTCTATGGCAACACTGTTAACACTTTACATTAAGGCATTTTTAAGTGAGGTGAGTGCAGCGAACACATTAGTTAATATAAACGCACTACGCATGTTGACCTTAATACATTATAAATAGCAGTAAAAAGTACTTGTAATTTGTGGTTATTGATTTTTTTTCAGTAATGAAGCAATTAAGACAAATATACAGTACATCTTGTACCATTAGTGAGTAAAATTAAACCTACAAGTTTAATGAATATGAACAGCTTAATTGCCCTTAATCAGCTCGCTGTCAAAATTCAGAATAAAGACAAAATCGACTTATTATATTTATACCTGGATAACTTGAATGTAGGTGTATTATGTAAATAGTGTAACATGTTTAAAGTTTTAAGATGTAAGAGTTTCCCTCAGGATCTACTGTCTACAGTTTCTTACACTGCATCTTTGGGTTTATCCTTTATAAAAATATGAAGACATACAGAGACACATCAAAAGTAAACAGACACCCCCTCAATACAGAGTTTTATCTGTGAAACTCATCTAATCAAACCTGTTAATATATTACTCTTTTTTTACTTTAAATTACAGTATATATATATTATTTACAGCAACTAGCTATGCTGGGAACACTAGGAGCAAAGGAGTTGTCTGATTTTCAAAGAGGGTGTATATGAGGGTGGACTAAGCCATAGTGAGGTTGCAAAAAACCTTGGGATTTCTCTTTCCACAGTAAACGGAGTGATTGTGCAATGCACTAACAAAGACAAGGAATCAATAGCATCCTGCTCAGGTCGACCTGGGCTCTCTGAATGGTGTCTTCGGACTGTCAAGCAGACTGTTGAAAATAACCCTTGCTGTAAAGCAACTGATGTTGCAGAGAAACACCGAGTGAATCGGAGTACTGCAGTGAGGGATCTCCGTCAACTACTAATTATATGCATATCTATGTATAAATCCTTCAAAAATGATGGTGTCTATTTACTTCTGATATATCACTGTATGTCATTTGTTAATGTTTACTAATGCAGTAAACAATGTTAGCATTACTGCAACAGTCAATAAATTCTGCAAATGCATTACGATCTGGCAACCTAAAACAAAAAGATTCAGCCAAGATCATAACAAATACGGACTTAAAAAATTCCTACCGGTTCAAACTAAAGCCGAATATCTGTGGTCCAAACGTAATTAAAATTTAACAAAATGGGCCAATTTTTATCAGGAGTATTAACGCAATAATCCCTTTGTGGTAGCAAGAAGTGATGTGTAACGGACATTAGAAATTTTATCTGTTAAGCTTTGTGAGAATGTCCGCAAAGAAAACTTACCCATGTAAAAGAAAGAGTGTACGGTTCTTTCAACTGTAATTAATGTCTGCTTTTGTAGGTAGCTAAAATATCTACTGCAAATAAACATTTTTATTCTCTTTGTACCCACTGGATATGAGCAATCACATGTTCTGATTGGCTAATCTACTACTAGGATATTAGCTCATATACCATTAGTAGCTATGGAAGTGGTCATGGCTCATTCTAAGCTAACTACTAATGTCATTTCTTTTCATTTTATACTTATTCCACTGAAAGCAAGAAAATTTGGAATGAAAGTATGTATTTTAATATATGAACTTTTTAAAATTTGTTTGCTTTTTTTAATGCAACTTTATTGACCGACTACAAAGAACAGGCTTCCAGTCCCCCGTGTCACCTGACATTAGTGACTGGAGAAGAAAACCAGTTGTTTTTGTTGTTAATGCAACCAGTGTGCCTCAACCAGAAGTGCCACCAGTGGGAAGACTCCCTTCTAAACTGACCCCTTACGGCTAGCACTTTTTCCACTCTATGCCTGAGGCATGGTTTGTGCTTTTGTGTATTCATCAGATAAAGATAAGATAAATGCATGTTACATTTTTCATCAAGTGTGAATCACCTGGCTGATCAGCTGCACTATGAACTCCACCACCAGTTTGGACTCCTTATTGAACATTCCCTGCCACAGTTTGTCCACCACCCGCTGAGCAAAGTAGAACACGTTGTTGACCAGGACCTGGTAATTTCCCCCAGTGGTAATGGGCATTGATGCATCTTCTCCTGTGGGAAAAGTTTATAACCATGACATCTATAACAGCTATAGGATGAATAGCTTCAGCATCAATTGACGATCTGAATGAAATTCTGACCTAGTAGCACATCTGCAGCAAGGAGATGTTCCATCACACCATCCAGGATGTAGGACTGGAACTCTTTCTGCTGGGTTCTGGTGGAGCGCTCGGGTGACGACTGGAGACAAACATCACATCACACATATTCTCAGTGTATAAATATTTTAAATATGAAACCTTAGTCTTGGGGACATTTAAGCATGTGTAGTACTTTAATTGTGGAGAGTTAATGGGGTTTAACTAATGACATTTCTGACTGTATGTTAATTTTGAATAAAATACACAAGACTAATTCATTCAGGGTTATTTTTTTAACAGAAAAAGGAAGTAAGGAACACGGATGAATCTTACCTCCAACAGTAGGTCTAAAATGGGCGTCTGCTTGCTGGCAGGAGTCATACACAAGTTCTCCATGATTAACACCCTGAGGAAGTCAAACACGTACTTCTTGGCCGGATGATTGGTCAGGAAGGTCTTGGAGCCCACATTACAGTACTCTGATTGGCTACGGTTCATGCCCGTGTCTCCTGCGAAGGCTTTGAATTCTTCGGTCGGTGAGCCAGCTTCATCATCCAAATCACTGACCTGAGATAAAGGTTGCAAAGGAATGAAAGAATGACCGAATAATATTTCCGTATAATGTGCTAAAAAGATGAAAACGGGACCGCACCATCTCGGAGTAGGGTCGGATGTTGAAGGGGAAGACAGTAGCTGCGAGGGCACACAGGAAATCTGGACTGTGCCACATGGGTGCCAGGTCAGGCACATTGTGATAGAGGTAACGGAAAAACTGCATCAGTGTGACGGGGTATTCCCTGAGCCAAGAGCCTTCCTCCTCCGACTGCCAAGGCTACACACAGAAAGTTTTACTTAGTGTAAATAAAAATATTTGAACTCATGGAATTCAATTAAAATAATTTATTAAATTGTTATATAAATAAAAACACAAAAAGGTAAACAAAAAATTGCTTATAAAGGTACATTTTTAAAAAATATATTTTTATTACTACTTATATTTAAATTTTTTTTACAATAATTGACAAGAAAAAAATGCTAGATGTCCCCAAAAACAGTATTAAACTTTACTTCAGCTAGACTTGATTGGATGTAAAAACCATTATATTAAAGTTTCAGCCAAGCCAGTGACACGAGAGAATCACGCTTGTTTATGATGAATTGTTGCCAGAGGCATCGAATACTGATTTTAAGTCCTGTCCCTTGCACACAGATTTTTTCAGATTCTCAGAACCATTTGAAGAATTTATGTACTGTATTTGATGAGATATTAATTTTTACATTGAAGACCATAATTAAATAAAAAAATTTTTTTTTTTAACAATTTATACATACATATTTATTTGCAGACTGGTGAAGCTCTGCCCAGATGGCATTATAACACCCAGTCATTTTACCAATTAACCAAATTAGTTGCAAAAAGTTCCTCTAGCTGTTTTATTTTCAGTACCACTTAGTTTTTCTGCCTTTTGTTGTCCGCTCCTGATATTGTGATATGATGTGTCAAATTCACAATAATCTAAGATTTCCCAATATAATAATAAAATGTCTTAGTTTCAACATTTGTTTTCTATGTTCTATAGTGGATAAAATGAAGGTGTACAAAATTTGCAAATCATTGCCGTTTGTTTTGTTTACATTTTACACATCCCAACGTTTCTGGAATTGGGTTTTTTCATTTGATCTTAATATTTTTGATCTCCGAGACCATAAATGTTGGTTTATTTTACTATACCACATTGTTATTTAGTGTGAACCATTTATGCATTTAGAAGAAAATATTATTCACTAAACACAGACATGACTGGAGCACAGCTGATTCTAAATGATCATCATTCATGTTTTTAAATGTTCCATTCCTCTGAGACCACTCGAAAGTCCAAATGAAAACAGAATCTGAGCTCTCACCAGGTTGAGCATGCTGCGCAACATGGCCAGCAGGAGGAAGGCTGCCTCGGTACACACGTTGTGGATGGAGCCCACCACCGTAGCACTGGAGGCTGGAACCCCAAAGATGAAGCTCCAAATGGAGTCCAGATCAAACTGCACAGACACACGGAATAAGTCACGATCTCTCTGTTCTGTGTTCGAGTTATAAGAACTTTTATATTACTCAGTAAACTCAATACAAAAATTGAGGTCAGAGTCACGTCTATTAATTTAACATTAACATATGTACATTTAACACTACCAAAAAGGCTAAAAATTAGATCACAACATAAACATTCTATGTACAAACAAGTCAAACCATATAAATTACTTAGTAAATATTTAAAGTAATTAACTTAATTATTTAATAATAATTCTAACTAAAAGCATATTCAGCATGTAAGGATGATATCGTGCACAAGTATAAATAAGACGCACACAAATACACCATAAAACACTACATACACACAAACATACACACACAATTCAATCACAGACATGTTTAACCTCTGGAGTTTTCTCTTTTAGTGTATTACGGTGAGTAAAAGAAAGGAGATTTACATGCATGAGTATCAAATGTTTACGATTATTAAGTACAAAAAAACCAGTAAGTGTGTGTGTGTACTTTTAACTCATGAAATGTACAACACTTTTAAAACAGGGTTATCTATTTAAAAAATTAAAAAAGGAAAAAACGGTGGATATTCCTGTAATGCTCTGAACTTCTAAAGGCTGCATTTGGGAAACATACTTTAGTAGTTTGTATATAATAATAATAATAATAATAACCATCATAATATACAGATTTAGGCCCTGCCTAAAAGAGGAGCTCCTCGTGAGATTTTTGTGGAGTCTGACTCTTTCCATTCTTAATTAAATAATTATTCTGCTATGAAAAAAAGAATTGATTTGAAGAAATTTTAAGAAATACAGGCTTGCACTTCCCATGACCTTTTATTGTAAAGCCTAATCTTTTGTGCTGACTGAAAATGATACACTGCTGATCAATAAAACAAAATGCTCTTAAATTGGCTGAAAATCTGTGATAAAGAACTAAAATGATTAATTATTATGCCGTTCCAAAGTTTTTAAATAGACCGCAGGGGTGCAGACACTCGTGCTGACAGGATCATACGATAACATTTGGCAAAAATGCAAAGTCAAAATATTATGCTTATTTATACAATATATAATGCACTAACTTGACTGCTGTGAGGTCAAGGGCACCCATATACAATCCCAACTGACAATTTCCTGAGGGGAACCCATCCACCAAATTTGGTGATCCTGTGTCAGTTCCTCCCAAAGCTATTGCACTAACAAGCCTTGATAAGCCGAATATAGAAAAAGTGACCTTGAAACTTTGTCAAGGTGACCCATATATAATCCCACCCTTTTGTGGGACACACACACACCAAGTTTGGTAATCCTATGTAATTTCCTTCCTAAGTTATCATACAAAGTTGTACAGACAGACGGAACCCATTTCTATACCTCTCGCTCTGCTTACCTTCGATGATGGCAGGAGCAAAAAAAATTGATACAACTGTACATTATTAATACTATTCTAGGTCAGTCTGTAAGCATGCAGTGCATTGGTTTTAATTGACATAAAAAGTACACAGAGGAATCAAATACATGAAAAGGAACATTTAAGGACAGGACCCATTTGGACAGACAGTTCAACACATCACAGGGTTACGAGGACGCGCGGTCAGTATGATTAGTAGGGGAAGAAAGGTTGCATACTGACATGTACCTGCAGGCTCTCAGGCAGCTCAGTGACAGGCTGCTGCAGGAAGAGCGCCATGAGCAGAAAGTAAAGCTCAGGAACATTGGTGTGTTTAGGCAGCAGCGTTTGCAGCACAGGGAATCCTGGGTAATGACAAGCGTCGCGGTTTATCTCACGTACAGTGGACCGGCCGCCTGCGCTGCGGCCCACATTAAAGCCTGAAACGAAAAAGAAAGATAGAAAGAAAGGGTTACTTTTCAAGCACATTACTGTGCCTATAATCTACAATAAAAAAAAACAAAAAACACTCCTGTCCTACAGGAATGTTCCGTTTGCTCACCGAGTACGGTGCCGATCTTGTTGGTGAGCACCGAATCGGTGTGCTCAAGCCAGCCTCCGCCACACAGACCCTCTTTAAATCGACTGAGGATGCTCTGATTGCTCAGTAGCACCACCAGAATCCAAAGTGCCACAGTCACAGTGCTCGAGTGTATGTGTTCCTCCATGAACATCAGCAGCCAATCAAATCCCAGCGTGCGCACCAGCTCTTCACATGCTCTGCAGGTGGGAGAGTTAGACACACAGTCAGATATTAGAACAGAGATGATAACATATGGTTCAGTGACAGGAGTTTCACTTGTCCTGGGTAATTTATAAATATCTTGAGAATTATCTTTGCAAAATGTCCTTGAGTGATATTAAAATGAATAATAAAAATATTAAAATAATCACAAACACGCAAACTGTACCCCTTATAGTGGACACCTTGATGAGATTTATTGTCATAAAAAAAAAAAAGGGAAACATTACTGTGCATTCACGGTGCATTTCTCCTTGGAGCTGAAAAGCAGTCTGAGCAGGATGTCTAGCAGGCGATTGCGTAGCAGGATTACATTGGACGACAGCAGCCCTCCGAAATCATCCTCATTTCCTGGAGAGAACAAAAGCAGTCAATTTAACGAACCACATGACACGTCATAGATTTCATGCGTACAATTTAAATCAGAAACGCTGTCTGTGTGCGTGAGGTCAGTCTCACCTCCATCAACCTTCTCCTCGTTATTAACCTCCATGACCACAAACTTCTCACAGACTGCGAATGTGGGTAAAGTAGATGAAATAAACTGGCCAAACCTAAAATTAAAGCAGGATTTTTTTTTTTAAAAGGCTAGACAAATTCTTAAAATTGTTTTATTAATGCATTTAAATATATTAATGGTCCCTAAAAGTAATAAATTTAAGCTTTATTGTACCAACAGAAAATAAATTGCTCTGATAAAGCAATGATCTGATGCCTGAAATAAAATCACCAGACAAAACTTAACTAGCGCTACAGTATAAGGTATGAGGTGTGTGTTATGGACTGAGGGTGAATGGTGTACCGGAGGAGGTCGTAGGAGTTGGGGAAGCCTTGTAGAAGCAGGCTGAGGACGTTGCTGATGGCAGCCACTGTCGGCTGAGACAGCGTTTGGTCCCTCAGTGTAAGCAGCAGTTTGGGGATCAGCTGAAACTCCCTCAAGAGCTTAGCGTTTTTAGCAGCCTCGCTGCAATCAGAAGGCAATTAAATTAAATTACATTTATCCACTAACCTTAATACCACTTTTATTGGAGAAAACCATAAAGGAAGAGATAGTATTTAATGAGTTTCGAAGTCCTGTCTGAAGTGAAACGTCTCACCTGGATTCAGTCAGGAGTTCAATGAAGTGCTCAAAGAGAGACAGGTGCAGTTCATACGGCGCATGCAGCCATACCTGAGGTGAAAAACCATTCTACTTCAAAAAAGTCAAATATATACATACATACACAAACAAATCAACTAGCATATAACTAGATATTCAATTGTGCAAATAGCTCAATAAAGAAGGCATTCTGGGTTTTTTATCATTATTAATAATATTGTTTTTCGTAAAACGCACCATTTGTTGAATTGTTTGAACACTGAAAGCGCGCATGTTGCTGCATCAAAGCCAAGCATACAACATGGATAGAATGTAGGCTGTGTGTGCCACCCCCCACCACCCCGTGCTTGAAACTCACATGGCACAGTCCATCATAGACAAAAGCGCTAATAAAGCCATACAATCCATACAATCTTAATGTAGTGATCTAAAAAACGATCAGGCGTTACCCCAAAGAAGTACAGTAAGTATGCAAGGATTTGAGGATGATTGGCAATGTCTCTCTGAAAATACTGCCTGGAAATGGTCAGGTGTAGAACAGCAAAAAAAAAAAGAAACCTAGAGGGGCAACGTACCTCCGCCAGGCACAACTGCCTAATCTGAGTGAAGGGTTTGTTTAAGTTATAATATAGTTATAATGGAATGTCTCACCCTAGTGGGCATCTGATGAACACTCACTCACACATTATTTCCACTTATTAACTTTCATGGATTTTTTTCAACACAATCTTATTCATGAGTCATCTCCAAAATTTTGTGATTTCTTACTCGTACCACACCCTACTCTAGAAAAAAAAAGCATCAAAAACTGTGGATAACTCCAGCCTATTACCGAGGATGGCTAATAAATCAAGACCTAAAACTATCTATCCATATGATCCTCCACTCACATTCTTCATCAGCATTAAGAACAAAGCATAACTCTTACCTAAATCTGGTTAAAAAGACAGAATCAAAGGCAACAGATTAATCCTAAACTAAACCTGGGTAAAGAGCAAATACCAGACTGATCCTTAGCTAAAGCTAGGTTAAGAAAAACAAACAGACTGCACAGGCTTATGCAAATGTTACCCAGTGCACAGTGTGCATAGTTACACTGTGCATTAGCACAGTGGTTGTACCTCAAAGTCACAAAGCAGGTCTTGAAAAGCAGTGGAGTTGGGAATGATGGATGTCTCATGGCCGCTGTCTACCGTACCCACTAAGGAGAAGGTCAGGTGGAGAATGTGGCTGTTCAGCAGTGAGCGCTTCTTCTTTAACAGCATGGCCAGCAGCTATATACAAACACAGAGAGAAGATATACTACTTATAACATCTCCAACAAGAGTACTTGGAGAGCGCAAACCACTGCCAAGCCAAAAAAAAAACAAAAAACCTTAATGTACACAGCACCACTCGCTGGGCCTGCTATACCACACTGCTAAAAAAAAAAAAATCAGCCCATCTCACAAATTTAAAGGAGAAGACAGCACTTGTTAATCTCATTTTAATATCAAGATTAATTTCTTTCCCTGTGCAGAATCTGAGGCCGACAGCTTCTGATTTAACAAATATATGGGCAGGTATAGAGGCCCAAGTTAACATGTACAAGTATAGGATTTTGACACATTCGTGCCACTTATTGACAGATTCGTGTTTGGGGGGGGTGAAAAGGTTTACATGAAAATCCTTACCTGTGCAGTGGGAAACTATATATACACCAGGATTAATATATTTAAGCACCAACTCCTGAAATACTGAAAGAAATGTTGTTTGACTTGGGCCTTGATGATGCCATCATCCTGAGACTCAGTTTTTAATTATCCACCCATAAAAGTTTTTAATTTGCAGCTATCAGTCTAAGACTTGGCACACAGACTGATTTTAGGATAGAGGGTTTTTTTTTTTTTTTTAAAGATTAACTTTCAACACTTGCTGTCTTCTCCTTTAAAGAATCCTTTAAAAAGTCTTGAATTTAGAGCTTGATCTGGAAAATCACTGTCTTCATTAAAAACTCACACATACACACAAACTGGAGGTAAAATATAACATCCTTGGTGGAGATAATAACCATGCATAATAGAGTCATTACAACATAAAAGAGCCTTATTTAAAGAACCCATCATTCGTGTAGTGAGCTAATTCACGCTGGAGTCACTATCAAGATTCTATTCTACTACTGATCATCTTGGGGAGAGACATGCTCCTCTTCAGTGTGTCTGACTCTGGTTATAAAAGACTTCACCTGGTAGCCTCTAATGCGCTCCATCTCTTTACTGGCCAGCGGGTTGCTCTTGACCACACACACCAGGGCTTTAACGGCAGCGTATAGCCCTTCCACGTCTGACGCCATAGCCACTAAGCCCAGGATGGCGGCAGCACCGCCCACATACTGCAACGTGGTGGCCACTGGAGTGGGCACAAAGGCTCTCACACCTGCGGTGGAGGGACAGACAGAAAACCATATTTCTATTTAAAAATC
>JBCNYH010000025.1:28826264-28836439 GCA_039654325.1 Tandanus tandanus
GTCGTATCCAATTCCCACCCATCAACTTTTGCCTTCCCTATCACACGACCACCACCGACCAGGGAGGGGCGTAAGCACCGTGACATGCGATGCTGCCGCCCGCCTCTTTTCGAACTGCTGAGCATGCGTATTTGGGGGCGGCCTAACACACTCGGAGGGAAAGCGCTAGCCGCCCCCTCGTACGAATGAGCTCACTGACGCCCATGATTGGTTGGTGACCGCTGTGAGTGATGAGGAAGTGAGCGTATGCCATCCCTCCCTCCCATGAGAGCTCGGCCAATTAGCTCCCATGGACTCCCGATCACGGATGGCTGTGGTTCAATCCGGATTCGAACTTGCGATCTCCGGGTTGATAGTCGCGCACCTTGTCGATGCGCCACTTGGGAGGATGCGCCCAAATTCTAAACAAAAAGACGCTAACAGGACTGCACAAAAAGCGTTAGCCCCATCATCCGGAAATCTGTGGTGATGCCACGGCCATCAGACGCTGGGGGCACGAGAGAGCTAAACAGCTGAGATCTCAGAGAGGGTGGGATGGCATACACTCTCTTCCAAGTCACTCACAGTGACACCAGCCAATCAGACGCATCTGTGAGCTCATGTATATAAAAATGGGCGGATAGCGCTTTCCTAGCATGTTATGCCACACCTGACTTTGCATGAGCAGCAGTTAAAAATAAATTATGCACTCAGCTGCCATTGCATGCCTTAGAGGAAACACATGGTGACCTTCACCCTTCCTCGCTGGTAGCCATCATGAGACAAGGGAAGAGATGTCTGATGGATGGAAATTGTCCATGACTAAATTGGGGGGGGAAAAGGCTGATAATGTGAACACAAAATGGGTCACATATTTCAACAGCATTTCCTCAAGTTCCAAAAAGCTTGTGTTTCAGCAAGTCTGTTTAAGAACAAAGCACAGTTACAACCACGGGGGGAACCGCTGTAAGGGTATCACAGCACTTGAATTGACCAAAAATTTAATTATAGGTTTAACGTGAAGTAACAAGCAGCGTAAGCAGTTCAAAATTGAATGGCCTCAAAAAAGACACCAACTTTTTTTTTTTGGGCCTCTTAATTCTACTAGAAACTGGCCTGAGTATAACTACATACTTATAATATACAACAAAACACAAATGTCTACATATCTAGCACGCATGGCGCGGGTACACAAGAGATTCTCTCCCAGTTTGCATAGTCATAGGTTTAAGGGGTTATTTAAGAGTAGGTAAACCCCTCAGGTATTACTGACCACAACAGGCACAATTTTGTTTATTCGTCTCAGAGAGGGGTGAAATCTCATCTCTCTCATCAGCGACCTGCTGTTCCTACTGAATCTATTTTAATGGCATTTGGTCTCAAGACTGCTTAAGCTGCCATAGCACAAAACACCAAGTATAACCTTTCACAAGGCAAATCGGTTCTGTTCCATTTTAAAGACGTTACTAACCCGGGATGCTGATATTTCTTTGGACGTTAACAATTCACAGCTAGATAATAAAAATTCTCAGAGTGTATTCCTGCCTTTCACCCGGTGTCCCTGAGATAGACTCCACATCCTTCATGACCTTGACCAGGATAAAGCGCTTACTGAAGATCGATGAATGAATAATTAGCCTGGGTTTTGGAGTTTTGTCTCATTGCCATAGAGACAAGTTTGTCCAACAAGAATGAAGAATCTCAATAAGAACCTAATCCTGCGATACAAGGTCCGTGTCGACTGATTTGTATTGAAGGCTACCTTTAAATCTTGAAATTGAACAGAACACAATTTAATCGACTTTGTTATCCTCAGTGTAGAAGATTCTGCCGTGAGATACCGTATCGACTCAATGACTGCCCTGACATTAAAGTGAACTCACTTGAACAAAGACTTTCTGCAGCAGAGCTCGGCGCTCCGCCAGGGGCAGCTCAGTCTGGGTGGCACCAGGAACCTCAGGCATGTGGGGCAGGTCGAAGAACAGGTACAGGCATTTCACCAGTGTGGAGGGAACCGACATGGTGGTCATGCAGTCCACGGTTTTCTGCAGGATGTAAAAGGAGAATGTTTACCCGGAGACACTTCTTTATAAAAACCTAACCAGATCTGACAGTGAGGCCTCTTTATTTCAGCTTTACACCACAGCCAGTTGCAACCAAGTTCAAAATACTACAGTTTCATTAAGTGAAGTCTAATGCAATCTATTTTATCAAGCTATTGCAAAATTATAGATGTTCATTATTGTTTACTGATCGGCCATAAGATTAACACCACCTGACTGGTCTGCAGCTAGGCACCCTCATACACACACACCCTACTTGCATCAATGAACCTTGGGAACCCGTGACACTCTCATCAGTTCACTGGTTGTCCATACTTGGACCACCTTTGATAGGTACTTACTGCTGCATGCCAGGTACACCCCACAAAACCTACCGTTTCGGAGATGAATAGACCCAGTCGTTTAGCCATCACAATGTGGTCCTTGACAATGTCAATCAGATTCTTACAATTGCACATTTTTCCTCCTTCCAACACATCAACATTGAAAAATTGACTTTCCTTTCTGCATTGTACTGTACATCCCGCTCCATGGCAGGTGCCACCATACCGAAATAATCAATGTTATAAAGTTGGTAATGTTTTTATTGTTATGGCTGATCGGAGTAAGGTTAGGAAGTGTAATAGTGGAAAAGATGGGTTCCTCTTCTGTTTTTACTTCAGTAAAGATTTTTGACTGCAATAAACTCAGAATCAGTGTCATTCTTTTCTTTCAAAAAAATTTACTTAGGTGCTCTTGGTGACCTTTTAATAATCCCTCAAAAGTAGCAATAATTCTCAGAGGAAATATATCCCATAATATCCCAGCCGACCCTGATATGAGGTTGTTCTGTGCGGGCTATCAATCTCACTGATAACACCCACTGCTTTTGCCCATTGTAATGGTTTAATGTGTTGAGAGAGGGAGAGAGGGAGGGATGGAGAGAGGGAGGGAGGGGTCATATTTAGGGGAAGAAAGATGACATCAGCCTGAGGCTCAGGTGGGTTTCAACAAAACAAGGGTGAGCTCAGCGGGAACACCTGCGTTATTCACTGCTCTGACACTTAACTACTGCTAAATTGGACCAGTGGCATGGAACAGCAGTGATGGGCAAAAAATAAATAAATAAACAAACAAACAAATAAATAAATAATATATAAATAAAATCTGTATATTGATTAGAATTAAAAATCTATGTTGGGCATCCTGTTGAGTCAGGGAGATGATTCATTCAGAAACTCACACACTCTCTCTCTCTCTCTCTCTCTCTTTCTCTCTCTCTCTCTCTCTCTCTCACCTCTCACCCCAGAGTTCAATGACCTCTGAGTCAATATATCAGCAGATTCAACACATGAACACACTGAAGATGGTGGGACTATATGAAGATTGCAAAAAATAAAAGGAATAACCAAACCTATAAATTGTACAGCATAAAAAAAAGAAATCCGTATGATCCTGCAGTGTAACGGAGGAAAATATCCTATCCAACCGAGACTGAAAATGGTGTCTGGCACTGCAACGTACTTTCTGGGCTTTTTTTTTTCCTAATTAGTGTAAGAAATCATCCTAGGCTGTGCTTTAAAAGCCTGAGTGTGAGAATCATAATGACAGTTGGGTTTAACTCAGCAGGGGAGGCGTTGTAGTGGCAGACGGTCAAGGCCAAGAATAGCTCTCTCTCGGTGTGGACGGCACCTGAATGCTAATGACACACAGCAGACACGCTGCTTAAAGGTCAAGTTCACACAGATGACACGGAGAAATTACACCTGACTGTTCGACGGAGAAACGGAAGGATAAGAGTCCTCCGGTAATCTGCTAATGCTGAATGACTCCATGGAAAAGAGAATAGAAATTAATGCAAAACTGAAGCGGTTGTCTATATAAATAAAATAAGGAAAATAAACTGAAATCGCAAAGTGAAGCAGATCTTTGAAAGAAAAAAAAAAGTACTCCGTACATCTGGCGAATAAAGTGATCTTGATCCTGAACTGAACTGGATGGGTTAATAGTGGCAAGTTCGAAGCGTTAAAGCAAATTGTGTTCTTTAGATATTCACATTTCGACTGGCTCATCTGCTGTTTTATCAGTGGTGGGAGAAGGCTTTTTTGGAGTAATTCCTACTTAAATCCCATCTAATGTATACTATTCTATTTAACAATTACTTACAATAGGCGAGGTGGATATTGCCAATATTCTTTTCAGTGATATCCACTGAGCCTGAAGGGAAATAACTGATTTAGTATACTACATGGGAACATAAGCAAAAAGGGGACACTTGTGCAAGGTTTTTATGGGTTATTTCTTTTTTTATACTGAAATGAAAGCAAGCCTTCAAACTCTCCTGTTACTCATGAACATGTGAATATTTTCATTATCAGGTGGTTTTTACTTACATTTTCAAAGTTGTAATCTGCCAAAAATCCATTTATAGTTTGCATTTGCCAGTATAATCGCAAGAATAGAATGTGAATTAATCGGTTCATATAAGGCAAGATAATGGCAAAAATAACAGTATACAGATATTAAACCAACATCATCAGATATAAACTAGGAACTTCTGAATAAAATAAAACAAGGCACTTTTACACATAATACGAGCTGACAGCACATACATCACAGGAACTAATGAGATATACCACAGATTGTTCATATGCAAACTGCTTCCATATTTACTATGGCATACATGTGAATAACGAGCAACTATTCACAGAACAATGTCGCACCCCTGTGTGTGGACTTATTACTTGTTCTTTTTTCTTCTCGAAAAAGCTTGTAATAACAATAGGGCGTTTCGGTGTGCAAAGACGTATCCGATGTATGCAACCTTTTATTAAGTTTGGGTTTAATTTCCCTTGAATCATGACAGATGCAGGTGAGCTCTGCAGAAGCACAATGTAACTTTCTTTTTTTAATTCCAAGTTTTAGTATAATATACATGGAAACAAAGAAAAGCAAACTAAAGTAATTTTTTACAGTTTGTTTTTAACGTACGGTATTTTAACTATGACAGGCAGGTGAGCTCCGTGAGTGTGTTGTTTTCTCAGTAGACCATACACACCTCGTAACAGTGTGTTTTTAATCTTATTCAAAGTTGTAGTATATACTATGTGGAAACAAGAAAAGCAAAGTAAAAGAAGATTTTTATGGTTTATTTTTCCCTTCTGAAGCATGACAACGATGTCACCTGCTCCAAGTGACTGTGACAAGCTATGAGTAAGCCCTTTTAGATATAAGCATTATCCACATGGGACTGTCTAAAAGCTCAGAAAAAGTGAGCCAGTCAGATCGCAACGTTCCCATGTAATACATACCAACCTATTTTATTCTACACTAAGCACAACAATCGCCGGATGGAGAGAGTCTACATGAATCTCTTTTTTCAGAATTTCAGTTGTACTTGCTGTTAAAAAAGGGGAAGTGAATAATTTCCCAAATGACTGCTGACAGAGCTGCTGGACACATGAAAGGCTTTCTGCCAAAACTCTTGCACAGTAAGCTTTAACTGATTTCGCAATGTCATTAACCCGAAGTTAGGAAATTTGTGTTGACAATGTTAAGAACATAAAAAGAAAATGAGGTAATGAACTAGTGAGCTTATCTATGGGATTACACAGTGTGTGTGTGAACAAAATATATATCAAGTTCTAGACATGTGATTGGCTGAAACAGTTTTTGACACTGTGTAAGCTACATGAGGAGATTGGAGGAATGCGTACCTGACCGGAGGATGCCAACAGGTTGATGGTTGTCAGGAGCATCCAACCACGACTTGTCTCTTCGCTTTGATTTACCTCAAGAAATTGAACAATGGCCCTGCTGGCTGCCTCTGTTTTAGAAAATACACACACACACACACACACACACACACACACACACACACACACACACACACACACACACAAACACAGCATGTTCACGTAGGCCGTATTCATTTTCACACACCAGTCCGCGTACAGGCTCATCTGTGGGTGGATGGTGAGTCAGACACGACGGCATGCAGGTTACAAATCGACCATACATCACTGCCCTCTTATTCTCGAATTACTTGAAAAATGATTAATTCATGCAAATTAGGTCGAATACAAAAATAACTGAGGCTTGATTATTATGCAGTTAAAAAACATTCCTTTTGGGCTCCCAGGTGGCGCATCGACAAGGTGCGCGACTATCAACCGCTCTCATGGGAGGGAGGAACGGCATACGCCCACTTCCCTGTCACTCACAGCGATCACCAGCCAATCATGGGCAGCTGTAAGCTCAATCGTACGAGGGGGCGGATAGCGCTTTCCCTCTGTGTGTGTTAGCAGATGCTGTGACATTTTGCTGATAATTTTTTATACAAGGTTTCCCCCCATATACTACAACCAGGCCAACTCCACTCCACCATTCTTCACAAGTGGAATGACATTTTGGGGTTAATATGGCTACTAGGCGTGACATCTGAGCTAAGGGCTTTCCTCTGTTGATCTGATATCATTTCAGATGGATACTAATACCAGGTTTAATCGAGCCTGACTGGTAAGGCAAGTGCACTTTTGTTTATTATGCCCTCTTTAACAACATTTAGTCATGCTCATACACCAGCACAAAAAATACTGCTGTTATTATTACGTTGTAGATGAAGCTCATATTTTAAGCTCAATTCAGGCAGACATCCAACTAACTCCAATGAGTATAATAGTCTTTATAAGAGTCTCTCCCTCCACAAGTCTATTCGCAAGTCTCGCACATGGCCAGCTGTTGAGCATCCTTTGAGGGGCTGGGTAGCAGATGCTCTGAGATGACTGGATCAGAACTTCGGAGATAAAAAGGTGGAATCACTCATCGTGTCTCATGCGTTTCTTTTGAAGGTTCCAGATCAGAAGCAGAGACCACGCAGAAGAACAAAAATGCGAGGAAAAAAAAACCCCAATCATTTTTAGCAACTATGATCTCAGCTGGCTAACCAGGATCAGATGAGAACACCAGGGTACTTTGAATGATTTGCATCTGAGTTGTAAATGCTTTCCTTATACTGAGAGCACAGCTCCCATTCCGATCATGTCTGAATAACTACTGCACTATTTCACTAAGGCCACTCTAATAGAAATGTTTATCAGTAATAGCATTAGAGGTGCACAATAACAGCGCATGGATCTGGCTAACTTGTTCATAGGTAGCTAAAAGATAAACTCTAATGAGTAAATATCTTAATATCAAAAACAATATAATTTTTACAACAGAGAAGACAGACCGTAGTTGCGAGTGTGTGTGTGTGTGTGTGTGTGTGTGTGTGTGTGTGTGTGTATGTGTGTGTGTGTACATGTATAGGTCACACCTGTAGATTTATTAGATGCTCTTCGTCTGATCTCGGTCACCATTAGTCTGGACACCTGAGTGGTGAACTGCAGAAGGTCTGAAAACTTCTCATGCATGGAGCTTGGTGGAGCGTTCCCAAACACCTATTCATGTAAATGTGAACAAAGCATATTAGCACATGGTCAGTTTCACAAAAATAACTGTGCATACTGTTCACTGAGAATCAAATCACTTTCTGCCAGATTGGTGACAAGTCGCTGACCTGCATCATTCTTTAAATAAAAAAAAAATGCAAAAATGAACTTAAATCTTGGCCACCACCCAGTGAGCTCTGCTCATCATAAGACAACTATGAACCAAGGACGGAGAAGACTAATGTGTTTCATCTAATACAGGCACAGTCAGCCAACCATCATTTTTTTTTTAAGTTGCTGCTCAGGATGTGTCACAGAGTGGTTTTACTTTACCTTGAAAACTAAATATTAAAAACACATTGAGTTTTTTCCCCCTGACAATTATTCACCAGAGGCGAGATGGGTGTCGCTAAATAGTTCCCAAGACGAAACATCAAGGAGTCTCTTCAATTCAGTGACATTTGCTGATCCCGAGGCGCATAATTGTTTTAGTATAAACACTACACAGGAACAAAAAAGCAAAGCAAACCAAAATGCTTATAGTTTATTTTTACTTATTTTAAATATGAAAGAGGAAGGACCTGTCAGCTCTGTGTACAGAGCATAAGCACATTAGGGAAATGCATGTTTATAAAGTCATATTTTAGAATATACTACATGGAAACAGGAAAAAAAGTTTATTTTTAATCATAACAGAGGTTGGTGAGATAATTACACTTGGTAAGAATATTGTTTGAAGAATATTTTTCTTATTTTAAGAAATCTTACCAAGTGTAATTATGGTATAGCACTGGCAGATAATTTAACTTGATTTAAAGGATACAGACTACAATCAAGAAAAATATTCTTAAAACAAATTTCAATAATTTTACACATTCTGTTCATACATTGCATATTATTCCCAAAACAACATCAAAACAAATTTTTTGGATGAAAATAAGATTTTAAATCTTGATTAGATAGCAAATGTTTGCAGTATTAGTATAATCAGAATAATCGACTCAGAAAAATGTCAATTAATAGTGGACCAATCAGATTGCATTAAAATAACTTTCCCTTACAGTATATAATAAGCATCATTAGATATCCGCAAAAATGACTTATAATCATAAGGTTGCAATTATCATAAATAAAGACGGGCTACAACTTTCCCTCACTTCAACAAACTTATTTTTGAAAGTAATTAGGTCCCTGTTTTCAGGCCGATGATTATAAATTACTTTGAGAAGATCCTAAACAATACAGTGTTCATCCCCATTACTGTCATGCAATTGTAATTAACTGCTTGTTATAATCCGAGATGAGCTCTAAAAAGCTCCCTCTCAGCAAATAGAGCACATTTCAAGCATGATTTTAAAAATCAGTCACTGCTTTTCCCATTATTGTGGCTGCTCCATTATGCTTCAACAAGTACTCTTTAAATCTTTATGACCACACTCCTCATGAAATTATGATCAGCGATGATGGACATTAGCGGCGTTTCTGTATAATCAGAGCTTGAAGAGTAATAACACAGCGCACTTGACCATGCAGCAGCTCTTGATTGCAGGATGACTAACCTTCCTGGATAAAGCATTAAACAAAAGCCAATAGGGAACAAATGGAATGATCAAATTTTAGCTGTGAAAATTGTGACCGACTGCAAAGCTCCAGCTGAGTTTCCTTTATGCTGGGTTTACACTTGGGTCACAATGTCCACGATTCAAAAAACTGTGGAGTGCCACGATTTACTGTTTACTTTTTCCTTTTCTATGTTTTCCTACACTCTCAGTACATTCTGTTATGAAGCCAACACGACTTTCATCACATTTCCTCAAGTTCCCTTACGATCACCACAATATGCTCTGACGTTCTGTAGATTCTGTTTAGACCTCCCACGTTCATCAAGTTCTGTTAAGATCTCCTACAATTTATGACCACAATTTGAGAGAGAATACCACGATTGGCGCACGATTTGGGATGTAAAAAGGAGGCAGGGGTCACACCAAAGTGGAACTATGCATCCAAGATATGAAACCTGAAGATCATCAAGATCCCCTATGATGGCGCAGCAAGGTCTCTGACGCTCTCTGTCAAAGTCTACTACGATTCCCACGTTCTATCACGCTCTCTCAAGACTTGGCAGCCAAAAATTGTGTCACAATCATCACGATTCCACAAAGTTCACTCAAGATCATCATGATTCGAACCCACGACCCCTCATGTTCATCAAGATTCTTTCAAATCGTGGACATTGTGGACATCGTGGCCTCAGTGTAAACCCAGCATTAAGCTCTGACAAACAACAAGCTTTTCTTGCATTATTTAACCTTTACCCACTGTGGGAGCAGTCACAGCATCGACACACCACTTAACAAATAAAAAGTTTCATACATCAATCACACTGAAATATAGCCCAGAGATGTTTTAACAATTAGGCCATTCCTTGTTTGGTGGATTTCTATTATGTAAACCCTAGACAGGAAAAAAAAATATTTCAGAACAGGTAATTAATTTTTTTCTTTAACAACACAACAGAACAAGAATACAAGAAAGGGTAAATTAAAAATATTTTCTTAGGGCTCCTGAGTGGCGCATCGACAAGGTGCGCGACTATCAACCCGGAGATCGGAGCCATCCGTGATCGGGAGTCCATGGGAGTTAACTGGCCGAGCTCTCACGGGAGGGAGGGATGGCATACGCTCACTTCCCTGTCACTCACAGCGATCACCAGACAATCATG
>JBCNYH010000025.1:28861295-28873906 GCA_039654325.1 Tandanus tandanus
ATGGACATAGAGATATAGATATGTAGAGAGATATGTATATGACAAGACGCGCGTACGAACGTATATACACACACACACACACATGCGCACATATAACATCATATAATATAAATCTATCTTATAAAACCTAGCAAGGACCTTGTATGGAGACTGCAAGACAGAAACGCATTTGCTAGCAATGAACCAACAAGTGAGATTATACAATGTTGGATTATACATTGAGATTATATACTGAGGGATTATACTCTGTGGTAAAAATGTTACTTGTTTTCATTTGAATCATTTGAATTTTTGGAGTTTAATAAATTAAATAAAGAAAACAGTAGTATTGTTCCTGGTGTCTTTAAAGGAGACAGAACTTAATAAAAGTTAATCTCATTTCAATCTTTAGATTCATTTCTTTGTGTCAGGGATCTCCATAAGTTTTTAAGTAGCCTGTCATAAATTAAGAGTAGCCTGCTCCAAAATTCTGTGTCGCCATAGGAATTTTTGAAGTCATTTCGTGGCTTCTGGTGCAATTTAAATCACAACTTACCTGATAATTTGAAGTTTTAGAAAAACAGACTCAATTTTTCAAATTCAAAATGTTTATTTCACCATCATTCCATGTCACTCTCCTCAAAGTCTGACTCTACTCCTGACTCATAATAGTTTTTCATCCCCAGACAGTCTAGGGCACAGCTGACTTCCTCTGAAAGAATTAAAATTCTCTGAGCACCCACACTGTCAATCAAATCTAAGGGTTCTTCTAACTCTGAAATGAAATAAATAAAATACAATTTAAATATTAAAATTTCATCATTTAATAATTGTATCTATTTTGTAATTTTTCAGCTTATTTATAAAACTTAGCATCATCTCCTAGCAGGTTCCCCTGTACCCCTGTATCCACAACCCTTTGGTTATACTCCCTCTGCCAGTGCCTTTGCCCACCAAGTGTGGGAAGTTGCCTGGGTTTGAGGTGACGGACATGAGTGGCTCTCCACTCTATAGCAGCCTGGCTCAGCAAGTCCTTACATTCCTGCGACTGAATCTCAGGGCCATTTGCAGAAATTTGCATGAGAACCAACAACATGTCGACTGACTAGTTGACGGAGTAGACTGACTAGTCGACGGAGTAGACTGACTAGTCGACGGAGTAGACTGACTAGTTGACGGAGTAGACTGACTAGTCGACGGAGTTGACTGAATATCTGTAGTCGACTGAAAAGAATTTTCTGTGACAAAAATAAATGGACAAAATTATTGTTTTTCTTTCATCATGATTCAAAATCAAAGTCTAGATCAAAATCAAATCAACTCAAAATCAAAGATGGTAAACATGAATGATACACATGTTACAAAATAGTAAAAACAATGTACCATATACACTTGTTGAATTATTTTTTCGTTGAATTTCTTTTTCTCTTTGATATGAAGAAATTTGTTAATGTCTCTTGCCTTTTAGTGGCCATTATGTGAAAAATAATCTTTCTGTCTCAGCAACTCAATTCATTTGTTCCCGCGTGCTCTGTGCACAATCCAGAAGCTGTACAATATTCTACCATTCATTTTTAACCAGTTTAGACTGCTTCTGAAGCGACGCGACATCTCACACTAAAGCGAGATATGATGAGACTTCAAACTAGACAACAAGGAAAGAACATGTTGGACGATGTAAACATAACGATTCGATCGCATTTTTTCATGGATTTTGACTTAAATATAGTGAATTTAAGGTCATTGTTATTTTTCTTGTGGAAATCCCTGTTCTGTGCAAAATCTTAATCTGATATCTTCTGTTCTAATAATTTTATAGGCAGTTATTTGAAAACTGAGTTTCAGTATGATGATGTCATCAAGGCCCAAGTTAATACACTCATGTCATTAATGGAGGTGTGTTAGAGTCATTAAAAGGTTTAGATCAAAATCATTGCCTGTGCAGTGGGAAACTATGCGCACCAGGATTCATATTTAAGTACAAGCACCTGAGATAATGTAAGAAACAATGTCTAAAGCCAAACTCCTCCATGTTAAATTGCGTATTGATGACATTCATTCTGAAATTCAGTTTTTAAATAACCACCCATAAAATCATTAAACTGGCAGCCTTAAAACTAAGATTTTAATACAGGGTTTAGCTTGAGATTACCATTTAACAAGTGCGGTCTTCTGCTTTAAAATGACGTGGGGTTAGTCATGTCCGGAGGCTGCTTTCTACATGACTAAGACCTCGTTCTACAGCGTTTTGAAAGATCTGTTCTGATGGAAAGACCAAAACAAAAGCAGCTCCACACAGAAATAGTGGCGCCGTCTTGTTTCTGCATGGCATGGCAGTCTCCTGTTGTCAGCTTTTTAATTAAGCACGTTTCTCCAGACTGCCTGTAAATCCTAGATTTAAATATCTTCAGCTGCAATGTTGAGAGGGGTGTTTTGACTTTTATGTCACTTAGGAATATACAACCTCTCTGAATCACTGAGTGGGAATCGATGAAAACTGTCACTTAGCACTTTGGGATGGCATTATGTTACCGGAACGCAGTGACATGCATGTGCACAGAACCCAAATGACAAATCCATAGAAGACGTCTTCAGTTCTATATCATCAATCACCAAAAAGTGGCACCATCAGCTCCACTTTTTAGGCCCATGACGTCACTTCACAGAAGACTGTGGAATATAGGGGGTCTTTGGGTATCTAAAGCAGGGTTTAAACAGCAGAGGTTCCGTATCACAGAAACATCTTAAGGGCAAAATCTTACCTGTTCAGTAACCATGAAAACTACCAACTCCTAATTATTTATGTAAGGAATGAGGCACATGGTGTTAAAAGAAACTGATTGAGGACAGAGTAGTGATTAAAGCACAGTGTCTACAGCCAAAAACATCCTAACAGCAGCTTTCCTTCTTCACCATCACCTGGTGGTTACTGGAGATCCCATCTATATACAGTACGGTCATTGACAAAGGTCTTGATGCACATGTGGACATTCATGTATAAAAGCCGTATCTCACCAACCTATTAACCGATTTTCATCAACTATGCCTTACATTAATCCTACAAGTATACATGATTGTTTTGTGAAAGCAACAGGAAATTGTAATTTATTTATACTTTTTACAGCTAATAAAAGACGAACACATCCATTCTAGGCTGGACAAAAGTCTTGCGCCATCATGTAACATCAAATTCTGGATCAAAGTTATTAGTAAAATATAAAGATTAAAAAAATAATAATAATGAAAAGTGACTAAATATACATAAAATACAGGTATTAAAGCAGCTTTCAGGCATTTTATGACCAAAGCTTAAATGGTTTTGTCTAAAACGACTAAAATCTTTTTTGCAAAAACTGTAGAAACCTTCAAGATCTCCTAAAAGCAAATGAAAATAATTTGCGAAATTTCAGACACCCTTGGTACACATGGGCTCGTTCATGCAAGGAAAACTGTCCACAAAACAACTGGCTGCACAAAAATTGTAGTGAGCCTCCTGATGACACCCTCAAAAGCTCCATTAGGACTCATAACTAGCAATGTCTGCTTCAGCATCAACTCTACATCGTATTATTTCTCGCAATGGTCACCATACACCATACAGGTTCTGTACAAGACACAGCTAGAACACCATGACGTGCTTATCAAGGCCCTAACACTTGGAAACTGTTATTAGCAGAAACATGGAGAAAAAAATGATATTTGAGATGAATTATTAATTCAAAATCGTATCGCCATTCCACCAATGTTGTTACTGACCATCTAGTAAATTGCTGGACCCAGAGTTCACCGAAGAGCCAGTCATGTGTGAAAGTCATCATGGTTTAAGGTCACCTCCAGTACATAGGTATCACAAAGCTATGTAAGATGGGTAGGAACATTACCAGATGCAAATAAACAGATTATTGCTTCCCATTATGTTTCAAACCTACAGGTGGCTCAGATTTCTCACCATAGGGTTGATAACACACTGTTTTCTGACCATTTGATGAACAAGCTTCCCTCTAAAATAGCTTACTTGTGTATTAAAAATGGATGACAAGTGTCTTGGGTCTCAAGAATTTTTAGTAGCACTTACATAGTTTTATTATTTGTAATTTGAACATCTTGAAGGTGTCTGATTCTTTTAATATGATAAATATTCATCATGACAAGCACCTGGGAGTCTGGTATCATCATGGCCATGTTTGCAGAGGCGCTATTGACCTTGAGTGATGCTTTTAATTTTTATTCTTTAAAATTAAAATTTAATTCTTTGCGACAAGACTTTTGTCCAGGCAAAAATGGGAATGTTTATATTTAAGAAGCTGTAAAGATTAGGAGAAATTTCTTTCCAATACTGCTGCTAGCACATAATATTCAGTACCATCAGAGGGTTGTTTTAAGTCATAGTTAATTAAAATGGGTAAATAGGTTGGTGAGATATGGGCTTTTATACATGAATGTCCACATGTGCAACAAGATTTTTGTCAATGACTGTATAAGACCAAAAGTTCAGATATACCTGACCAGGACACCCATATGTGAGTCTCATCCGAACTGTTGCAACAGATCTGTTCCAGCATGACAATGCCCAGTGCACAAAGCAAGGAGCCTGAACACATGGTTTTCTGAGCAACCTGCACAGAAACCTGACCTGAACCCTGTTGTTACAAACTGAAATTTCAAACATATAATAACATTTGACATAAATGAATTTTAATAATTAGGCCATTCTTTTTTATTCCGTTTCATGGATTCACTGATGTTAATACTCGAGATTTCAAAAAAAATATTAATATAAAATTTCATCGCCTTCTCATGTTCACATACGTACTTGCCCGTCAGAATTGTCGACTCAGACAGCCAGCCTCTGTTTCGAATCCAGCAATCCACACAGTGTGCGTACAAATGTCTGGCACGTGAGACTATCGTAAATGATACTCTCTACATATAGCTCTCATGGTTTTTAATGCTTTTGCACATTGGGATTTGGGGTGTTACTTGAGCCTTTTGATATTTTGCCTATTTGCCGCCCACAGAAGACCCCAGCTCGGTAGGCCTAATGCGTGAACGGGCCAATGGCTACAGGTCTATGAACGTATTTTCAGGTCAACCTCCTTTTTTTGAATGTTATGAAAAATGCCGTGACAGTATGTTTCTCTGGTCTTTTTAAAGCAGGAGCTTCAACAGAATATACAGAGTATGAAAAATACTACATGAACACCATCAGCTCAGGACAGACTCCTGTATTCAAATTATTAAATATTTAAATCAAACCACTGGTTCAGGCTTCTTTAAGAATACAAGAGAAGGAAAAATTAAAATATTGTTATTTTACCCTTCCTTGTATTCTTGTTCTGTTGTTAAAGAAATAAATTTCCTCAATCACACGCAGACTATAATTGTGTAAATGGGACTTGAATTTGGAGACCCACTTTAGCAACGAAGTACGAAGAAAAAGAAAGTTCTGTGAGCTGCAATTAAACAATAATGAAAAGAATGTACTGTATCATTAAACGGAAGCGTGCTGTGCTGGAATCATTGTCAAACAACCCAATAAACAAACAGTGACGCACATTACTGTGCATGGTAGCATCAACGTTACTATGGCAACATAGAGCACGTCAGCACAGGCAGTGCATTCAGGTTGACAACAGTGCTTTTTACCCTAAAGCAAATTTAGGTTGATTATTAAAAAATACATTAATCTATCTTTTCATTATTTTTATGTTTAGAAATGAAATTGTATAAAAAAAATTTAAAAAGAAAGGAATAGTTTTTAATCTGAAGCCTGTTGATGTTAAATAACATGATAAATGATATATCATGATTCACTGGGCAGTGTGGGTAAAATCAACTTAAAATTAAAAGGGGTGCAGAATATAAAAGCAAACTGAAATCACATAGTGTACCATTTTTGACCAGATGGGTAATACCGACCCCTCCTTCAGCCCCCCTTGCATATCCCAGACCAGCGGGAACCGTCGCTCCTTCTCTCCCATAATGTTCTGTTGCTGTGTCGCATGTTGAAGTACCGGACGTCTGTTAAATGATGACTGTTTGTGCCACTGTTGAGGATTATAACAGGGTGTGTATGAGCCAGGAAAGGATCCTGCTTGTTACCACTGCCAAGATGGTTATGTTTTACCCAAGTTTTGGGTGTGTGTTTGTTAGCATGCTGCTCAAAATACTAGAGTTCGACTAGAGGCGGGTCTTTGGACAAGAGAATCTGGAGACGTTCCAGATTAAATTCTGAGTCCGGGAATTATTTAAAGGATTCTTTAACATTGTGAGATAGGACTGTTTTTTACATTCTGGCTCATATGGGGGACTGCTGGGCTTGGCGGAGATTCATGCTCTCCAACTCTCTGTTCTTAGTTGTTCATGCATCCCAAGCTTTGCCTATTCGTTACATGCTGTTCTGATGGTTTTATTTAATGCATTTAGGTGAAAATATCGCACAGTTTATTTGAACAAATGTTTTACTTCCTTCTATTGAAGAAATATGTTTTGGCAATAAATATCACTATCGTTTTATTACTCAGGATTGTTGAAAATTTGTGCATAGAAGATAAAGTGTGTACTTTTGAGCAGTAACTCGCAGCAGTGGGCTCTGAAAGAGCTGTTGACTCTGTGTGCTATTTACAGAAAAGGAAATAGACAAAAATGCTGAATTGCTGCCTGAAAACATTCATAATCAGACTATACTTTTCATAACAGAGTACAGCCATGACCAACAAAGAAAAAAGCAACATAAATGGATTTGTTTATGATTGTTGGGGGTTAAAATGTAATTTGTTAGTGTATGACTGTTGAATGTTAACTCCAGGTAAACTGTGGTTAAGTTTTCCTTGCTTTACTCTTTACTGCTATTCTCTTGAATAGAGCTGAACAAATGGAGCGACACAGACATTAAAAACGTACTTTAAAAAATGCTCCTCGGAGGTTTAAGAGCGCGTGTGAGCTTAGCATGATGGAATGGCAGAAACCTCACTTGGTGTGTGACAAAATCAGAGAAACCAGATTCAACGTTTCCATCATTTCCAAACACAAAAAAAAGGGAAGTTGAAACAAACCCAGTAGCCTGATAAAGCTAAATTCATCATCGTCCTTACGAACAGAAGAAAGGTTTTGGGTTGTTCAAATTCTACAAGCCACATGATTAAAAAAAATAAAAATTTAAGCACTTGTTTAACTTGAGTCTAATCAAGACAAAATGATGGATATCCATAGCTCCAAGACTTACATACCAAATATCCTTCATCCCTAATGACGTACTGTATACCAACACTGAAGAAATAAAAGGCTGTGAAAATAAAGAGAACCCATCCAGCGATTTATCCATGCACTCAGGGTCTAAACAGGAACCCGGCTTACTATTAACCCCCCTTTATCAACAATAACCATTAGCTATTTAACTAAAACCATGAAAACAAACCTTATCACATCAATCCATTCTCCCCAATTCTGTCTATCATTCAAAATCATGGCATCTGAATGAAACAAAGCACCATCCTTTCACTGTAGATATTCATCCTGTCATATCTCAAATCATGAATAATGCACGAAACAGAATGTTCTGTCTGTGGCTAAAAGAAAATGTTGTACAGAGACACCAGCAGGCTGTAGCGTAGCAGCTATTTTGAAATCACCATGGCAGCAGATCAAACCGCACCAAAAAGGAGTGTAAACAAACCTGCTTGTCACCATGGAGAATGTGTTTTCCATACCTACTGCTCTCCCGCTGCTCTGCCAGCATCCCTTGGTATCATCGATGGAAAGGCAATCCGAAAGGAACTGGGGAGATAACGATCCTTATTTTTCCGTAGGAAGACAGCTCAGCGTTTTAGAGGCGTTCCGGGCGCGAGTGCTGAGAGGAGAGGTTTATTGGCACTGCCAGGAGACTCGGGTGCCAGCCTGCAGGGACTGGCACAGCTGATTCCCCCCTGTCACCAGCTGTACCAAGCGGGCGGATAATGGGAGGGGCGCTTCTTTCACACCAGGAGATACCATCTGGGGGCCATGGCGGGGGAGCAAAGATACACAATCCATCGAAAACATACAGAACACAGAGTTTTTTTCTAAACTCGTCCTATTGTCTCTCATCGTCATAGCCTCCTTTAATTATTAAAAAAAAAAAAGATTTAGAATAATAAAAAACACACACATTATATGTGTGCGTGTGTATATATATATATATATATTACAGAGGAAGGGTGTGATCTGATTGGTTCGCTATCACAGGATAGTAAGCAATTATTGAGGCAACGTATGGTATAGAGCGTGTGTTATAATTCAAATTCAAAGTCTGGAGGAAAGCACATCATAGCTGGTGTGAATCAGCCAGAAGTGCCGTATGCTATTCCCCACTATATATGGTATGGATGTATTTTTATTTTTAAAAATATGACATTTTTTCCTCCACCAAACTCGACATTATTGGCTTGTTGCAAGTCTTGAGAGCGGGCAGCCATTTTCTCGCTAGCTTTATCTCAGAGGAGGGGAAGAAGAGAAGCACAGATAGCAAATAATATAAAATTGGCTACACCCTACCGACATCGTTGTTGGGTAGCGGAAATTTGCGCCACTGCCTTGGTCGTTGCTACTCACTCTCGGATATGGCTTACAACAGTGAGAGAAATGGTGTGACAGACAGTGTAAAAATAAAATGAAGTTTTGACAGTTCAGGACTGCGGTGCTGTAAATTGTACTAACTACCTATCCAAGACGACATACAGGTGAAGCCGTCTGCTGCGGGGTAGAGCAGAGCTATATTACTTGAGGAGGAAAATTGGCACATGCCAATATGCAATCATGCAATAATTATTCCACTTATCCAATGTCAATGATGGATACGTCCACTCGTGAAAGAATACCAACAATTCGCTGGTGGCTTTCCACCAATTTGAAACGAGAAAATATTTTGAATACATTTTAATAGACATTATCCACCCAGTAAACTCTGGATATTTCTTGAATTAATTCTTAGTATTATTACGTGTTATCATTTCTATAGTAACAACTCATTCACAAGGACACTTCATAATCTAACACTAACTAAAACAAAGCTTTTTTTTCTCTTAAACGAAGAAAAATATATGATCACTGCTATTTTTCTGTTAGGGGTATATATTAAATATCTATGGAAAGAGTCCCTGGTGTTTTGTAGCAGTCAGAAGCTGATTTCTCTTCCACAATATGTACGTAATTATTATTAGTAGTTTTTTTAGTTCTACAGAGTCAAAAATTAGACTGGTGAGACAATGACTGTCACTGACCCGTTTTTTTCCTACACCATCAACCACATGCTTGAAACAAAAATAAAACATTTATTACACTCTGCTTCACAACGTATTTGCCACACCAAGCAGTTGGCGACTATTTTCCTATAGAATGCCCTGTCATTAGTACATCCTTACATATCAGAGTGATAGTCTTGTGAAATCTAATTCAAACACCCCTCACTGCAAAACAAAACAAGAAATCGTATGGGGTGAACTCAGAACTGTTTTTAGCTCCTCCCACTTGGGCAAACTGTAGCCAAGAGTACAAACATTGGAGTGCATTTGAAAGCTGGAGAAGTGTGTTTGTGTGTTATTTCAGGTTATGCAGCAATGCTATTTTAGCTGAAAATACATGACTACTTGCATAAAAATCTCAACCTCCAGGATGTCCAGGAACCAAAGCCGTATTCATAATAAAGCACTGTTACCGAAACCAGAAATGAGAAATTAACTTCCTACACAGGGCTATAAAAACCCTCATGTACAAGCATTCACAAAAAAAATAGACATCAGAGATGGCAAAACCCCTCAGCTGCTCAGCAGCTCTTGAGAAATAGCCTGGACGAGGTCAAGGTCATTGTGACAAGGTCAAGGAGAGAAACTGACAAACGTACACACACCTACACACCATCATAACCTGCATGCAAAATTTCACAATGATCCCCAAAGCAATTCTTGAGAAATAGCCCAGATAAAATTTTTAGGTCAAGGTCATTTTCACAAGGTCAAAGGTCAAACAAATAAAGTGACAGGCCTATGCACACGTACACACCACAGGAAACCTGCACGCAAACTTTCAGAATGATCCGTCCAGCAGTTTTTGAGAAACAGCCCGGATAAAACTGAAATGTGGACGTGGACGCAGGCCATGACAACATGCCGACAGCCTGGTGGCTGATGGGTAAAAACAGCATTCAAGTTAAGACTTGTATTGTAAGAATGATTTCAAATCCATTCAGCAGGTGCCATTAATGATAAATCTTTATAAAGCACCCTGGTGTGAGATTTCAGGTCATGAGCTTGCAAAATGGAAAAACCTTAAATTCACAGTAGATAATTCTTTAACCGTATTAGAGCTGCAGGTTACAGTATAACTGAATACAGAGTAAAATACGAAGAAAACCTTCAGAATACTGAAAACACAGACATGAAGAAGGAAGTAGTTGTTCTCCGCCTGCTTTCCTGTTAAGCACACTTAGCACAAACGTGACCCGAAAATCCCGCCTTCCTCTGTAACCTCGTGCTGAATGAAAGCCGAGGGAGGCATTTTGAAGGAAAGAATCAGAAAGAGTGGCCAGGATTTAAATACAAGTACAGTTCCTGGGAATCAAGAAGCTTTCTGAGGTTTTAAAGCTGCACGGGACACAGAAATCCAAACACCAATCATAACAATTACCTAGAATAGTGTACTCGTGTAAGGTTTGAGACACTACTCCAGGTTTAATAAGCAGATGTGGATGACAAATGTAGTTATATATAGTTGTATAGGGAATAGAGGTTATAGGGGTATGCGGTGAGAGAAAAATAATCAACGGAGGGGTGGGGTGATGCCATCAGGGCAAAATAAAATGACTGTTTCTGCCCCGATGGTGATTTCTAGTCTTTAACAGCACATCCTGATACCCCACACTTCTAACCCCACAGTAACCTCCCAACAAATATAAAACTTTCTTAAGAACTGCACTTTAAGCATAGAGTTCTGTTTAATGTTGTGAAATGTCCATGAATCAGGTTGGACCAGAATGTCATTTACGTTATAACTGAAATAAACGACTGTTCCCCTGACTGTTTACGTTAAGATCATTTTACAAAATATTTCACCAATCCAATGATTTTGAGCAGAGCACCCGATCGAAGTACCATAGCCCTGGAACACGGCTTGGATGGTTATCCCGTAACCTGTTCGGTGTCTGTGTATGCCCATCACAGGAAACACAATAAGGCTGTCATGTCACTGAATTGATGCTGACTGTTCCTACCTAACTCAGGTATGCAGACAGACATGCAGGTAAATAAATGTTTGTGGAGCAAAAGCAGAAATCAGAAGCTTGACAGAACACGATACTTAAACTAACAAAACCGGTGATACAAATGAAAGAGGAAATTAGAAAGGCGGTAAAAAGCAAGCCCAGACTCAGACACCTTTCAAGAGACAGTGCCTAAATCTATTATCTTTACTTACTATCTTTACAGCAGATTTTCCTTGTGAATGAGTGGTTACTCATAGAAAACTTTGATTTGAATTACATCTGTAAACATCTGTCAGAGCTGCTGGTAAAGACAATTAACCAACACGTTCTCACAATCATGATTTTAGTATATATACTCCATGGTAACGGTGTGATCTGATTGGTTCACTATCTCGGGATTATTAACAATTGCACACCGTCGCCGAATAGTAACTGAGACAGAATGTTGAGCGACACCCACCGAGCCTGAGGCGAATAATTGTTTTAGTATAATGTAGTGAAATGCTGCATTTGGAAAATGAAGAGTAAACTAAAACAACATTTTTAACGTTTATTTTTACATATTTTAATCATGACAGGGGCAGGCTAGGTGTGCACCGCATGCTTCGAGCCAAGCTAGCACTATGTAACTAAAGGCATCTTTTAAAACTCATTCACTCAAAACTTTAGGTTACACTACATGGAAACACAACAAAACAAAATAAAAGATTTTTATGGTTTATTCCATTTTTAAAGATCAACAATGCCTACACCTGCTCCAACTGACTATGACAAAACTTGAGTTTGTTTGAATTCATACATTATCTACTCAGGATAATGTTTTTAAATCTCTAGATAATGAACCAATCAAACTGCGCCATTCCTGTGAAATATTACTAGTAGACCTTATCCACTCAGCCAACTCTGGAGAAAGGTTGAATCAAACAGAAATGTAAAAGATAAACAATAAAAATCTAATTTTAGTTTACTGTTCTTATGTTTCTGCAGAGCATATAATAAAACATTTATTCACCTCAGGCTCGGTGGGTATCGGTGAACTGAATAGTCCCCTAATGGATTCAACAACTCTATGGCATACAGTGTAAATACTGAATAATCAATTTTAATAACCCATAAACATTAATAACTTGTATTTTTAAAAATAACAAAGGATATTACTCCGGTAAAACTTGCTAGACTTGCTAAATAGTAAAAGATTTATACATACATACATATACATACACACACATATATATACACACACACACACACACATATATATATATACACATATATATATACACATTATATATATATATATATACATATATATATATATATATACATATACATATATATATATATACACACACATATATACATATATACACACACACATATATACATATATATATATACA
>JBCNYH010000025.1:28907078-28928908 GCA_039654325.1 Tandanus tandanus
GCCCTGTAGTGCACTTTTCTGGGAAGGGGTGCAGTGATTTGGAATGCAGCCCTGTAGTGCACTTTTCTGGGAAGGGGAGCAGTGATTTGGAATGCAGCCCTGTAGTGCAGGGGAGCTGGAGGGGGCGGAGTCACGTGGAGAATGTGGAGAGGAGCTGAGTTGGTTGAAAGGGTTTAATAATGCAGGAAGGTTTTAAAGTCGTGTTGAAATGAGTGTAGAGCTGCGGTTTTATAACATGGCTGGTGTCCCTGTGGAATTTAGAGTTGAACCGGAATAAGAAGAAGGTAGATAAGATGAAGAGAGTGCTGTCTGTAGGGTTGCTGCTGTTGTTTTTCGGACTGGCCCGAGGAGGTGAGTTTCTCCAAACTTTCCTTAAACACAGAAAATATACCTGTACACTTTAAATGAACTGTTTACTCACACACAGCTGGAATCATAAACCGTCCCTCACTCCTCGGTTTGTTTATGTGTTATAAAGAATAGTTATTTTCCATTTTTCCTGCTTTTTCTTTAGTTACTCTGTGTTAAACTTTATTTTCACTTTATTAAACACTCTTTATAAATAAATATCATATAGTTTATAACTTCTATTTCCATAATAAAACAAGTTTTAATAGTAATATCGGCTATACAGTGTGTTAGGGACATCATAGGATTCCTCAGTGCGTGCGTGCGCGTGCGTGTGTGCGTGCGCGCGCGCGCTGTAACGGAGAATGATTATCCATGCTGTACAGAGGGTCGGTATGATACCGGTACATCATGATATTATACACGGTACACAGATATTCATTCATCCTACTAGGGTCGCAGGGAGGCCGGAGCCCATCTCAGCCGACTCTGGGCGAAGTCGGGGTAGACCCCGAACGACTCGCCAGACCATTGCAGAGCCGACAGACATACAACCATTCACACTTATACCCACACCCAGGGGCGTTTAGAACAGCGTCAGTCTAATCTGCATGTCTGGATTGTGAGACGAAACCGGGGTACCCAGAGGAAACCCACGCTAGCATGGGGAGAACACGCAAACTCTATACAGAAACACCCTCGCCAAGCCCACGACTCGAACCCGGGACCTTCTTGCTATGAAGTAGAAGTGCGAACCACTACCACACTTAGTAACCTGATAACGGTACATTTATTATACTTAGGGAAAGGAAAAGTTATCCCCAAATGATCTGTTTGTTAAACACTGCATCAATCTAATAAATGTTATTGCAATGCGCAGGAAGTCGGTGGGATTATACTTTCTAAAAGAAAGAAAGTAAGAAAGAAAGAAAGAAATCCAGGCTTTTGAAAAATTCTTACTTAATTGCACGCCTTGTTTTGGGTAATAACGTTAGATTTGGTTAAGTGCGGATTTCCCTTCCATTTTTCACATGCCTTACCTCCAGCGGCATGGACCCAGTATCAGGTAGAAGGCCTGATCTCAGGTGTGTTGACACGACATGCCCTGTTTTCTGGATGACTGATGTTTCCTACACATCACACAACTCATTCTTGTATCCTGGGCTACAGACTTGGAATTAGTTCAGTACTTTCAGCACTTTGGGTCATTCGTGTGATATTTTAGGAAACTCTTGGAGAAATTACATGCAGCACAGTACCATGAGTTCTTTATGGCGTTCAACCAAACCTGAGATCTTCTGCTGGATGTGTACACTGACCGATCTGGTGCTAAAGTAGAGTAGATTTGACCATTAATCAAGGTTTTTCAGGAGTGTTTAAGCACTGAGGTCATCCATTTGTTGAAAGGTTGATGAGAGTGCAGAGACAGTATGGAGATTACAGGGTTAGACGGAAGGGTAGAGAGCGAAACAGCTGCGGATGAAGGGCTTTCTGTGGCCAGTCTTTTATTGTAGTGGCAGCGTGATGTCGGGTCAAAGCATGCCAGCGCATGAAAGCATGCCAGCGCATGTACATACATACTGTATTGTAGTGCTTTGTTGCCAGTACCATGCAAACTGCAGCTCTCCTTAAAGGCAACAGGCAAGTTTGAAACTGTATTAATAAATATAAGTAATAATAAAGATATATTTATGTCAAAATAACTTTGCAAAAATGTAAAAGTTTTCTAAAAAATGTAGGCGAAGGCTTTAAAAGTGCAGTATTTTTCAGCCTAAATCTATTTCTCAAATCTGTAGCATGTGTATGATTATAATAAACTTTCACTCAAATTTTAAAATGACTCCCTACATTAAGAGAAGACCAGCAATCCTGTTTACTCAAACTTGTTGAACTCTGTTCTTGTTAAAATATAAAGTATGCAAGTATAGCTATAATGTATATTTATTGTTATATTATATAAACTAGAAAAGCACTCAGAGAGCGCAGACCTCCGCCAAGGCCTCAAAAAATCTTAAGCAATTCTTGTATCATTTCTGACTCATCCTGAAAATTTCATCAAAATCCGTTCATAACTTTTTAAGTAATGTTGGAGCAGACAGACAAACAAACAAACAAACAAATCAGAAAAGCACTCGGAGAGCGCAGACCTCCACCAGGGCCGTTCATTACCCCCATATGCTATTGTAAGAAATGCAGAATGTTTATAAATGCAACATTTGTTTATTATTTGAGCCCTACAGTGCAAACACGCAGCCATTTATATGATTGCATTGTGTACAGGGCCTGCCTTGAATAAGAGGCCTTGCGCTCGGATGAGGAAGTATTAATAATTTGATTATTTTTGTGATAATTGGCCTAAAAGTATCAGAAAGGTAAAGGATTGAGATTATACCATCGAACACAAGCCTGGAAGTTACGCTTCGGTATGGTCCGGACACAGTAACTCTGATGTCTACGTCATCCGCGCTAAGAAATCTTAAAAAATTCCCTGCATCCAGACAATAATCTGGATCACTGCCAAAATCCATTCATAAGTTTTTGAGTAATGTTGCTAACAGACATACAGACAGACAAACAAACCAATGCAGGTGAAAACATAACCTCTTTGGTGGAGGTAATAACAGGGTGTTACAAGGTTGTAGTTGTTACCACGTCCGCCTCACAGCAAGAAGGTCCTTGGTTTGAGTCCGAGCTTCGATGAGGGTGTCTCTTTGGAGTTTGCATGTTCTCCCTGTGCTTGTGTGGGTTTCCTCCAGGCACTTTGGTTCCCTTCTGCAGTCCAAAGACATGAACATTAGGCTAATTTGTTGTTCGGCCTTTGCCCAGAGAGGCGGAGGTAGGTGCCTTACTCAAGGGCACTTCAACCATGAATGTGAAGGAAAGGAAGGGAAGGGAAGGTGCAGCTCACCCCCCATTTTTTCCTGCTGGATCGGGAATTGAACCAGCGACCTTTCGGTCCCAAAGCCGTTTCTCTAACCATTAGGCCACGGTAAAAGACAACTTACATGTGAATTGGAGAAATGAGCCCTAACTGAGCATCTTGTTCTGATTGGCTTATTGCACTTATGTGTTCCTGTCAAAGTGGCTCGAACTGAAAAGATAATTTCTCAGAATTTACCGGCTAAATTTACAAACCCATTTGACTGAATAATTAAAAAAAAAAGATTCTTAGTTTAGCAAATCTATTGTAATTCTTGTTTGTTGTAATTAAACATTAACTACACGTGTAATAGATAGAAATAAATGTGAAAGACTCTGTAATATTATTCCTTTAAAACACTGCTGTATGTAAGAACTGTATATCAGCTGTGTAGATTATATTTGACGTGTTATTTATTTACATTTCTGTAACCTAAACACTCTCCCCTCGCTCAGCTTCCTTTTATGGCGATGGATTTGTGCAGTTGAAGGTGAAAGACTCGACCTGGTTCAACACACTTCACGTCCGCTTCCGTACGTCTAGTCAGAGAGGTGTGCTGTTCCTGGCTGCAGGGCAGACCGATTACCTGCTGCTGGAACTCAGCACCGGCAGACTCCAGGCAAGTCACGTACATGTCTATCATCATAATCAGCATGTTATACAGAATGTGTGTGTGTGTGTGTGTGTGTGTGGGTGTGTGTGTGTGTGTGGCTCACCACACTATACACACTAACATGCACAAATCAGTTCCCTTCAGCTCATCAGAGACATTCAGATACTCACTCTTTACTCACTCATTTGCCGAACCGCTTAATCCTACTATTAGATAGGGGAGTCTGAGCCGGTCTTAGCAACACTGGGCGAAACAGCTCGTCAGACCATCGAAGGGCAACACACACAACCATTTACACCCAGTAATGCCTAGTGTGCATGTCTTTGGACTGTGGGAGGAAACCGGAGTACTCAGAGGAAACCCATGCGAGCAATGGGAGAACATGCAAACTCCACACAGAAATGCCTGACAGTGCGAGCTATGATTACCTCATGCTTTAGATATTTCACTATGGCAGTGTCAGGTGAAATGAGCACAACAGAGACTTTGCAGCACAACAAATGCATAAAAGAAAAGCCCTGTGTTTTATTTGCAGTGAAATTCAGTACCTCTGATGTTTGAATTAATATAAATTTGTATTGATATGCTATCCACACGTGTGTTCTGAAATTGGTCACGTGTGTCTGTCTGTGTGTGTGTGTGTGTGTGTGTGTGTGTGTGTGTGTGTGTGTGTGTGTGCCTGTGACCATGATATCTCAAAAACTAATGGATTGATTTTCACAAAATCTTTGACCAAATGCGTTAGGCCAGCGTAGAACTGATTATGGTTTTGACGGATTTTTTTAACATTGTGTGATGGGGCAAGGAGGTAGAAATCACACAGAATGCGCCGGGAGAAAAAAATACAGAGCTCAAAAATAATTGCCGAACGGTTCACAAGGGGGCACCGTAATTCTACATCATCTGCCAATATGACCCATATAAAGACAAGATTGCACTACCTTGGTGGAGGTTTGCACTCTCTGAGTGCATTTCTAGTTCAAAATAATTATTTGAGCCAGTGCAACTGATGTTTCGACTTTGTAGATGCAGTTCTCAGATGTGTCAGGTTTTGCTAATTTTTACCTCTGCCAAGGAGGTTATGTTTCTACCAGAAGTGGAGCTCTGTACAAGGACAACTCCATTAGATTTTAGACGTGATCCGGATGAAATTCTGGATCCAGGATTTTTTTTATAATTCTATATCGTTGTGAGATAGGACATATCTTTTTCTTCGGAAGTGTTGTATTACATCAGGCCCAGCAGGGGGTGCCGTATACTTACATCACTGTTCTGCTACCACACTACTAAAAGTGGTGAATGTGCTTCAAAATGACTTGCGGGCAAATTTTCATATTAATCAAATCGTCATGATGATTTGCAGATTAAAACGTGAGAGTTTAATAAGCATGAGAGTTTAATCTGAAAAGAAAATGTATGAGAAATTAAACACTATGATATGCTAGTATTTGCTAATAATACATTTTTAGCACACCAAAATTATCAGTAACCGCACAATCTGAAAAACAATGGTGACGAGGGATTTCTTGGGAATTATGTTGAACTTTGATTGGATGTTAGGAATTATGATGTTCAGTGAGTAGGTGAGGGGGGGGGAAGGTGGCGTAGTGGTTAGCACATCTGCCTCAAAGCGAGAAGGTGCTGTTTTTATGTGTTTCTTTGTGGAGTGCGCATGTTAATCCTGTGTCTGTGTGTGACTCCTCTGGTTACTCCAGTTTCCTCCCACAGACATGCACATTAGGCTAATTGGCTGTTCCAAGGTTTCTTTTTTCTTTTTTTGCAAAAAGTTATGTGCGGATTTTCATGAAAATTCTACCAGATGTGAAGCTTTGGACAAGGAAGACTTCATAAGATTTGGGAAATGAGCTGGTTAAAAATTCTGGATAGAGGACTTTTCTTTAAATGATTTATAAACATTGTGAGATTTTTGAGATTTTAGTTCACATCGGGGGGTTGCTGGGCTTGGCGGACGTTTGTGCTCTCCGAGTGTTATTTTTGCTTGTTGTTTCTAGGATGAGAAATCCATATTGTTAATCCATCACATGTTAATGTTGTACAGCTTTACAAAAGCATACAGTTATGAAACAAGACTTGACAAGTCTGTCCAAGTAGTACTTAGTGTGACATGAAAATGACATACCTATAATAACCCTGTAGACACAGGAAACACGGATGTTGCTGCTTTTACATGACTACTACATAATGTAAATTGTTGAATGTGTGTGTGAACTGTTTGATGATATTGTCATTATTAGAATTTAATAACATGACTTCCCAGAATTCCAATAACAGCACATTCATCTTACAGTACATTACAACAATTTGCCAACAGTAAGTTGCATTTATTAATTAAAGAAGAGCACATTGTACATTTATCCGCACATAATATTTTATTTTATAACATTAATTAAATGTTGTGGAGTTGCTTATCATGTTATTCAGAAACTGGAAAGTCCGAATGTACTGTCACATAACTCTGACACTGAATTCCCCTTCTATAAATATTAAATACAAATCTCTTTATGTCAAGGTTCATTATATAATTATACATCTTTATTAAACATAAACACATATTAAAATCTGTTTATTGTTCAATTTATATTATATACAGCATCACTACAGTCAATCCAAAAGTACAGTCTACAAACTTAAGCAACATCACAACATGTATTTCCATCCAGCGTTGGGTTCATTTTTCACCGACATCTTGAATTGATGATGTGAAAATCGAGCCACTCCATAAAGTCTTCTCCAGCACATCCCAAAGACTTTCAGTAGGGTTAAGGTCAGGACTCTGTGGTGCCAGTTCTTGTGTGAAAATGATTCCTCCTGCTCCCTGACCCACTCTTTCACTATTTAAGCCCTAATTTTATATCGAATGACATCTGGAAAAAAAAAAAGTCCCTTAATATAATAACCTGGTCATTCAGTACATTCAGGTCGTCAACTGACTTCATTTTATTGCCACATAATGTTGCTGAGCCTCAACCTGACCAACTGGAGCAACAATGCCCTGGAGATTACACACTGTACTCAAGGCTAGAGGTGGTCCTTTAATATTAATATTAAATTGCATGATTTTCTTTCTTGAACAGGAAGTGTACTCACTCACTTAATCATTTCCCGGACCGCTTAATCCTACTACTAGGGTCACAGGAAGGCTGGAGCTTATCTCAGCTGACACTGTGTGAATTCATGTTACAACCTGAACAGCTCACCAAACCATCGCAGGGCAACACACACCCAATCATTCACACTCATATCCACACCTAGGGGCAATTTTGAACAGCCAGTTAACCTAATGTGCATGTCTGGCATGGAGAACATGCACACTTCACACAGAAACTTTTTGCTGTGAGGCTAACCACTATGCCACCGTGTCGCCCATACCAGGCAGTGTATTAAAGTTAATGTATTCATATAAACCCATGATCTGAAGCACTGCCAGTACTAATACCAATTTGGGCCATTCTAAAATGTTCATATAACCAATTAGAGAAGAATTCAACAGCACTGTGGTATAAATACTGTATATATTAGTAAGTAAAAATATGGCTGTCATACAGGATGTCTATATCGAATATAGTGTTTGGAGAATGAATATAAATGCCTTGTTTTAAAAAGAATAATGCAATCTATAATTCATTCATTCATTCATTTTCTAAGATGCTTAATCCTAATAATCTATAAATATAATTTCAAATGTAGTTTTTCATTTTCATCCTTAGGCAAAGTTGGATCTTGGTTCTGGCGAGCGAATTCTACACTCAGACAAAGGGAACCCACTGAACGACTTGGCTTGGCACACAGTAGATCTTATCCATGACCGATTAAATGTAAACCTTACTGTGGACAAGCATTTCCAGACCAGCCAGAGACTTCCAGGCTCGGAGCAAGAGCTGGATATCAGTGATGGTTTATATATTGGTGGGACAGGAGGCTTGGATAAGGTCTATCTCCCTACTGATCTCACTGGCTTCCGTGGTTGCCTTGATGAAGTGCTGTTTAATCAACATAACCTCCTTTCATCACTTAGGCCACACTCTGGCTTGAAGAACATCTATGAGGTTTCTCTTGGATGCAGTCCACAGTTCTTTGCTAATGAAGAGGATGCAATCAGCTTTTTCAGTTCCAGGGCATATGTCTCCCTTCCTCCTTGGTCTGCACAACAAGAGTGGACTCTTGAATGTTCGGTACATACATCAGCTCAAGAGGGAATCATTATGTTCAATTCTGCTCGAGGAGGGAGCTTTGTTGCCATGGAGATCGACAATGGCTTACTCGTTGCTGTGGTGGGGCGAGACGGAATGAGAACGGAGCTCCGCTCTCTCACTTTCATCAGTGACAAGAAGTGGCACTATGTTAAGCTGTACTTCACTTCTAAAAGCTTGCAGCTAACCCTCGATGGAGAGACTGTGAAATCTAGTATCAAATCCAGATCAAAAAACTTGCATTTGAAAGGTTTTCTTTTCCTCGGAGGTGTAGATGATGCCACTCGTTCTGAAGTCAGAAAGGTGGGTCTGTATTCGGTGGCAGGGAAGCGCATTAAAGGTGGCTCCTTCAAAGGGTGCTTTCGAGATATTAAGGTCAATGGTATTTTAACAGGTCTCCCAAATGCTCTGGTAACCAAAGACATCTCAGTCGGCTGTGAACTCGAAAAGGAACCTCAGCTCAGCACCACTCTGAGCCCAACTACTGTCAGTCAGATTTTTCAATTCGCAACTCATTTACCATCAATAGATACGTCCACGCTTGCAAATGGTCTGATTCCTGGACACGGACTGAATTTCTTGCAACTTAGAAATCTTGTAGTCTCTGAGGGTGGTCGTGCATCCTTGGAATCAAAGCATATTAAAGTGAACCTAAATTTCAAGAAGCTCGGCATCCGTCAGTCTCAGATCATGTTTAGAATCGAGGAGCAGCCAGTGCATGGTCAGCTAAGGTTTGACGTGGACCAAGAGCAAGAAGAAAATACGTTCAGTATGCTGGATCTTTGGCATGGCAGAGTGATGTACATCCACGGAGGCTCTGAAGATCCACTTGACTTCTTCATGTTCTCCGTGTTCTCCAGTAGCAGAAAAGTGAAACCGAACTACCTCAAGGGAGAAAAGTTGTACAGCTTCAATGTGACAGTGATACCAACCAACGATGCCCCGGAATTGAGCCTACCTGAAGGAAACCTCTTTGTTCTACTTGAGAACTCTAGGAAGCGGTTAACCACTGACGTGCTGAAAGCCACTGATGTAGACAGTAACCCTACAGATTTGGTCTACTCTGTATTGGGAAATCTTAATGCTGATGCTGGGTTCCTGGAAACTGAAGATAACCCAGGTCAGGCAATCACTACTTTCCCTCATTCAGCTCTGGAAGCAGGAAAAATACACTATGCCCATACCGGTGTAAGGAACTCAAGGATAGTGTTGAGGGTTAGTGATGGAGAGAAGATCAGTAACACGGTGGTGCTAAGAATTATGGCAGTTAAATTGGAATACAGCGTTGCAAACAATACTGGCGTGGAGGTCACTCAAGGAGAAATGGCTCTAATAAACAGTACAGGGTTAGCAATTCAGACAAACGCAGTAAGACAAGTCGTGGATATTCATTATGATGTTGTTGAGCCACCAAGGTTCGGAGAATTACAGAAACTTCACTCAAACGGAGAATGGAAGTTCACGAATTCTTTTTCTCAACGCGTTTTGGAGAAAGACCGTCTGAGATACCTTAGCACTTTTAAGGATATTCAATCTGCTAATGTCACCGATCACTTCAAGTGTAAAGTCACAATTGCAACCCAAGCAACAGAGGAGCTGGTGTTTAATATAAAGACTAAATGGATTAATTACATTGTGGAGAGAAATGAAGTACTTGAAATGAACAAAATCAGGAGAGTTGCAATTGATTCGGAGCATCTATATGCTACGTCACGAGGTGTGGCGTTAAATGAGGACGAGATTTATTTCAAGCTGCTTTCTTCAACAGAGAAAGGGTTGATTTTGCTGAATAATGAAAAATTGGGTCTGTATTCTACATTTAGCCAAACAAACATCACTAACATGGATGTGGTGTATCAACTGATAGATAGACCGTATGAGAACACAAGTGACACTTTTGAATTTCAAGTGTTCAGCAAGCATGCGCAATCAACCAGTCATGTATTCAGGATAAATATCAGAGCAGATATCAACAGCATTTACCTTAAAAACAGTGGACTTTCAGTTTTTGAAGGCGAGAGCAAACTTCTTACAAATAACGAACTGTTTGCTGAGACTCTGAGTACTAAGGAAATCTACTACACAGTCACTGAGATGCCAAAACATGGCAAGCTGGCTCGTATCAACCTGTCCAGCTCAACCAAGGTTTATGATAATCTGGTGTCTTTTACCAATCAGGATATCATAGAGGAGCGCCTCATGTATGTCCATGATGACAGTGAAACAACTCATGATCAGTTCAGATTTATAGCTTCGACAAGTCCAATGGCAAAGATCCTCATCAACGAAGACGAGGCCAGCTCCAAAGATGGTGCCTTTAACATCTCTATACAGTTAGTAAATGACGAGAAGCCTGTTCGAATCGTTGATAAGGTGTTCAGTGTTGTCAAAAACGGACAGAGGCTGTTGACGTTGGATGACTTGTGCTACCACGATGCAGACTCTGACTTTAATGATGGACAGCTTGTATACACCCGCCGCGGGATCCCGATAGGTGATCTAGTGCTTGTAAATGACACTTCTCACAAACTCTACCAATTTCACCAAGAGGATCTGGAACAGAAGCGAGTGTTGTTTGTTCATCGTGGGATGAACGCTGGCCGCTTTGTGCTTTTTGTATCGGATGGCAAGCACTACATCTCCTCACTGTTGGACATCAACGCTCAGGAACCATACCTAAAGGTCGCCAACAATACAGGCCTGTTGGTCCAAAAAGGACAAGCCGGGACTTTTAGCAATGATAATTTTAGCGTGGTTACAAATATGGACATAAGGGAAGCAAATGAAATCAATTTTAGGATTAATGATGCTCCAAAACATGGTGGGTTGTTTGTAAATGACAACAAGATTGACTCTTTTACCCAGTATGAACTTAAGAATGCTTTGCTGTCATATCGACATGACGGCAGCAAGAATTTGGCTGATTTTTTCAGTGTCGTTGTGAAAGCAAAAGAGCTGCATGTGGACGCTCGTATCAGTGTGAAAGTCTACTTGGAAAGCCACCAAAAGCCACCTGTGATACTCAACAACGAAATCTTGGTGGTAGATGAGGGAAAACTGGTGAAGATTGAACGCAGTAAACTGGAGGTGAATGGTTATTAATGTCATTGTATTTCTATTCCTTCGGCCACTTAACATTTCGATATTAAAGTACAGGTCTTTTTGTTGTTGTGTTTTATTTTCCAGGTCACTCATGAAGCAAATTTGCCCAATGAAGTCATCTTTACAGTCAAAGTTGCTCCAATTTATGGATATCTGCGAAGTTTTATTACCAATAAAGAGCAATTCCAGGGAACAGAAGAAGACCCTTTAATGACCTTCACCCAACAGGACATCAACGCTGGTAATGTCCAGTATGTACAGATGACACCTGAACAGGTGAACGACTCCTTCATTTTGGAAGCCAGCAATGGAGTCGCAGAACTGAGTGGCATCATTATGTCTGTAGATATCATTCCTCAATACATACCTATTGAGGTGTCCAATATTACTCTGAAAGAAGGAGCATCCAAAGCACTGACCGAAAAGATAATTCGAGTTACCAGTCAGCATTTCTCTGGGCTCCACTTTGTGTACTACTTGTCAGAGGCACCAATGCATGGACGCATTGAGAACTCTCGTTTCCCAGGGACACCCACAACATATTTTACCAGAAAACAGGTACGATACCTAATATAATATAATCAACTTACAATAAACTCAAAACCAGGATAGAGTTACAGCCCAGTATCAAGCATGGAATGAATAATCCTCCGGAAGTTTTTTCCCCCCCTATAACAGTACGTTTTATTTCTTACACACTCTATCACTCTGACACTCACCGATTAGGGATGCGGGGAGGCTAGAGCCTGTGTAAGCCAAAACTGGGTGAAGGCGGGGTACACCCTGAAAAACTCACCAGACCAACACAGGGCCAACAACCACACAACCATTCACATTCACACTCACACTCACATCTAGGGGGAATTTGGAACAGCCAATTAGCCTAATGTGCATGTCTTTGGACTGTGGGAGGAAACCAGAGTACCCGGAGGAAACCCATGCATGCACTGGGAGACCATGCAAACTCCACACATAAACCCCATCGCCGAGCCCGGGACTCAAACCCAGGACCACTACACCACCATGCCGCATTCTTTTCTTTTATACAAGTATAATTCACATTATAACAGCTTTATGTTGCATCTTGAATACAGGCAAATAATCCAGTATTTCCTCTTAAACTACCATATTTCCTATTTCTAGCATATTAAAGTACACATAAATATAAATCTGTGAGTAGCAATACTTTTAAACTGCTGTTACAGAAAATTAATTTACACCGTGTGTTCAATCATAATAGATAATGTATTAAAACTAGTGTGAATACAGAGCTATAACTGAATAACCATCATCTCAATGAGTAGTTGAACATTTCTCATTCACTGAGTCACTCAAAGTTAAGGATTAGCAAAGGGGTTACACATTCTTAACTTTTAGTATTTGTATTAAAGTCTTACTCATAACAGTAACAAGACCCCTTTTTCCAGTCACTGCATATCACATCTTTTGTTTTTCTTTACTACACGGATCCAGGTGGAGCAGGAGTTTATCTACTATGTCCACGACAACTCGGAGACATTACAGGACCACTTCACTGTTATAGCCAATGCCACGGAGCTACGAAAACACAGCCATCCCAGGACAGTGCATGTCCAAGTCACACCAGTAAATGATGAACCTCCGGTTGTAACGGCCAACCAAGTCCTCAGGGTGGGTGCACTTCAGATAAATACCTCTGGATTCAGTACTGATTAGATGAAGGTTCTGGACACTAGAGAGGATGTAATGCGTGATGAATCTGTATCTGCACGCTTTCTTTTAAGACTCGTAATCCAGGAATGAAATTATAGCTCCCAGGTTATTCCGTTTCTTTAGGTTTGCTTTGTGCACAGGTGCATGAAGTGTAGTGTTTAAGTTTCTTTGTACCAAAGCGTTCATTGTAGCAATGGACATCTGCATAGAGTCTAACTAAAGCGTGGGTCTCTAATTTAAGAGACACCAGAACAACTGTACAGATCTCTGTTTAAAATGCCGTGGATTCCTCCAAGCATTCAATTACCACCGCTTCATAATGAAAGGTTATGCTCACTGAAGGATTAACAGAGTTTAGAGAAAATATTTCAGTCAGCTGACGTGTTGACCCTGTTAATTTACTCATCATCTGGACAGTAATGGGAACTGTACTCAGTTTGAGAGACTGTAGCTTGTTTTATGTTTTGGCTTCAGCTTGAAATCAGGTTTTCGTGAATACTTTAGGTAGCCACAAGAGGGCGCCCTGCAATAACATTTACAAATCAGAACCAGCATTTATGAAAACACCTGGTTAGTAGTGGATCCATGGAGATGCCTTTAACAATGCTATGAGAGAAAGGGGACTGATACACCTCATAGGGGTTAAAAATACTACCTAGGAGAGAGTGGATGTATGTCAGTAACTCAGTAAATCAGATTACTCTGAAACAGTTTCTTCACATGTCCGCTGATAGATGAATATGACTGGTTTTCTTGTCTTTTCACTACAGCAGACCGCAAGCTAACAAGATGTTGTGACTTTCTTAATGCAAAGACCGTCTCGCTGACTTGTACAAGCTGAATTTTGAACTTACTCATTACATTCATTCACATGATACGACATGGAAAACCTAGCTAGAAATGGAAATCTCACTCTGAAAATTCGGGGTCAAAAAGTCTCCATTCACGACGGTATGGTGACGTAGTAGTTAGCACGTCCGCCTCACAGAAAGAAGGTCCTGGGTTCAAAGTCTTGGGCTGAGTACAGACGTTTCCGTGTGAAGTTTAAAGGTCCTCCCTGTGCTTGCATGAGTTTCATCCAGATAATTTGGTTTCCTCCAACAGTCCATAGACATGCACTTTCGGCTAACCGGCTGGTCCAAATTGCCCCTAGGTGTAAGTGTGACGTGTTGTCCTTGCGATGGGCTGGCGAGCTGTTCAGGGTGTATCCTTCCATCACCCAGAGTCAGCTGAGACCGGCTCCAGCCTCCACACACAACCATTCACGCTCATATTCACACCTAGGGGCAATTGGGAACAGCCAGTTAGCGTAATGTATATGTCTTTGAATTGTGGGAGGAAAACGGAGTACCCGGAAGATACCCACACAAGCACAGGGAGAACATGCAAACCCCACACAGAAACGTCCTCGCCGAACCCAGGACCTTTTTGCTGTGAGCTGGACCTGGACCTGCTAGTCACTATGCCACCGTGCTGCCCTTTAATATAATCCACTCATTCTAGCATAGCATTGTTTTATAGTAACAGCTCATATGGCAGACATTTTCATAATCATTGATGAGGTGAACATTTTTTGGAAGACATGTGATTTGTAAGAGCTTTCATTTTCTGTACCATTTTCTGCTTCTTCCGTTTTCTTGGTAAAATGGCTGTGCGTGTGTTTGAGAGAGAGAGAGAGAGAGAGGCTGATAAGAGAATGACTTCTAATTGCAGCTCTAACCTAAGTGAGAACAGGAACTTGTCTCTCACAGCATTAAATTGAACTATAAACCATTAAAAGGTCATTAATGAATTAAGCGTTGTCATTGTTGGTGCGTTGTCAAGCGTTGTCACAACAGGTGCGACAGCACAGTATAACCTTTTTTTCACATAGCTGCTAAATAAATTAGCTGTTTTGATTTGTATTCATTCAGACCACAGTGTGATTTTTCCCAGTGTGCACATACGGCCATGTTTCGGTGACCTCGAGACCTCTTACAGAGAGAATGGGATGACCCTTCCTCTAGGGTGCTAATTGATATACTTACAAAAGCAAACATGAGTCATTTTTGTAATCAGGATTCTGTTTCATCGTCATGTCTGAAAGAGATGTGGGCGAGGTACACAGTGTAGTCTGTAAATAATTCGACAGTGATGTTCCTTGTGCTTTGGCTTTGTGAGCTGACACACCAGATTGGAATTAAACTATGACTTAGTTAGTTTACATCAAGATCAGTGACGTTTTATTGCAAATCCACAGAGTGTTAGATGGTTTACTGTAACTTTAATGTTTCATCTTGAAATAATAATAAAGTAAATAAGAATTATTAAAAAAAGATTGAAAGTGAAATAAATTTAATTTATTTCTAGTCATCATCATCATTTGCGGAACTGCTTAATCCTACTACTAGCCTATCTCAGCCGACACTGAGCAGAGGCGGGGTATACCCTGAAAAGCTCGCCAGACCATCACAAGGCAACACACGCAACCATTCACACTCACACTAATGTCTAGGGTCAATTTAGAACAGCTAATTAGCCTCTTGTGCATGTCCACACAGAAACACCCAGACCCGTAACTCGGACCCAGGACCTTCTTGCTGTGAGGTCGAACAGTTCGCCAGTCCATCACAGGGCAACACGCACACACAACCACTCACACTCACACCTTGGGGCAATTTGGAACAACCAGTTAGTCTAATGCACATGTCTTTGGACTGTGGGAGGAGAACGGGGTACCCGGAGAAAACCCAAGCAAGCACTGGGAGAACATGCAAACTCCACACAGACACACTCTTGCTGAGGACGGGACTCGAACTCAGGACCTTCATGCTGTGAGGCGAACGTGCAAACCACTACACCACCGTGCACTACACAAACATTCAAACTCACACTCACACTCACACCTTGGGGCAATTTGGAACAGCCAATTATACTGATGTGCATGTTTTTACTCACTGAAATATTATCCTGGTCGTATCATTAGTATATGTTGTTATGGTGTCTGCAAAAATGTTTATCGTCTTGTTATATTTGTCAGCATAAAATGGTACCAGTCGACTGAATCTCACAGTATATCTGTTTATTTGAGCTAGGTTTGGGTCGGCTCCATGACTGAAATCACTCCTGTAGATCTGAATGCAGAGGATGATGATACAGCTCCAGAGCAGTTACATTTCCTCACCACTCAGCCCAGTAACGGTCACCTGGCTCTGAAAAGGGCTCCCACTCGACCAGTCATGAACTTCACTCAAGCGCACATAAACCAGGGACAACTACTGTTCGTGCACAGTGGTAAGCTAAGCTATCACGCATGTGTACTTTCATTTGGTAAAAAAGAGAAAGGTAGAGGAAAAGCATTTTGAAGCAGACATGATTTTGATGCTCCTCAAAGCCCAAAATGCCTGAATGTTATTATCCAAATTATTCAGCGAAGGACCGTTAGGTTTTGATGTATGATTGAGAAAAATAAGAAGTCTATGTTTGGTGTAGTGTGCAGTTTCTGATGAAATATCAAGCTCTGAAAATAGGTCCATGTTTCAGGGCACAGGGGTGATGTCTCAGACTCATGGGGAAAAAAAACATAGGGCTGGGCAATATATTAATAAATTATCATATCGCGACGTAAGCGTTTGTACTGACAGACAACTTATTGGGGGCAGCCATGGCCTTATAGGGGCAGCCATATCATAATGGTTAGAGTGGTTTTGAGACTGAAAGGTAACTGGTTCGATTCCCAGACCAGCAGGAAAAATTGCGGGGGTGGGGGCTCTCCCCATCCTCCACCTTCATGACTGAAGCGTCCTTGAGCAAGGCACCTAACCTCCAACTGCTCTCCAGGCACTGCAGTGCAGTGCGACTGCCCACTGCTCTAAATAAATAAAAGAACAGCTGAATATTGTAATTAAGTAACATTGTAAACTTTGCTTTAAAAATGAACAGTGCTGCAGTATTATTGCCTCTGATCAATGCATTAATGGGGTCTGTGTAATGTAGCATGACACATAGATCTAGCTTAAGAAAAGAAGCTTAAATAAGAGTGCACAAGAGGGGAGACACGCTGGCGCAGTGGTTAGCACGTCCGCCTTGCAGCAAGAAGGCCTAGGTTTGATTCCTGGGCTTGGGGCGTTTCTGTGTGGAGATTGCATTTTCTCCCCGTGCTTGGGTGGGTTTCCTCCGGGTACCCGGTTACCTGCAACAGTTCAAAAACATGCACAGTAGGCTAATTGGCAGTTCCAAATTGCCTGTAGGTGTAGGTGTGAGTGTGAATGGTGTTTGTGTGTTGGCCCTGCAACGGTCTGGTTCGCCCAGATTTGGCTCAGTTAGACCCCAGCATCCCCATGACCCTAATTAGGAATAAGCATCTTAGAAAATGAATGAATCAGTGAGTGCACAAGAGTGCATGCGTGCCCCCTGGCTTCTTAGCATCTGTATACTTCAAATACAGATACAGACTTAAATACAGACTACATACTTCTACATGTACCGTCAGGTTTATACACTAAACATTATTTTCCTGAAATAATACAAATCATGATAAATATCATCTCTCACTCACTCTTTTGCTGAACCGCTTAATCCCATTAGGATCGTGGGGAGGCTGGAGCCTATTTCAACTGACACTGGGTGAAAGCAGGGTACACCCTGAACAGTTCGCCAGACTAACGCTGGGCAACACATACACACAACCATTCACATTCCCACTCACTCCTAGAGGCAATTTGGACCAGCCAGTTAGCCTAATGTACTTGTCTTTGGACTGTAGGAGGAAACCAGAGTACCCAGATGAAACCTTGCGCAAGCATGGGGAGAACATGCAACCTCCACACAGAAACGCCTGTGCCCGGTTCTTGAACCCACTAACCACTACGCCACTTTGCTGCCCATGATAAATATCGTTACCGTGAAAAAGTATCACGATATTATTTTTAGGTCAAATCGCCCAGCCCTAACACTGCACTCTTTTACAGAGTATTCCAAACCTTTCTTGTTTGCTTGTTGATGTATAATAGGTATGGGTAGCAAGAATCTGAGAACTTTTTTCTTTCTTTCCTTTAATATTAACTTACCAATTCATCCCTTCAGGAACCCTAGGAAAAATAAGAGCACCCCATTATTAATTTCACACTGCAAATGAAAACCATAAACTCTCAGCTTTCCCAGTGGTACGGTTACAGGTGAACTGTTATCCACAGTAAGTCTGCTTTATTGCCTTCTCCAGGAGCCACGGCTGGAGGGTTTAACTTCCAAGTGAATGATGGGGTAAACTTTGCTCCCAGGCAGATAGTCAGTGTAACGGCTCGTACGCTTGTGCTCCATATGGAAAGGAGTGGTCCACTCAAGGTCTTTCCAGGTAAGCTATTGCACAAATATTGCTCAAGTACAACTGACAAAAAAATATATAAGAACACCACACTTCTCACACTGCAGTTTATTTTAGCAAATAGTAAAAAAAAAATCCATTTAGAATTATAAGATATAATAAAGTGTTCGGGAAGGGAATAAGGAAGATGGTTGAATTCTGATTAACCAGCTCATATCTTCACTCTAAACCATGCCTTCCTTCCTTTCGGCTTCTGTACTGAATTTCTCTGTTTTATTAAGAACTCCATACATATGAGCTATGACCATAAACACCCTCTGTAATAGCCTGCAACCTATGAGGCAAAAATCTTTTGAGGATTTTCCACTTAGCACAGCACATCTTATGGTAAACACGTTATGTTGAAAAGACTCCAGACTTGATTTAGTAACTCTCAGTAATATGCCGGATTTAAATACCTAGCTTTAAAAATAGCTGCCTACTCACTGTTTTGTCTAGAACGGTATATAAAACATCTGGCTTGCTTGTTTTCTGTCCTGTAAGTATGTACTTTTAATAATCTTGTTGGCACATTCAGCAGGGGCTTTCAGGCAGTGACTGGTGCCAGATATACGACTCATCTACAGTCTGAACTTACAGCTTAGTATAAGAGTTTACTTCGCCCATGGTTTTTAAGCCATGAAAAAAAACGTAGCTTGAATTTCAAGCTGTAAACAATAAATAGAATTCCAAAATGTGAATAATGTTAAAATCTTTTAATAGATTGATTGAGTAACAACAGAAATGTCAGGAAAGATGACTAATGGTACTGACTAGTAATGACTAATGATACTGACTAAAAACAGGGTTAGACTTCTGCCTAGAAGGGGTAAAAGGGGTGGAATAAGTTCAAAAGCAGAGTCAGACACTATTTTATTATTTGTAACCTGAAATGTTATATTGAAGGAATATTAATAAAGCCTAGCACACTACAAATTTTCCTTGAATGTCGTCTGCATTTTCTCTTTCAAACCTTTGCTTGCGACTGTACTTTATAGCTGTGTGGGGGGAAGAAAACACACTCCCTGTGTCCGATATCATTCACCTGTTCACTACCCCCTACTCACTATATAGGGAATTAAATGCAGGGGACTGTATAGTGAGCTCAACAGTGTTAAAGTGCTTTTCGACACTATTCCATGGTGCTGTTTATTACGTAATGCTGGCACACAGTTAAAACGTAACAGGTCAACGTTAAGTGGGCTGGTGGTTTGCTGCTGCCTTTTATTAAATTAAATTTAAGGATTTAGATCGATTTCTTTCACTGCAAGTTTAATTTTCATATTTTATGTCCTATTATTATTATTATAATTTTTTTTTTGTTCTTAATACTCTCACTCACTCATTTGCCAAATCTCTTAATCCTGGGCAAAGTGTGGGGTACACCCTGATGAGCTCCCCAGACCATAACAGGGCCAACACTCACACTCAGTCTTAGGGGCAATTTGGAACAACCAGTTAGCCCAATGTACATGTCTTTGGACTCGGGGAGGAAACCGGAGTACCCAGAGGAAACACATGCAAGCACAGGGAGAACATAACAGACAGAAACGCCCGAGCCTGGGACTCAAACCCAGGAACTTCCTGCTGTGAGGCAGACACGCTAACCACTACACCACCATGCCACCCTCTCTCCTTAAAAAGTTAAATGCAAACAAGGGCAAATTAAAATTACTCCACTGCTGTCTCTCTACTTGTCTGTCAGGCGTTTTTTTCCATCAGCCCAAACACAAGGAATGACGGTAAATTTTGCTTTTACACTAGTGTTCACAACGCTTTGTTTATTTATTTATTTATTTTTAATTTTGATATACTGTAATAATCTCGCAATTAAAACATTTTCCATACAAAGGAAAAATTTAATCCACACAAAGTGAGCACACACACACACACTTGCAGCAGTAGGATGTCACACATTGTGGTGCCTGGAAAGCAATTGGGGGTTATGTGCTTTGCTCAAGGGCACTTCAGCCATGAAAGTGGAGGAAGTGGAAGGTGCAGCTCACCCCCCCCACATTTTTCCTGCTGGTTCGGGAATCAAACCAGCGACCTTTTGGTTCCAAACCCGCTTCTTTAACCATTAGGCTACAGCTGCCCCCACACATTGAAGGACACATTAGGTGCACAATATAGTTCTCACTATACAGTACATTCGGACACCACTACAAAATGGCAAATTCATTATACAGTGCACTACATAGTACTACAGAGTAGTGAGCGATTTTAGACAGAGGGAAGGTTTATCTAATGTACATTCACTGCGTTCTTGATTTCTCCTAAGATAAAATGTCCTGTTGCCATGGAAACCAGTTTTTCCCTCTTTTATTGGTTACTGTCTATGTGCATAAAAAACATCATTAATATCTTTGGATTGTTTTTCCATCTTGTTAAAGCAATGAGAGTGCCCAGTGCTATGAGTGACATGCACAATAAGAATAAATAAATAAATAAATTAAATTAAATTAAATTATCATGGGACTTGACACATGATGTTGACTGTAATGGAGGAGGAAGTATTTATCCTGATCAAATGTTAAGCTGTACAGTGGTGTAAATGTTCTTTCTTTCCCTTGTATTCCCAAATGAGCTGTTGTTGTCTCAACCACATTTATTACAGACATACACTGAAAAGGGAACACAGTGCTGATGAAAGGATTGTTGTTTTTTTATTTTAAATGGGTGTATTTCAGTAGAGTACCTCCCCTACAGGCCTTATAATCTGGCTTGCTTTATAATTATAATTATATTAAAGAGACAAAATCCAGATTCGTGAACTCTGCTTCTTTCTAAGTTGTTTCTTTTCCTGTGAATGCCATCTAAAGAGTAAAGCCTTAATTAAGTCGAAGATGGAAGTTTGTTACTCATCTGTAGCTCAAATACTCACAAATGTATAAAAGGTGTTGCCACAAAAACTCAAACGCACTTAGGCATCAAAGCATCCAAGATCACAATAATGTGGTAATGTTTATAGCAAGTGCCAGACGTTTGCCGTTGCTTTGACTGCGTATTTTAACAGCTGGAGTTCATCTGGGGTAATGTTTAGCCTTGTTTTCATACCAGGCGCTTCATCCTCCATTTCAAAAGAGGTCCTCAAAGCAGCAAGCAATGACAATGACGGCAATTCAAACCGCACCATTGTTTTCACCATTGTTAATCCCCCGAAGTTTGGAAAGCTGGTGACAGTGCAACCAGACAAGTCTGTAACTGAGGTTTCATCCTTCACACAAGAAATGGTGAGTGTTTTAAAACCTCATGCTTCATTTGCATGGAAAGGTGGAAGCCAATAAAGTATATATTTATCTGTATTTTGTGAGAAGTGACAGAGATGATACTCAATTGAGAAAACATAGTAGTGCATACCCCAAAACCACATCCTGTGACTCACATTCGGAACAGTTAAATGTTCCAAACTACCTATTGAGTGAAGACCACACACAAAAAAAAAAGTTAAAGACCAGAACAAGCTCTATCAAAGAGATCAGTGAAGCGGCTGCAGTGACCAATGAGAAAGCACAACTTTCCAGTAAAACACTATTACTCATATAAAGAATGTAAAGTGTGCAAAGTGATAATTTTTGTTATGAACACACACACACACATATA
>JBCNYH010000025.1:28957068-28979314 GCA_039654325.1 Tandanus tandanus
ACTTCCAGTTAATGTTCGGGACTCAGACACAGTCTCTGTTTTTAAGACTAGGCTGAAAACTTACTTGTTTAGTCAAGGATTTTGTTAATAGCCTTTTATTAGGTAAAGGAGCAGATCTGGTGGTTCTCAGGCATAGAGTTCTGGTAAACTGTAGCGTTGGGATGCTGTCGCTCCCTCACTCTACATGCTCACCCGGGTCCGTTGACAGTGGAGTGGCTGATTGCCCAACGTTACAGGGCGCCCTCATGTCTGCCTTCCTTCTGGTTTCTCTCTTTTTAGTTATGCTGCCATAGTCAGTCATGACGGAGTCCCTGCTTGCACTCAGCACTAATAAACTCTTCTTTTACCATTACACTGTTCTGTGCGTACCTAACAACCTCCCTCTCTCTCTCCCTCCCTCCCCCTCTCTCTTTCTGTGTTTTTGCTGAGGTACACATACTGCTTCTGGGATGCCGGTGATCCTGATCCTCCTGATCCTTCTGCTTTCTGAGTCCTGTGGTCTGTCCTGGTGTGCTGATGCTGGCTGGAGTTCTCATCTTGGAAGCTCGTTGCTCCTGCTGATAAAGATCCATATGGGCTTAGATCTGCACTCAGAGACTGTGAACATGATTTTTCACTGCTGGTGATATAAACTCTTTTGCTACAGTTATTTAGGACCTACAGTTGTGGTATAACTAACCGGACTACATGTATGCATGCTCTGTTGAGTCAGCATTTTCATATCCAGTAAGGGGTCATTCACAGATTTTGTACATTCCTAAGTAGAAATAGATTTTTACATAGAAAGAATTTTACTTTTTGACTGTTAACTTTATTTTAATCCTTGATAAGTATATAATTAGCCAATAAACCCAACGAGAGATTTGATGAAAGAAATAAAATTGAAGCAATTTAAATAAATAATTCATGCATATTTATACATGATTTATGCCAATTTATATACATTTATTATTATTTTTTATGAAATAAGGAAACACTGGGCATGGTCATTATAACAAATCAACTCTCACTGACTTTTATTAACACTTTGACTGTTTTGTCTTTTTTTTTTTTGGTCCGTGGTAATTAAAGGATGTCTTTCAGTTGAAACTGGTCCTGTCCTGTCCCATGTTCCTGAAAGCCAGTAAAGAATTTTTGAGACTTGTTTAAAGAAGGCTTATTCATTGTCTCGACCAGCAGAAAAGCAAGACCCTCAAGTTGCAATCAAATAGCAGCAGGTTCTCTTGGCATGGTGCCCCGATGTTCATCCTGCTGAAAGCAGAGTGTGTTTGTGTTTACAGGGAGAGCTGAGGACTGAATAACTGTGCCAGGGCCAAAGAGACAAAGAGCCAAGCCTGGCACACAGACCATATTCCCACGCCATGGCCTTCAGGCAGCGAGTACTCCCAGTACCTTAACGCTCAGAACAGGAGCTCACAGTTTCCATTCCTCTAAACGGTTACTAGAATATCCAGAGTTAACACTAAAACTTAGCTGGAAATATGTTATATCTTGCATGCAACACATTCAGAGACCATGGCGTTGGAAAGCCTCCGCTAGTTTAATACTACACTGCAGTCACATAATAATCGACATCATTTATCATTAACAAGAAATCAAGTGCTCCTTTAAGAAGATAAAGACAGTGGTAGTACATTACATCACTCACACACACACACACAGACACGCATGCAGTGTAACGAGGACTCAAACTCAAATGACCAAGATCTAAGGTGTCGCATTCTTCTGTTTATTACCAAAAATAATTTCTGCACAATAGGACATTTGTGTGACAAAAGTGGATCATATGATAGTGAGAATCAAACTGCTATGGAAGCCTACAAGGCAAAGCAACAAAAGTATTAACATGTGAAAAATACTCAGATTTACTCAGAGGAAATGTGTTTTACTATCCGAGTGCTAACACCCAGGCATTTGTGTCAAAATACTATGGCTAAGAGAAACTATTCCATGGTACATGGTATCAGGTGGTATACAACAGCAAAGATAATATAAATTACCAAATTTTGTTACGTAAGAGATCATGAAATAAACCCCGACAGGTGGATCATAACCTCAAATGTTGCATCACCCTCACTCACGCACTCATTTGCTAAACCACTCAATCCTACTACTAGGGTTGCGGGGAGGCTGTGCCTGTTTCAGTAGAGGTGGGCCACAACATGAACAGCTTGCCAGGCCATTGCAGGGCCAACGCACATACACAACCATTCACACTCATATCCACACATAGGGGCAATTTGAAACAGCCAATTAGCCTTAGTAGACTTTGGATCTTTGGACTGCGGGAGGAAACCCATGCAGGTATGAGGAGAACATACAAACTTCAGACAGAATCGCCCTCACTGAGCTGGGACTCGAACCACTATGCCAGCGTGCCGCCCGTTGCATTACCCTAAAAGGCCATATTTAGCAATAATGACTGGCTCACTGTACGTAATCCCACTTATTGCACAAGTACTAAAAGAACAGTGTTTTTTAATTGTGTTAAAATGACTTATTGTTTCCTCTGATTATTTTCTTCAAAGCAATGACCTGTTATAAAGAAATGAAGATCATGATCATTAAAAAGGTCGACAGAAAGATAATTTATGGGTTTAATGCTTAAACCCTAATGTTTCCGGACAACATTGTTTCCAGATCATGGGATTTGTAAGGCAGGAACTCCACATAACCTAAGACTGTGTAGTGATTAATATGGGGAAGTGGAACTATATTTTTTATTTATGGAAGCAGTCGAGTGTCAGCACTTTGTAACTCACAGTGGTTTGAAAAGTTCAGGAAAGAAGAGTTCATGCTTGTTCCAGATTCTTGGTAAAATAATGAGCTGGATTTTTTCGTGTGTGTGTGAGAAAGAGGAAGGAAGAGACCAGGAATCCAAGCTGGTGAAAGATGGACTATGATTATGATATAATATAAGTGATAACATGAACTAATATGTATCTCCATAAGTAAGACCGCCTGTTTTTCCTTAATTGTTTTTTTAATAAGTTCTTTTTTCACTCATTCACTGTTTTGCTGAACCGCTTAATGGGCAAAGGCAGGGTACACCCTGAACTACTCGCCAGACCATCGGAGAGCAACACACACACACAGACTTTCACAAAACTTACGCTCTTATCCACACCTATAGGCAACTTGAAAGAGCCAATTCGCTTAATGTGCATGTCTTTGGACTATAGGAGGAAACTGAAGTACCCTGAGGAAACCCACACAACCATGGGGTGAACATTCAAAGTCCACACGGAAACGTTGGAGCCTGGGTATTGAATCCAGGACCTTCTTGCTGTGAGGCAGACATGCTAACCACTGCCCCACCGTGTAGCCCATTGAACAACCCTGAAAAAGCTTAATGATTAATTTAATTCACCTTGACATATACTTCTGTGTATCTGACGGTTTTGAAAATGTCCAAGATTTAACATCACCATGCATGCGGCTGAACAATTCCATCAACAAGAATACAGTCAACAAGGGATTTAAGTAATGCACTGGACTGAGACAAGATGTTCACTCTGACAAAGAAATTCAGAGAAACGAGTCAGGTTAGGAATGGAAGTGCAGTGGAACAATCAAACCCCATCTGCAGTTCCTTAGTGAAGTTCTTGCTCAGCATCTGACCGAGAAATCTGGCGTCGAATTGAAAGCATAGTCGGAGACAGAAATTCTTGTTTGTTCAGCAGGAAGGCAAAGAGTTATTACAAGCAGCAGAATCCAGAAGGTGACTGGGGATGTGAAAGAGGCAGGAGATAATTAACATCAGATTCAGAATGGGAAATGCAATCATATCCTTTTTTCTTTCACTACTAATGATTTAACATTCACTGTTTTTCCCCTATGAACTTTATTGACACTAAAAGTCCACATAAAATGTAAAGACACAAATGTAATCACTGTATGGATGAGATCAGAAGTGTACATACACATCACATTGGCCAAATCTCAACCAGTAGTGGAGCTACTTAGCTACTTACACTAGAGGTGCGATAGAAAAAAGACTGATGCGAATCAATCTTTTTTGCAACTTTTGAAATTCGCATCAAGATGTTTTGTGACTCCATATGCAAGCGAGTATTTTGCATCTTAAATACGTATATATTGCAAGAAGGTCGCATGACAATTTTGCGACTGATCTGCAATTGGTTTGCGGATGTTTTTATTATTATTTTGTTTGATGAAAAAAAGCGAACCTCCTGTCGTAAAATCACTCGTGTTTTGTTCAATTTTGTTCTCAAACCATTCTCTTTTTGTTTGTACATTATTAGCATGAATAAAATGCAAATTATGACAAAATATACAGAATATGGCAGATGCCCACAAGTCTCAAACTTTCCATGTGGAAGTCTCCAACTTGTCGCTTTTCCTTGCGAAAAAAATCGAATAATTTGCAAGCAAAACCACAACTTTGTGACCTTCTTACAACGTGTGCGGACTGTTTGAGAAGAGTTTGAGGCTATTCTGTGTCAGAGCCTCGTTTTTTTTTGACATTTGTAGAAATTTCAAACTTGTGATTTTTTTTGCGATGAGTTCACAAACCAGGCGACCAAAATGCGATGCAGAGAGACAAATTTGAGAACATTTTAAGAATAAAAAGTGACTGTCGCGAATTGCTATTCATGTCAGTCGCTTTTCTATGGCACCTCTAGCGTGATCACCCCCTTAGTGCCGAAAATCAATGGAATAGTTCATTTTGGGATACAAGCATGAAATTTGTTTAATCTTTTTCAGGAAATTACCCTAGCTGTCTCGAATTGTCAATATTCAACATGGCGCCCACATGTATTTATTTTTTAATGCTTGGCGGATGATCACGTTGATCATGGTAGAGAGCAATAGAGCTTAACAGACCTTAACAGAGTATAACAGACCATGATGCGCCATCATAGGGGATCTTGAACCTGGAAATATTCTTCAGTTCCTTCAAGTTTCATCTCTTGGATGCACCCTGCCTCCTTTTCATACTCCAAGCGTGCTCAGATTGTGGAGCTCCACGCTTTTTTGAATCGCAGAGATCTCGGCCATCATGTGCCAGTGTAAACCCAGGGTAATAGGAAAGAAAACTATCATGAATTCTATAAAGGTTTTGTTCTTTTCTCGAATATCTGGTATTTTTAAAAGTGAATATGTCCAAATTATTACCAGCCATATGAAAGATACCTGAGCCCAGAGACATGCTATAAACAAAGGAAGAAAGTTAATCAAGCAACTGATATGTCAAAACTTCAATTTTCTTGAACTGAATGGAGAGAACTCAGGAGGGTTTAGTGTTGACGTAAAAATTGAAAAATGCTTTGGATCCCTTGTTGTACATACATTTGTTACGAGGTGTTCTCAGTGAGGCTCTGTGTAGTGAAAACTAAACATAGCAGCTTTGGATTAGCAGAAAAGCAGCCATCTTTAAAAATCTAAATTTTTGATGTCCAATGTTATTTTATGATCGAGTAGTAGTATTTGAACTTCTGTACCAAATTTTTGCAACAAGCCGCTGCACTACAGTCCTTAAATGTACTTCCAGAAAGTTTTTCATTGTCCATGCGATCAGCTGAAAACTTTCATCAAGCCTGAAGGTGTCAAATTTGGAGTGGGTCTTCATTTAGTCTGCGGTATATAAAACACACTTAACCTGCAGACATCAACACTGGTGCTCCAGCAAATTCCAGTCTGTGGCAGATCTGGCCATTGGTGATTCCTAGTTTATCTCTAACCTTCTGATCCAATTTCCTTTTAGCTGAAAGTGACAGTTGGGGTCTTGTTCAAGCCCTTGGCAAAGTGGCTTCAACTCCCAACTGTCTGAAGTGATTTACAGTTGTTTACAAGTGGTTCCAGGAAACATTCCTGACTTGTAAATCTACAATCCTCTTTCTGAGATCTGCACTGAGCTCCTTGGACGTTCCTACTGTATTGTGTGGCTAATCATGATATTTTACCTCGAGTATCACTAATCATAGCAGTGATTTGTGCAAACGTTGACCCATACCTCACCACACATCAGGGGTCTCCAACCTTGTTACTGTAGGGCTTCCTGCAGGTTTTACAGTTGACCCTCCAAAAAAAAACCTCCCACATTCCAAAGGTAAATAGTGGACACTCATTGACCCTAAACTTTTGAAGCCCTTAAGGTTGCTATTGAGCAATAGATGTCCGCTGTTCCACCTGACATGACCTGTCAAGCAACAGCAGCCTTTAGAAATCACCTCCAAGCGTGTATAGACAGTGATGGCCACCATTTGGCGGATGATCTCTTTAAAACATACATAAAAACTGTACTGAATGAAGTTTCAACTGAGCAAATAATTTAATTATCTTTAACAATTTTCGTTTAGCTTTGAAATATGGGAGGTTTTATTGGGTCTCTCTAGCTTCTTAAGGCAATAATTCAATGGTCAGTTGTGCAGTATTAGTGTGGGAGCCAAAGTCTTCAGGAATTTAACACTCCAAGAGTGGTTTCTAGACCCCTGCCATACATCCTTTCCTTGTTTATGCTTTTGAAGACATTAGGAAATAAACATGCGCACAACTATTACTGCAATTTTAGGGTGATCCTGCAATTTCATTGCAATAAGCACCTAACTTTACAACATGCATCACAGTGTTTTTTTTTTGTTGTTTTTTTTTATTTTTATTTTTTTTAAATCTGCTGCAAAATTTTATACTGCAACAATCATAAATAAATAAATAATAATAAAATAAAAATGTTGGCACAGAGTAGCTACTGTTATAGTCAATCCTAAACACTAACAGGACTTCACAGTTTAAGACATTTTTGTACATTCAGCAGCAGTGATTTAATAATCCAAGTGGATGTAGGCATATTTCTGACCCAGGATGTATAATTTCAGAAATAAATTTTGATTTCAGGAAACACTTAATAAATTAATACTTCTGCACCAAATTCTTTTTTAAATTCCTGTTAAAGATGCCAGTTGGGAATCATTTATCACCAGAAAACAAAAAGCTCTGAGAAACTTACTTAAATTACTAAAATTCAATGATACCATGACATTCACATACATTATGAGTGTATACAAACTGTATAATCTGCCCTGATATACCATTAAAAGAAATTAAAAACATTTTGTGAAAAATCACATTATTAAAGATGGCAGTGACTCTTACCTTCAACACCTTCACGTGAACTGTACCTCCAAGGCTCGGTTGAACTGTTGACTCATTTAGTGCAGTATGGACTTAAAGGTTTTGTTGAAAAACCTCAGCTTCAGATTTCCTGAAGTACTGAGTGGATTACTACTGAATAACAACTGCATTTCAAAAACAAAAGGCATCATAGGTGCAGTCAGATGCAGGGTTTATTTGGGGAGGGGGGGAGAGAATGGACAGACAAGATGATTTCTTAATGACAATGTTAAATAAAACATTTATGATTAAATAAATGAAATTCTCAGTCCTCTCCGAGGATAGATCTGTGTCCGGTTTGTCACATGTGCCCATGATGAAACATAACAGAAGTGGAGTCCTGAGTGAAATGAGCATTTTAGTTTGTTATCTCTTCCTTTATTTAGACCCCTGCACGGCGACCTTGATCCATGTGTCATGGGAATATTTTCATATCTCTTTACAAATGATTAAATAATCAACCTGGCCCTCAACTGTTTTTACTTTAATCCTGTTCACTGAACTGTTACTGAAAATATCTCCTTGGGGGGAGTGGTCAGTCTGACTTCCACATTAGGCCATGATTCTGTTCCCACGTCTTCTCCTTAAGGAACACGGCCAACCTCCGTATTAATTTAGCAGCCAGGTCAAAAAATAAGGCTTTATAAAACATCTTAGAATAAGTACAATATATATCATGTATATAACATTAATTAAAAGAAGTTATAAAAATATCAATAAAGACAGGGCTGAAAGGCACGGCAAAGTGAAGACAGCTACTCATCGGATCTCTGTAAACATTTTCAATAAGCTCACCTAACCTGGGAACACTCGTGTGTGCTGAAGGGTGGCACCAAACAGTGCTGGGGGTCCTGATGTGATTTAGAATCCGAGCTCATGAGTAAATAAACTACTGTGTTAGTAAAGCGGAAATTGTGCTTTCCGGAGGAATGCTTGTCATCCAGAGCACTATTAGTTCCATAGAACTGTAAAGCAATGCTCTCCTAGCTGTCAAAAGCCTCTGCCCGCACCCATTTATCTGGACACCTCTCCTTAAGAGGGTCAACGCTATCTTCTCACATACTTTCCCCCTACGCTTTATTTAGCCCCGCTTAACTGTGACGAGACACTCGTCATGCGGCCAAGAAATTCAGAGAAATATCAGAGAGGAAGAGTCTCTCGGTTAGAAGCAGAGGCAGGCTAAAGTTCACCTGGCTCGAGGGGAAAAAAGGCATGTGGTGGATCTAGGCATTGTCGTACTGCCTGAGCGCCTCCTCCAGCTTGCCTGTAACTTTCTGGAAGAAACTGATCTGCTGCTGTAGGTAGTGCTGCATCTGGGCCTTGAAGTCGCGCACGCGGATCTGGTGGAAGTGCTGGATCTCGGCGAGCGTGGCGAACGAGATGATGTTGCAGCGCTCGGTGATGCCTTCAGCCTGCTGCCGCTCCATCTTGCCTTCCTCCACGTGTTTCTGGCTCTCCTTCACTTTGGTCAGAGCACCTGTGGGAACATACCGGGGACAGATGTTAGAATAATACGAAAACAGTGCAAAGCAAAAAGGGGAACACGAAGGGATGTCTTTGTGAATAATAACTGCTGAATTATTAAAACTCCTGCAAGTTAACTTCCTTCACATACGCAACTCAAATCCTAAGAAAGTAATAGTGTGAAACACACAGTACCCAAAACTATCAGTCACATACTTCTCATTCTGCACCCATAATGCACTGGGTCACTTTTGTGGTTTCTGTTGCAATGTATATTTTTTGCTGAGAGGTTCACATGCCCACTGCAGAATCTGTTCGCTAGGACAAACATCCCCTCACACTTACAACTACATCACACCTAGGGGTGACATGGAATATCCAATTAGCCTAATGTGAATATTTTTAGACTATGAGAGGAAACCAGAGCACCCTGAAGAAACCCACACAAGCACAGGAAAAAGATGCAAACTCCACACAGAATTGTGCCGAAATTTGCCGAACCGCTAAATTCTATTAGGGTTGAGCGGAGGCTGGAGCCTATTACAGCCTACATTGGGCAACGGCAGGGTACACCCTAAACAGCTTGATATACCATCACACAACCATTCACATTCACACCTGGGGAAATTTGGAACATTCAATTAGCCAAATGTGCATGTCTTTGGACTGTGGGACCCCATAGCACCTCCTTGCTGTGAGGTGGACATGCTCACCACCACGCTAGCGCGCCGCTCAGAAGGATGGTTAAAAACCCTACATAAAAGCAGCATTTGTTTGTTTTTTTTTTTTATTACACATTTATTTCCCTAAAGTAGTGGATGTTTATCGTTATGTTTCATTAAGCCTCGTCCCTTTTGTAAATGTAATGTTCATGTACAACATAAAAGCCTAAAATCATTGCAAGAAAACTGTAACTTGCACATAGTGAGGTTACATTTAACCACGCTGTTACTGTACGCTTGCGTATTGCTTAATAACTGAAATGCCATGCATTTTGAAATTGATGAAAGACCACAGACGTTAGCAAACACTGCAGAAAATTTCTTTACACATCAGTATGATTTACTTAAGTCAATTACAAAGAGAAAATGTTTGCAATCAACTCCAATGTAATCAACATTGCTTGTAGAGTCAAGTAGGAGTCTATTTCTCTGCTTGCCATAAGTGACGTGTTAGAGGTTTATTCGAGAAATACTACATAATACTATATTTAAGTTATTATTATGTGAATTCTACAATTGAAAGACCTACCAAAACTGAATCAAACAGAAGCTTAATACGCAAAATACTGAACAAATGAACGTAAATAGACTAAGAGTCTATTACGTGACAATGTCAAAGATGTTATTCATTATTGTGCCTTTGGAATATTCCTGTATAGTCTGAAGAAATTCGATTTTCTAATGATTTAATAAAAGAATATTATAGATTTAAGCACTGACTGGTGTTAACTCTAGTGCTGCTCCTTTAAGGACTGAATCAACTTCAGTTCTGGAGACAATAAATAAATAGTGTGTTTCCTGACTATGTTCAGAAAGCAGGAAAGGATAACACTGGGTTTTCTTTTTACTGCCTTACACTAGTTCATATCCACGTTCATATGCATCACGTGTTTTTTTTAGTTTAATTATCCATTTAATGAGTTCATGTTCCGGGTTCCCATTCATGTTTGGTGTTGTTTTTCCCTGCAAAAGTTTTTATGCCTACCAGAGTTAGATTGTGTGTTTTATTCTGTGCGAGTCTGAGTGGTGGCGTATGAGCCTCTATTTTGGGTTTTCAGTTTAGTTATTAATAATAAACCTATTATTTATTTATTTATTTTTGTTGCCTGTCATCAGGCAAGTCAGCGACACATAACAGCAACTCAGCATCAACTGGACATCCATCGAAGTCATGTTCCATACTAGACCTGTGCGCTGTCTCTTATAGCCGCTGATATCTCTTATTTGTTGGAAAAGCCAGCCGCCGCCGATTAAATCCTTTAGCATTTGTCGCTTCTTATATAAACTGGCTGACGTAGCCGCCGATCATAGATATAAACACAAGAACGGAGAAGACCCTCACCTGACGTGTCTTTAAAGCCTGAAATCTGCCATTCCGATGGGTGTTAAATACTGTGTTTCAACGGCCGGTCTTGTGCGTATAATCTACGCCTCCGGCCCTTTAAATATCTTTTTACAGAAAAGCAAGTACTTAATCTCGCTAACAGAAGAGCCTCAGGAGTTTCAACTACAACACTTTTCAATAACTTTGAAGCATGTAAGTTTCTTCCAAATGTATTTAAAACTAAAAAGAATGTGGTTAAATATCTACATTACACAGTCATTCTTAAATTGCCTATGCCTAAAAAGCTATGACTATACCTAACATTAACTTTTGTAATATGCTGCCTGCTGAAACTATACATGGTTATACTACTAATAGCATTTTAGCTACAGTACAGATAACAAAAATATATTTCCACATTGGTCATTAATATCAGGAAACTTCAGGCACCTGCTCTGTCCCTGCTGTGAGCTTTAAAATTAAACAAATCTAAGGTTAATTGTAAATATGTGTATACTTTCCTACATCATGTTTGTGTGTGTGTGGTTATTTGATAAAAGATTGGTATTCCAGACAAATCACAATTAATGTCTTAATGAATGCCATGATTACATAAATTCATTACAGAATTTGTTTTTACATTATTTAGAGTATGTACAATTTTGTGTATGCAGCCAGATTATATATCCTTTACATGTTTTTAACTTTAGCTACTAATAGCCAACTGTGTTTTTTCACAGCCAGTTATCTCTTCTATATGACTGGCTAAGCAGCTAGCCAGGCGCTTTCATTGCAGCTGGCTGGCTCCCAGGTCTATTCCATACCTATGGAACTCTGCTCAAATCACCTGCAAAGCTTCTTCTGATGAACATCACATTCAATATAAATCAAGAGATAAAACCACACACTTGTTTAAACTAATTTACAGCATGTTTATAGTACACTATATAAATGCATTCATCATTCCAAACCATCAGACCAGATAAGACTAGGCCAAGTCGCCTGTTTGCGTAATGACAGGATGTTGTAAATGGGAAGAGGATCATACAGTTGATGATCAATTTACGTTTGTCATGACTTACTTCATTACACAGGAAACCCACACAATGCTAACATTTATTATAATATTAATAATAGTGAAATTAATGTACAAATGCACTGTGAGGAGAACCAACCCTGCGCTATTTAATGAAATCGCTGCATTTAGGACAAATATAGGTCTTTGTACATTTTTAATTCACATGTTGCTTTGTTTAAATGACAATTTCACCAAACTCCGGTTGTTTTACATGCTTTTATAGCTGGTTTTAATCAGCTTTGGAAGTATTTGATTAATACGATTAAACAGGTTGTATTGATATCTCACAAAGATAATCCATCACAGCAAACATTTTCATTTATTTTCTTTTATTCAAACCTTCACAATGACACACAGTTCACAGGTAATTTGTATTACTTTCCCAGCACAAATATCATTTAGAAAGTGTCTTCTAGTTAAACATATGTGGCAGAGCTACAAAGCTTCACTCATGTCACACGGTCAATAAAGTACACTTCACCCTCGATTTCCCATTCCCCTATTTCCCGGATTCCCCGTCCAAAATCCGGCACCGGACATTATTTGGTACTGCCGTAAAAATGCTCGGACAAATCCGGGAATCGATGATGGAAGTCCGGGTCGGTCATGATTTTCCCTCCCGTCCGGCCCGTTCCTGTCCGAGTTAATGGACGAAAATGAAGCAGCAGAGGGGCACGAAATAATGTCCGATGAACTGATAGTGGCATCAGTGACGGGAGAGCTAAGTGAAAGTCAAAGTGAGGACAGTGACGACGAGCCGGAACCCACATTTAAAATGAATGTTATAAAAGAATGTGCTGATTCGCTCCTTAAGTTTGTGGAAACACAATATTGCGAGTGCCGGACTTTTGAGGCTCCCGAACAGCCTATCCCCCCTAATAGTCCGGGAAATCGAGGGTGAAGTGTACACTCATTTAAAAAAATTTGAGCACCCCTTACATTATATATCTTTATTGTTAAAGCAAAAAGAAAGAAACACAAATGTTAATGTGCAGTTGCTTTATATTGGCTGAAAAATTGTGGTGAAGGTTTATATACTCGACATAATCGACATTCCCTCTGGCAGATATCACGGCTGCTAAATGTTTTTTGCAACCAGTTAGGAGTCTGTCTATTCTTCTTTAATACGTTTTCCTTCCTTGCAGAATGTTTCAAGTTATGAGACGTTCTTGAGCATGCACAATGTTTCACCAAGATCTACCTCCATATCAATAGAAAGGATGATGCATTTATACCTGAACTTTTACTACACAAAATCTACAAAACCCATTAAAGTGCAACAAAAGGGACATGACTTCTTATTTAAAAGTAAATAAAACCCAAACTTACTAAACGCTTGCATGAATCATTTATGTCGGTTTCTATCAAATTTCAAATGTTTCATTAACCTTTTTTTCAGGTAGATGGAAAAAACAAAAAAACAAAACAGCAACGACTCCACACACAGGGAGGCAACACTAACGTGAAAAGTCTCATGTTTCCGCTGGAAGTTCGGAACTAATTTGCATATGAATACATGGTGTGGTATTGTTTCCCTTTTATGTATGAGCGCACGCTTGTTGTGATGTATGTAAACAGATATACAGATCGCGTAGGAAGTATAAGTGCCTACTTTTATTTTATTCAGATGTTCACGAGTTAATATCTGATTTGCTAGTTTAATATCTGTACACTGTTATTATTGTCATTAACTTCCCATATATGAACTGGGGAATTTACGTCCTATTCTTCCGATTACGTTCTCTCTCTCTAATGAAATGGCAACCTTTTCAAACAGGCTAATGCGAACTAACAAACGGATTTTAGCAGAATGCAATGTAAAAAAAGTAAAAGCCACCTGATTATGAAAATATACATATGTTTACATGTGTAACAGTAGTAAGAGTTTGGAAGGCTTGCCTGTTATTTCATTTTAAGTGTGTTCTCACACTTGATCCCAACACTTGTTCTCACACTTGAGCAACTCATCAGTATTTTTTGTCCATTTATGAACACATATTAGGGATGTCAGTTCACTTACCACAAGAACAATAGTGCAAACAATAAAAAAAAAATGACTCAGCAGAGGTGAAAGTCCTGTTTCAACTGAACTCACAAATGTGAACCCAAAAAGATTAGTCCTTTTTCAGGTTTTACACTTTTTGGTTGATTTAGACAGAGTTTGGCTAACTTGAAAAAAATAAAAAGACTATGTGAAAACACCCTAAGCTTCAGGACCGACTGCAGGGAGTTAACACTTTTCAATAGAAGCATTTAGCTGCTGATGTACAGCAGTAGATGAGAAGTATGATCAGTGCAGTGAGAACGTGTATGAGAGGTGTACTGCTGTAGGTTTTTTTGTTCACAGTGGTACACAGCAGCATTTAAAACCAGAAATATGTGAAAGCAATATGCTAATATGCTTCAGCTAATGCTAAAGTCACACACAGCCGGTTGACACGTGAGAACCGGGACTGGGACTACCATGGCAATTCCTGGAGGCAATCTGTCACAGATATGAGTGGAGGAAAATGCAAATAAAAATGTGAAAGCCAGATGAAAAAACCAAACAAAAACAAAACACACACACACACACAGTTTGAGTTTGACCCACTACAATTTTCAACACGACCAAACTTTCTGGGAATGGAGGACATACCAAGGAAACCTGCAAACTCTGTTCTAACTGGCTTAGTTTCACCACTTCATAAAGCCTTTATCATTACGCCTTGATGAAGGTACGTGACTTGAGATAAAAAAATATATGTGGCCCTTAGAATAATCGTTTATTAGAGTGAAAACTGCTTGACAGAATAAAGTCACGAGGACATGAGCAAGATTTGACTGACTATGGGCATGTGGCAAACACTGAAATATTTACATATGTCCTCGAGCACGGTTTCACAGTGCCAAGTCTTAAAAAAAATTACTGCAATGCAGTTTAATGTTTGTCCAACACTAACATATGATCTATACATACAGGATATGAACTTCCTGAACAAAAAACATCCTTGTAAAAAAAAAAAAATGCTGTTTAAATAATTAAACACGGATATTAACCATGAAAGCCTGGCGTTTATTTAAAGTGTAATGTTCTCATAAATGCACTTCTATTAAAGACTGACTTAAATGCCAAGACGTTTTAACCTTGCACTGGTGTTTGAGTTCATGGGAGGATGTAAAGTGAAACAATTTTCTCAGCTCAGAAAGCATGGGTCTGTTCTCACCACAATACCATAATCAAGCAGTCAGCAAACCCAGTCTTACACATCCTTAAATTTATTATTAACAAACATATCAGTCAGGATACACATACTTAAGATGGTAGAGTCTAGAGTAGAGTACAGGCTCTGTGTCTATTCTTGTGTTCTCTAAAGACTTAAAAGGTTAAAAAGAAGACTTTATGAATAAAAAAATGTGCTGTTGTGTTATTTCTTTGAACCTGCTCGTCTTCGACGTGGTATATTTTAAATTCAGGCCCATTGTCTAGCACCTACACACCAAAATCCATCCATCTTCTTCCGCTTACCCGAGGTCGTATACAGGAGGGGGGGAACCCAGGTATCTCTCTCCCCAGCGACACCTGGGAGATCCTGAGGCGTTCCCAGTTCAGACGGAATATAACCCTTCCCCCAAGTTCTGGGTCTACCTCACAGTTGGACATGCCCAGAACACTTCTAAAGGGAGGCAACCAGGAAGCATTCTAATCAGATGCCCAAACCACCTCAACTGCCTCCTTTCGATGCAGTGGAACAGTGGCTCTGCCCTTAGCTTCCCCAAGATGTCTGAGCTCCTCACCCCATCTCTAAGGCTGAGCTCAGACACCCTCCGAAGGAAACTCATTTCGGCCGCTTGTATCCGTGATCTCGTTCTTTCGGTCGCTACCCAAATCTCATGACTATAGGTGAGGGTTGGAATGTATATAGACTCGGAGGGAGCATGACTGGATGTATACATATGTATTAACTAAACACCAAGGATTTTGCTGCACATGAGATAAGGCGGGTGGCAGAGCAGGATTTCTAAGCATGAAGGACTTCTAGTCACACGGTGCATTAAATAATGTCAAATCTGCCAGAATATCCTAATGCCTATTACTTTTAATCTAGGCTTGAGATCATCTGCACATACTGACTCTAGCCTTGTCCCACTATTCACACTAAGCCCTAAGGGCTTCCTCGGAGTGCACACGAGTTAATAGAAGCTGTTAAAAGTACAACTGAGACAGTTTTGTACACGCCACTTACTACGTCACTTCCTCTTGTATTATGTCATGTATATGCAAGTCACAGCTTCACATCAGGTCATATTTGATATACCCAAATCAACTTCTAATCAAAAAATAATTTTTTGCTTCATTGCTAGTCGCTCTTTGTTTTGCTCCACATTGGTTAGCTTTTTGAAATATCACAACAATACAGCGATTCTGGGTAACAGCAGGGGTGGAATTTTACAAAACTAAGCTACTGGCCGACAGGACTAGTGAAATTATGAAACTAGTTCGCCTTCATATTGACTGGTCAGGAACACTATATCTTCTATGCCTATTGGATTTGTCAGGTCACAAGCAGGATGACTTGCTAGCTAACTTCACTCGCCCTACAGATTTTTTGACTCGCCATGGACCAGCGGAATAGTGTTAATTTCTACCCCTGTAACAGCCTTCAGTGAAGTGAGGTCTGATGCACGCTTGCAGCAGAGGTACATTAAGGGTGCAAGAGACACCCTTTGAGAACAACACTGGAGAATTGGGACACACTACGGCCATGCATTCCTTAGCACGGACGCGCAACTGACGGATGCAAGGGCACAAGTGTGGATATTGGGGCAAGGGGGCGTGGTCAGAAATAGGCATGTGTGTAATTTATATGTTGCATCATTACAGCCAAAAAAAAAACCCCAAACAAAACAAAACAAACAAAAAAAGAAGTCAGCTCAACAGTTCATTGCTTGCATTAGCATTTCGTTAGTTTGTAACAAAGTGCCAAACACAACAGTGCGGCTGGGACTGTAAATAAATCTATCCAGTTATTAGCTGTGACTAAGCTCATTATAAAATTGAAAGTGATTATACACTACGCACTACACATGCATGTGAGTTGAACAGAAGCAGAGATTGTGACGCAGCCCTGATAACCAACACGTTGTTCCAGGATGCATCAGAGAAAGAGGTTTTGTTGTGAGGAAACAGTACAGGAATACAAAATAGGCTAAAAGCAAACACAATGCATTTTTTATTTTTTAGCTGCAGACACTGCGTTTCCCAACGGTCCGACCTGACAACCAAAAAAATGAATGGAATCTACCTGTGATTCCTGACACTTTCATCACTCATCTCAAGCTGAGTTTGCGTCTTTGACAAAACATTAAGGCTGTCTTTGGTTATAAACTGTGCTGTCTGGTTAGCGTCTTTGATTTTGCTGAACTGTATATTTAACTGAGTTTATGGCATGCTTTATTGGTACCAGTAGTATTTAAGCTGTAACAGAGCTGTATGCAATACGTTCCTGTGTTATTGGATTTTTGCAAGCGAGTCAACAATCACTAAATCAGAACTTCCTGAAACTGAATAATTATATTAGGTCGCGGAAAGGATGAAGCCTATCTCAGCCAATGCTGGTGAAGGTGGGGTACACCCTCAACAACTCGCCAGACCATCGCTGGACACGCACACACACAAACAACAATTCACACTTACACCTAGGGGCAATTTAAGACAGTCATTAGCCTAATGTGCATGTCTTTGGGCTGTGGGAGGAAACCGGAGTACCTGGAGGAAACCCACCCAAGCACAGGGAGAACATGCAAACTCCACATAGGAACGCTCTCGACGAGCCAAGGACTCAAACCTGAGACCTTCTTGCTGTGAAGCGGACGTGCTAACCACTACGCCACTGTGCCACCGCTGTCCTATTCAATCTAGTATATTCCCTGCTCCCAACACCCCTGATTCAACAAATAGGTTGATTAAGACCTTCTTGTTTTGAAGTGGGTGTATTAGAATAGGAAAAACACCAAAATGTCCCCTATAGGAACAGGGTTGTGAAAAAATGACCAATGGTGAAAGAGTGAAGCAACAGGGATCAACAATGAGGGACAATACAGAAAAAGAGTCATCACCAAAAGCACGCTTTTTTCAAACTCTGTGCCAGCGTCTGAGAACACGGATTTACTAAATTCCAAGAGGAATCAAATCAATGCCAATTTCAAATTCTGAATCACTGAAATTGAATTAAACAGGAAATGATTCGAGAGAGTAAACAAATCAATCCTGCAGTGATAATTCATCCATCCATCCAACCCAGTCTCAGAGACTCGAGGCAGTGAGTTTAGAGCAGATCAGTCAGATCAGCATTCAAGCAGCAACACAGTGGCGAACCAGAGCCGTGTGAAAATAAGCTGTGTGGACATCCTCAAGGACAGGAAGTAGTTTCTACTGAAGCAGCACACACAGTTCTCACTACAGACTGACAGGTGATAAACAAAGCAGCACTTCGACCCACAAGAATGTTCAAACTGAACAACATGCCAGCAGTTCAGCGTCACCAAAGACAATTCTTGTAAATAAAACATAAGTTTCCATTATGAAATATAAGCCGGCTAGCGTTAGCTTTAGTTTATAACGAGTCAAAACCATTTCAGTTTTTTCTTTTTCTGTGGTGAAGTTGGAGGTCACAGTATGAGCTGATATTCTAGGAGTAGATTATCCTAAGCATGCACTTGCTAGTATCTAGTGACCCAGGATAGAATAATTTCATTATATTCAGTTGAAATCACTGTACCAAGATATAAAAATTATTTTATACTGTCGATAGGCATATTGGCATCTCTGAAAGTCAAACTGCATGCTTCACTACAAAGAGAAGGAGATATACTTGTTTATCTATCTTGATTGTCAACAACTGCCACAATTTAAAGCTTATGGGTGTTTGTCCATGCTGTCTTCATGAAAGTCATCGTAAGATTCGTACATGAACAACTAAATTGTACTACTGATACATTCATCCATGCTTTGGTGATTACATTACAGTCTACAATATGGTCAGTGAAACTAATGCGTGCGAGAGCAAACTCTTAAAGTATACTTCAAAGTGAAGTTAAACAAAAAGGGGCAAAACGCAGGAACATTAACCAGCAAAATCTGTGAAATGATGATAACATCCCATTTTAAGCATAAAATTTACAGTTAATGGTAAATTACCAGTAACTGGAACAACCCTACGGGGCTCTACGCGAACTTTTCCACTTTTCAGTTGGTTGCACCAGCACATGATTATTTTTCCATTTTGTTGATATGGTAAAAGTTCATATTTAACATCTACGGAAACCGTATCTATTGTTAGCGCTCTCAGTTTCAGACTGCGCTTTCTGATAAAACTAATCATTTAGAGATCACTGTGGTATATGGGGCATTTCACAGTATTTGATGATTGGGTCACACAAAACAAACAAACAACCAACCAAACAAAACTCCACTATGAACAAACATTAGGTTCAATTGTTATAATAGAGACATCAAAGCACCTGAATCTATATTGTTTCAATAATATATCAAATTCTCAAAAGCTCTTATACTTGTAAATTCCCCTCATAAAGGACAAACGACCATGTCCCGTCCGTGATGTAACATTCAGCTGAATTCTTCAAATAGATTAAGCTTGGGGGGGGTTTAAGGAAATGTTTGCCTCCAAAATGTTTAAGTCAAAATGCTGTCCATTAATACTTACTTTATTATCTGTTCCCACAAGTATCATTCATATCACCAAAACAAAAATAGGTTTGCAACCCTACAGGTAACCATTAACTCCAGGATGGAAAATATCAACTTGTAACAGAGTGAAGAGAGTACAGAAGGGGGAAGGTAGTGCTTATGACCTCAAGCATAACACCTCACTTTAAGGTATGGTCATGTATGGCTGCCAGTAAAACGGTCACTGATGATGCAACTGCTGATCTAATGGAAGCAGGTTCACAGCAAAATGAATTCTGCTAAGAATAGAGTTATACTAGCTAACCAGATTCAGCAAAATGTTTTAAAACTCATTAGATGGTGCTTCACACTGTAGCTAGACAAAAAATAGCCGTTCTATAGAACCCCTTAACCAGGACAAAAGCCATCCCCCATACGAACAGTTTAAACATAAAAATAAACAATAAAAAAAAAAATTCAACATTTTATCAGCCACCCTATGCACAGGTTTAAGTCATAGGGAGTGCCTATGCAAAATTTCAATAAGCTGGCCTGTGCATGAGCCAAGCAATGGCCGGGACAAAGTTATTGTCACGCCGCCTGGCCAGCCGCCCGCCCGCCAAGCCAACGACAATACTCCTCCAGCCATAACTGGCTGAGGGGTAAAAAGGCAACCACAGAATTTTTACCTGAATACTGTACTAAAGAGCAACAATAACTGTTTCAATGATTAAAAAGATAGTAATGACCACCTGTTTAAATCTTTCAGAAGCATTGCGTCAGTTTCCACTGCTGACATTTAATCAACTTTTTCCATGATGTGATGAATATGTACTGGGAGTAGGGAGGGGTTTTTCTAGTACAGTGACTCAGTCAGATGAACATTAAAAAAAATAAATAAAAAATAAAAAATAAAAGTTACTTCCTCAATGCTATGTTTGGAGAGTTACTTCAGGAAAGCCCCTAGGGAATTGGGACACACCACTTCAAGTGTATTTATGTTAGGTGTCCATCCGAACCTCTGTGTTTTTGTCTCTACAAAAATAACACGATAAATTAAACAAAATATCAAATAGTGTTCATCTTAAAACTTGTCGGTATACACATTCCTTCTGTTGAAATCTGTGTTAGTGAGCGCTTCTCCTTTGCAGAGATAATCCATCCCCCTCACAGGTGTAGCGTATCAAGAAGCTGAATAGACAGCATGAATATCACACTGGTGTGCCTCAGGCTGGCCACAGTAAAAGGCAACTGTAAAATGTGCACCCGGAGAGCAATTGGGGGTTAAGGTGCCTTGCTTAAGGGCACTTCAGCCGTGAAGGTGGAGGAAGGGTAGAGGGGAAGGTTCCCCCCGCCACAGTTTTCCGGCTGGTCCGGGAATCAAACCAGCGGCCTTTTTGTCCTAAACCCGCTTCTCTAACCATTAGGCCATGGTTGTGGGCAATTTAGGAGAAGCCAGTTGAGCTAATCTGCATGTTTTTGCTCTAAGAAGAAGGTACCCAGAAGAAACCCATGAAAACATGGGAAGAACAATAAAACTCCACACAGAGATTCGAAACTAGTCTCTGTACTATCTCTGTACGGCTAATCACTGACCCACTGTACCACCATGGTTTTTTATCCATTTACAGTTATGATAATGTTTGAGAAAAAGTTCCAGATTCCTTTGAAATAATCTCAATAAATGTACTGTATTTTCAAATTAAACTTCACTGTATCAAATATCTCTGAATGTTGTTGCTATAAAAACAGAAGTATTGGAGAATAAATATTTATTTTGCAGCTAGAACTTTGAGTACTAATGAAAAAATTAGCACCAATTTTAATTACTGTAATTATTAATACATGTTACAGTCTTGAATCTCGTTCAGTAAAGAGAAAGTAACACCCAGTTTCACTGCACAATTCTGCCCTGTACACAGTTAATTTAACACAGTCCTTTCAACTCTTCACTGCAGACACACGGTTAATTTTGTGCAGTGTCACGTAGCGCAGAACAGAAAGAAACCAAGCAACACAGATGTTAGACTTCCTTTCTCACTGAAGGGAAACATGCAGGACATTCCTTAGACACCCATCCCCCTAAAAAATCCTGCACACCCAGACCTCTGACAACAGCAGTCTTTTCATTAGAAACACCCAGAGTAGTGTAAATAACAATCTCCGGGACTTTCATTCAGAATCATCGTATCTTACATTCATTCGGATTCATCTAAAGCTGCACTTGTAGAAAGGCTTCTTAGAAAAACACTAAAAGAAGGACGGTATAAAAAATAAAAATTCTAAACAAGTGCAGTGACATCCAAACTAGGTTAGCAATCCTGTGGTAGGTGAAAGAGTGAAATGGCTACATGTTTATATAATAATAATAATAATATTATTATTATTATCTCTGTCACAAAACATTGTTTTATCTGTTTAATAATCTGTTTGCTTGTCAGTTTGTCTGTAAACAAAACCCTGACCACACCCGTTCAAGGATTTTCACTAAAGTTGGTGGGGACGCTACCCTACCCGTGCCCCAGAGATAAATTCATTTTGGTATTTCAAGGGTCAAAGATTAAAGTCAGATCACGGTCACAAATCTTAAGAATAAGCACCTATAAGTAGCAAAAGACATGCCATGTCATGACATGCCAAGGATGGGAAACACCCGGGTACAATATCACAATACCCAGGTGCCGATTCGATTTGCACACGTTCCCGGACCAGCCGAGAGACGTAGTCCCTCCAGCGTGTTCTGGGTCGACCACAGGGTCTCTTCCCAGTTGGACATAACCGAAACACCACACCAGGGAGGCGTTCGGGAGGCATTCTAATCAGATGCCCGAGGCACCTCAACTGGCTCCTCTCAA
>JBCNYH010000025.1:29016141-29037364 GCA_039654325.1 Tandanus tandanus
ATCTATCTATCTATCTATCTATCTATCTATCTATCTATCTATCTATCTATCTATCTATCTATCTATCTATCTATAAACAGATACAGAATGAATCCTGACAGTGAGTAAAATGATCAATATGATAAACAGAGGAATAGAAATGTAGTGGCAGTGGATGTTGGACAGTGGATGGACAGTGGATGTTGGACAGTGGATGTTGTTGCTATATGGACGAGTTGTACAGTTTAATGGCCACAGGTAGGAATGATTTCCTGTGTCGTTCAGTGGTACATTTAGGTCTCTCACTGAACGTGCTCCTGCGACTGATCAGCAGGTTGTGAAGCGGGTGGGAGGTATTGTTCAGTATTGTCTTTATTTTGGACAACATTCGCCTCTTCGACACTACCGTCAGAGGGTCCAGCTCCATCCCCACAACTTTACTGGCCTTGCGTCTTCAGTTCAGTTTGTTTGCGTCTGCAACCCTCAGCCTGCTGCCCCAGCATGCAACAGCATAGAGGATAGTGCTGGCTCTCGAGGATCTTCATGACATGTGAAGTCAGTGCCACCGGTCTGTAAACCTTCTCTCTTTTTTCTTTTTCTTGAAGCTAACACTACAAAAACTTAGCTCAAACTACTGACTGTAACACTGGACACGGAAAGGGTTAAATAAACTCCTTTAAAACTTCAGCATCTTGGCTTGTGTCTTAGTTAACAAGTATGTTTGCTTTAAAAATCCATTTAATGATAGTCTCAGATCACTACAAAGTGTCTACAGCATTTGGCAGATGTTCTTAGAACATTTCTTAGTAACTGAGCAGTTAAGGGCCGTGCTCAAGAACCCAACAGTGGAAGCATGGTGGTACTGGGGCTTCAGCCACCGACCATTGGATTACTAGCCCAGAGCCTTAACCACTGAGCCACCACTGCCCCAGTCCACAGCACCACGAGTCACAAAGAATGAGCTGTTACTACAGACCTGCTTTTATATAAAATGACCAATCATATTTGAGAACTTAAAAATACTGCCTAAAAACATTGTTACCAATTTACACAACCCACTGTGTGATAATGAAAACAGCCATATCTACAGATAAAAGCAGCAGTAAAAAGCTCCCGATCAATTGGAAGAAATGGTTTATTCTCTGCATATAGTTTGTGATTATGCATCTGGGAATTTTTGGTACAGTGATTTTAAGTCATGCTTCCTCTTTATTTGCTGCCAAAGTAGTAATATTACTGGGCTCAGCCTGAAAGAAATTAAACTCATAATACACCCTGTCCTTCTGTATGATGTACTAATGAATTGCCCTTTGTGTTCTAGATGCATATTGCCTACGATGCATGCCGCTTTATGTATCTAAGCATGTGCTTTGATAATGGGTGGGCTTGGCACTGTGGACCCTAATCTGGTTTGAATTTGCTCTCTTGTAAGCAGTCAGATTGTTTTTAAGACTTTGGATCCGAGAGGAATCGACAAAATTGAAATAACAAACAAATGAATGCAAAGTCAAATCTGGTGTATAAACAACAAAGGGACCAGCAATTAGATTTTATGTGCAGGACACAAGATTCCGAGGTCATTTATAGATAATAAAGTCTTGGATGTGGACAAATAGCCAGTGTCCTGCCAGAAAGACAGAACACAGGAACAGAAAAATATTGCTAGATAGAACTGAACGTTTAGAGTACCGACAGTTTTATAGTCATATAAATAATAGTATGCAGTATAAATTAAACACACTCACACTCTGAATGTCCATAGATGTGTCTTCGGCTACATACACTAAAACTGAACAAGCAATATTTACTCACTCACTCATTTGATGAATTGCTTAATCCTACTACAAGGGTCACGGGGAGGCTGGAGCCTATCTCTGCTGACACTGGAGCGAAAGCGGGGTACACCCTAAACAGCTCACCAGATCATTGCATTGCAATACATACAACCCTTCACACTTACATCCACACCTACAGGCATTTTGGAACAGCCATTTAGCCTAATGTGCATGTTTTTAGATTGTGGGAGGAAACCGGAGTACCTGGAGGAAACCCATGCAAGCAAAGGGAGAACATGCAGACTCCACACAGAAATGCCCAGGCCCAGGAATGAAACCCAGGGTCTCCTTAATTTGATTTATTTTTATTTTAATGTAGTATATTATGTGATGTAACCCTGAAAAGGAGAAGCAGGGTTTTTTTAATTTCTTTTTTTAATTAAAAAAAAAAAAGTCAACTACAACCCAAAAGCTTTGTAACTTTTTGAAAAGAGTGAAAAACTACAACAAAAAAAATTAAATAAAATAAAAAGCCAAGATTAAATTAAATTAAGAACTCAATTGTAAATTTTAGATAAGGAGACTACTTTAAAAATAGATGTCAATCACAGTCTATTTTTAAAAAGTCAGGTAAAAATAATTAAAAGTAAATTTAAAAGAATTTAAAAAGAATCAAAATTAATTTAAATTAATACAAATGTAATTTAAAAATAAGCCAAATAAAAAAATGTAAATACTGGGAAAATAGGAGGCACTTTAGACAGACTGAAAAAGAGCTAATAAATAAAATCAATATCACAGTGGTGTAGTGGTTAGTACTTCCACCTCACAGCAAGAAATTCCTGGGTTCGAGTCCCTGGCTTGGGTGGTTCTGTGTGCATGTTCTCCCCATGGTTGTGTGGGATGTCCAAAGACATGCACATTAGGCTAATTGGCTGTTCCAAATTACCCATGGGTGTGGATGTGAGTGTGAATGGTTGTGTGTGTGTGTTGGTCCTGCGATAATCCGGCAAGCTGTTCAGGGTGTCCCATGCCTTCGCCCAGTGTCAGCTGAGATAGGCTCTAGACCCCACGACCCTAATAAGATTAAGCGGTTCGACAAATGAGTGAGTGAGTAAGTGAGTGAAATCTTGTGTTTGGTGTGAGGCATTTGTTTACATTGATGAGGGATGTTCTCAACTATAGCGATCCAAATTGGTCAAATTGTTTATTTAATTAACCTAGTTCTCTTTGCTCTTCACCCACTATGGTCTTAACTTTGTTGTTTTCTTGTACACACCTGGGAAGGACATTTTCCCAGTTAGAATTTCAATCCAAGCTGAACAGTTTATTCAGGACATTTCAGACAAAACTGCTTCTTTAAGAAGACACGATGGAGTGAAAGGATGTGTCAGTTTCCGGTATTTTCAACCAGAGCTATCCCTCAAATTGTAATTAGTCACTTTAATTTCATTAAAGTATGTGTTATGTAAAATAAAACAAATAAACAGAACCCCAGTTTTATTGGGGGAAGGGGGGCATGACGACAACAAATGCCCCATTGGTGATGCGCTATCTTGGTAGCCTCTTGTCCGATTAGCTCATTTCTTTGTCACACTAAAACAACAGCTATTTTTCCATGTGCATTTGTAGATAATTTTAAGATTGGAATTATTAAATGCATCGTTGTTTAACTTGGGCTTTGCACTGTATGATGAGTGACTTACTATTGTGTATGTTACGTGATTTGGTCTCTGAATGCAATGGCAAAGATTGAATGGCCAAGTACTCTTCCTGTACAAATGTATTTATGCCAAATGTATTTATATCAGATGACTATTAACTCCAGAGTTCAACTGGCAAACACATAGACCTAAGAAAACACCACTTTTTAGCACTTGGGGCAAAATAGATTCTGTGCAGAGGCGATCTAATACATCTAATGAGCTGTAGAACAGGATACATGGACCTGACCCTTGACCATATGCATGCAGTATCCTTTGACTTTTCTTTTTAAATTGAATTCCTACTTTAATGCAGTGTATCCTGAATAGAGTGTTTAAGAAAGAGAAATACAGAGAAATCACTGCTCTCGATTACAGACACCCCTCTCCCTTTATCTCCACACTGAAATTACCTTTTCCCTCTCAGAACTGGGAGAAAATCGTTGTTGAACAGACAGTCTGGGTCTGAGTCTTTCTCATTTATTTTTAAGTTACAGAGGGTTTTTTTTTATCCAGAGGCATGATCAACAGACAACAGCTTCCCCTCCAGACTTCACCAAGGTGTGGTTGACAAATATTGGTTTTGGCACTTAAGAACCTTTTGTCTCAACCCCCCATTCTTACCCTTCACATGTAGGGATGAGGGCTCTTCCCTTATGCAGCATGCGGGATTCATCCCAAACTGGTTGTAGAAATGACTGGAATAGCTGTGATAATGTAAATATAGGTTAGCATATCTGCCTCACAGCAAGAAGGTGGTGGGTTCAGACGTTTCTTCGTGGAGTTTGAATCTTCTCCCCGTGCTTGCATCAGTTTTCCCAGGATACTGCGGTGTTCTCCCACAGTCCAAAGCAATGCACATGCTAACAGGCTGTTCAAAATTGTCTCTATAGGCGAGAGCATGAGAGTGAACGGTTGTGTGTTGCCCTGTGATGGTCTGGCAAGCTGTTCGGGGTGCATCCTGCCTTCGCCCAGTGTTGGCTGAGATAGGCTCCAGCCTCCTCGCAACCCAGGCAATGTAACCTGATGGTAAATCTAACCTCAAGGTTTTTGTTCATTTGTTCTTTCCAATATCGTGTCATTCCAATTATACACAAAGAATATCATGACTCCATGTTGCATGTTAATGGACTCAAACCACCAAGCAAACATACAATCAAGTGATTGGTGCCCTAGTAAACTTTTCTGTGATGAGACATTTAATAAGCATTTTAGCATTTTTTGGAAGGAGTCTCCAGAGTCAGAACAATTAAGTATCTACGACAGTCTGCAGTTTCTCGGTCACATGACAAGCTGCATGTTAATCTCTCTTACAAACGTCAAGAGATTAAAAAGAGAGGCTTGTGAGGGAGTCTGTTTATAGCCATCAAAATGTAACTGATAACATGAATCGACTTGTTCTGTGGGTGAGGAGCAGCATTAAATATAATTATAAATGGAATGAAAAGTATGATGTGTTGTTCTTTAATTCATTAAAAAGGTTATATTGTTGGCAAATTGCTGTAGTACTTCAGGACGTGCTGTTATTGGAAAGGAATCTACTTCAGGGTATTTCTCTTCCTATTTCTCTTCTCTTCTTTCTTTTTGTCATATTTTATCACTTACTTCATATACTGGGCTGTGGATTTAACTTGGAAGATATGTCGTAAATGTTGTATAATGGGGTGTTTTGATAAATTGGGAGTAGAATTGCATTTTTTTCCATGGTGAAATACACTATGTTAGGCTAATTTTTAGACTTTTGGCCCATCTACTTACTAGATATATTAAATAAAATACAGTGAAATACAGTGTTATCTCTTGGAAATAAAGGAATCAGCCACAGTGTCTTTCTGAAACCATTTGCTTACCGCTGTATGCTAGTGTCAGTCACCCCTGCACCGGGCGCCATGATATTATGTTTTTTATTTCTTTTTAAATCGTATGCCTTCGTCTGTTTCTTAACACCTAATCTTAGACTTTTGCACTTCCTACAAATCAGTGTTGCACTGACAAGTTATCGCTCATGTGCAAGATCTTTCTTCTGGTCACATGGTCTTGTTATTGTCATTTGTTATTGTGAACAGACACAGAACCAAAAAAAAATTGTAAAACAGATGATACGAGAAACTAAGCCTGTGAGCTGGGGTGGTTTCACCAGGAAACCTTTGTATTCAGCCAAAATTAACTGATAATGGTGGATAACACACATCGGATATTCACTACTGAATGTACATCTTTGGGTGATGCGGTGATATAATGGTTAGCACATCCACCTCACAGAAGGAAGGTCCTGGGTACGAGTCCTGGTCTTGGGTGTTTCTGTGTGGAGTTTGCATGTGCTCCTGTGCTTGTGTGGGTTTCCTTCGGGTACTTCGGTTTCCCATGAGCAGGGCAGTGGTTAAGGCAGTGGGTTTCTGATACTGATGAATCTCAAGAAAGGTGGAATAGAAATAAGGCAACACTGTTATTGGTATTAAGGCCAAAAATAGTGGGCATGTTAAAATTGGTAACAACCAGGAAAGTAGCTCTAAATATACCAGCTCTGACAAATGGAACCTAAGCTAGTGACTCTCAGTACAGAGCATGCATATGATATTAAGTAATGTTTAGATATATTTTATCACAATTTGTAATTACTTACAGTAGGTTTGGAAATTACATTAGGAAAACATTAACAGGTGTAAAGGGTGCCAGAGAGGCTTGGTAGCGCTGAGAACCATGGCAATGGGTTCTCATTAGACTTGTGGAATTTGAAACATGTGCAGACATCAAATGTCTCATAGGGAAGTGAAAGGCTCTCATTACCATTATTGAAACAATGCTGAAATTCATTGTCATGCATTTTTGCCTAATTGACTATTTTGGTGTGGGGTCCCTTGGATGGGTTCAACCTTTACCCTACCATGGGGGTCAGGATGGGGAGTAAGTGGGCATTCAGCTGCACCCAGCAAGAACCTTCCGGAAGTTCTTTGATGGAAAAAGACCGTTTGGAGCTTAGAGATCACAATGGGTGCCATTATGGATCCTTCCCCTCCTGAAGGTGATTTTGTATTCGGGCTGAAAATAGCCACAGTGAGAGAGATGTATAGAGGATATTTGTTAAATATTCCAGCAGTATAGTGTGTGGTGTTTTTTTGTTTTTTTGTGGTGTGGCAATGAAGGGTGAAGGGGGACGGCTAGAATCTGCCAGCACATTAAGGGGCTATGGTTATTTGCATAATAAACTGTTGACACAAACTCTCTCTAATGAAGGCCCATTCAAGTTGCCGAACTCTGTACAATGAAGTCCCTGGGAATAAGCATGCTCTTGTATTGCAAAGGTTAATATGTCGGGTATATTGCCTGCCTTTGAAATTTGATGAAGAAGCATATTAGAAATTGTCGGCCCTTCTTTTTCCCACAGGCGAGATGCGTGGTTGGCTAACTACTTTGGCCGAATATGTGTTTACGCTATATTTGTCAGTTAATGCTGAGAAATGTCAAAATGACACAGTAATTAACCGTCTTGAATAATCATGGCAGGCTTTTAGCTTTAATCACTTTGAGTGATGATGTTCATCAAGACATCAAATTGGCGAGGACCTGACCTTTGTTGGAATTTTTATAAAATCAGCCTTGAACACATTGTACCAAGTCAACACTAGTCCTGGATACTGCAGAATATATAAAAACAAAAGTGAGATTCCACTCTGTGGGGCCAGTATGGGGAGGTTGTTTGGTTTGATATGAATGTATTTCTCAGGAAAGAATGTTAGGTCCTGGTAAATAGACTGGTTCCAGTTATTTATCCTATTTTATTTTTTAACAGAAAAATATGGCCTCAGAGCCACAGAACTGATGGTCTGTAAAAAATTGTGATGAATGATATAGTGAGTACCCTCTGCCATATCTTGAATTTAGGCTACCCCGCACCCTGTTGGCCTTCTTACATACATTCATTCAAAGGGAGGCCCTCGGTCTTTGATGCTCTGTGTTGGTGCACAAAATAATTTTTGTCTACTTTGTATGTTGAAAACCAAAATTTTGACTGCCTTATGCTAATATGCTAACGTAAATCATCCTGGTCCAAAGCATACTTGTCCACACTCCTGTTCCATCCGCACTGCTTGTCTCTTGCTCCATGTAAAGTAACATTTGTGTATAAATTGTGTGGATGAAAAGGGAATAAACATAAAAAACAAAACGCAACAACAACAAAAAAATTATCCTGGCTCTTTTGCAGATTTACATCTTTTCCAGGATCATCGTCAGATAGATAAATGTTTACTCTTTATTTCACCCGGGAAGACAATGTGGGTCCTGATATTCTCTCAAAGGCTCTGCAGGACATGCTGTTCAGATCATATTTCAGATCTCATGTCGCCATGTCTTTCTTTCCTGACCAATTATGCAGAAGGACAGGATTACCCAACATTTGTGTGAGAATGAGTGCCAACAAAAACATTTCACAGTAGGTTAACCATCTTTTGTTTTGCTGTTAGACTGGAAAAAAGAGTCAAAGTAGTACGGAAGTAAAGACTTTCTTGGTGCTATTTTAGTTAACATGAGAGTAAATATTACACCAAGCAAGAAACCATAGTACAAAGGTTAACAAGGAAGAAAATTCCTAATCTGACTGGAGATAAACTTATGGACAGGAACCTGCTTGAGAGATGGCATGAATTAGACGCAGAGGCCATGTGGTGAATGGTGGGGGCTGTCAATATTCTTGGTCCCATCAGTCTCCACTTAAACCCTTTTGGATAAACTCACTGTACTCTTTGAGTGATGTTTCCAGCCCGTCTTAACATCATTTTGCTATAAGGCCTAAAATTAGTTTTATATCTGAACTACCCCAGTGCTAAAATATATTTAATTAAATTAAAAAAAATTGGCTTCTGAAATTCCATACTTATCAAAAATACAATTTCGGTTGAACTTGATTTATTCAGTTCTGGAATTTCCAGAGTAAAGTTTACTGTACAAGAGAGTCATTAAAAAACTTACCCTTCACAATGGCAATGGAAATGGCCCACTTTGTTCAGTCTGTGAACTGCGCAGCTTACTGCTTATTGCTATATCCAGATGGTCGTGGTGAGGGAACAAACAGTTCCCCCTGCTGTAGGATCTCTCAATAGGCTGTCTAGACCAGCCAGTCCAGACAGATACAGCCTCCCATCAAATTAGCGTTTGTCAGATTTATGATAATGGTTTGCAACTGCCTACCCATTGGTGACATCAAGATTTACAGCTGCACCCCCCTCTTGCACTATTTGGGGGTCGGATCACTTCCCCACACCCTTTAGTGGCCTTGGGGGCTACAGCCAAATAAAACGGCCTCAGAGAAAAACAACTTTCTGGGTAGACGGAGCTAACCAAGGTAGGTCATATAATAGGGTTAGATAATCCTCCATGACGAGGCTGAAATTTGTGGAACATGGGCTGTGTCTGGTACTGCTCCTGTTTTTGGATAAAGGGGTGAGGAAGCTATGATGAGGGGCTCAAGGGGGAGTTGCAGACGCCTGTGTATATGGATTACTGGGGCTCTTTCATGTGGCTAGCCAGTGGTAACCTGATCTAGGCATGGGGACTCGGTGGGAATCACCTTTTGACTGATACTCCAGTCCATTCTTAGTCCAAATGTTTTTTCAAGGCTCTGATCTTTCCTCTGACAGATGATCAGCCATTACTATGATTTCAGGAAAAAGGTCACAGACAATTTTGGTTGTTTCAAAGGTTATTGTAATAAATAATAATGTCTCGCAGCCTTCTTCACTTATTTGGTTGAGCCATTCTCTGAGAATGTTTATTAGTATTTTCCTATATGCAATATCCTCAGGATGCAGCTTAACTTTATGCTCGCCTAACCAACTTAGGTTTACGTCTAGCCTTTTTTAAATGTTCCCCTTGTGTCCATCTGGGTAGTTGCTCTGTTTTTCATCCTCTACCAAGTGTATTCCCACCTGTGTCTAGTGTCCCCATGATAGGCATCCTGACAACGATAAAAAGTTTTTCTATGGAAGTTCATTTATTCATTCATTTGCTGAATCGCTTAACCCTACTAAGGTTGCAGAGAGGCTATCTCAGCTGACTCTGGGCGAAAACGGGGTACACCCTGAATAGCTCACCAGTCGATCGCAGGGCCAACACACACATGGACAATTTGTAACAGCCAATTAGCCTAACATGCATGGCTTTGGCCTGCGGGAGGAAGCCGGAGTACCCGGAGGGAACCCACCCAAGCACAGGGAAACATGCAAACTCCACATAGAAATGCCCTTGCCAAGACCGTGACTTGAACCCACAACCTTCTTGCTGTGAGGCAGACGTGCTAACCACTGTGCCACCCTTCCGCCCTATAGTGAAGTTTACAAGGTTAAATCAATTTACAAAAGCATATCACGTCATTGTATGTGAGGGAATAATCCTGCCCGGTGTTATCAGGATAGCATCTGGATCTATTACTACGGGGCAGTGGTGGCTTACTTAGTGTGCTGGCTTACTGATCCGAAGGTTCAAGCCCCACTGTCTCCGAGTTGTTACTGCTGTCCCCCAGTGCTGCTAACTGGGTTATCAAAGGCTCTCACTGTCTGTGGTGAGAGGCATGTAAAAGAACCATTGCTGTCATTTGTTTTGACACAGGGAAGCTGTTGCCAGCTTCCCCGTGACCCTAATAAGGATTAAACAGTTTAGAAAAAAATGAATTGATTAATCTATCACTACTCTGACCAAAATAGATTAGCTACTTAAGACGAATAAATAAATGACATCCTGCCAATTTATGAATACTCCAATGTTTATTTTTTTAGTTAAATGACCCCAAATACAAACTATAGCTATTACTACTAGCATACACTATGTGTAATGGCTTACAGTTTATATTTTTAGTTACTGTGTAGACTATCATAGTCTTAATGATAGTTTAGATTAGAATAGGCTTAGATTATTTGAGATCAGCTAATTCCTTGAGAAAGACAAAAAAGGATGTGTTGTGCCACTGAGTCATTAAACTATTTGCTTGTTGCAGTGTGTTAAATTCCGATCTTGACAATAGTTTGTTTTGTTGTAGCTCTGAAATGATTCTCTTTATAGTTATATAATATTTAAATGAACACATGCTAAACAATATTATTTTATAGATGAGGAAGTAAAATTTGAAAGTCAGCAGTTCACTTTTATAGACTCTCACCCTGGGTGGCACAGTGGCATACTGGTTAGCATGTCCACCTCATAGAAAAAGGTCCTGGGTCCGAGTCCCGGGCTCGGGTGTTTCTGTGTGGAGTTCCTCCGGGTACTCCGGTTTCCTCCCACAGTCCAAAGACATGGACATGAGGCTAATTGGCGATTCCAAATTGCCCCTAGGTAAGTATGTGTGTGAATGGTTGTGTGTGTGTTGGCCTTGGGATGGTATGGTGAGCTGTTCAGGATGTACCCCTCCTTTGCCCAGTGTCAGATCAGATAGGCTCCAGCCTCCCCGCAACCCTAATAGGATTAAGCAGTTCGACTGTTAAATTCAAGTATTCAACATTATGGATAATCTTGGTTGATTTGTCTGTTCCTTCAAAATAAACAAACTTTATACGTTTCTTAAACTTTTTCAGAGAGAATGATTGATGCCACCAAGGCTCATTTCAGGTCAGCATTTTTCTTACATGGGGCACTATGCAAATTTTTGCCTTTTGCCTTATGGGCGGCATGGTGGCATAATGGTTAGCACATCCGCCTCACAGTAAGAAGGTCCTGGGTTTGAGTGCCAGACTCGGCAATAACGTTTCTGTGTGGAGTTTGCATGTTCTCCCTGTGCTTGCTTGGGTTTCCTCTGGGTAGTCCGGTTTCCTCCCACAGTCTGAAAACATGCACATAAGGCTCACTGGCTATTTAAAATTGCCCCTAGGTTTGAGTGTGACTGTAAATGCTTGTGTGTGTGTGTTGGACCTGCAGTGGACTGGCAAGATGTACCCCACCTTTGTCCAGTGTCGGCTGAGATAGGTTCCAGCCTCCCAGTGACCTTAGTAGGATTAAGTGGTTTGGCAAATAAATGAATGAATATGCCATTTGCATTGGAAAGCATTTTGTCACCACTATACACCAAAATTTGACTATCTACACCAATTTGTGACCATTGACACCAATTTTCTTTGTGGGCATTACAGCAAATAAAAATACAAATCCTAAAATGATGTGTGCAAACAAATAATATATTCACATGCTCTCATACTCCCCCACTTTTCCTAAGAGCTCATTAGAAGAAAAAAAGATAAAGATAAGAAAATTTAAATCAATTAAAAATGACAGAGGCAGAATGGTAGCACAGTGCGTCACAGCAAGAATGTATGGGTTTGAACCTTAGGGTTGACCGGGGTCTTTCTCTGTAGAGTTTGCATGTTCTCCCTGTGTTTGTATGGGTTTCCTCCATGTGCTCTCTTTTCCTCAAAAAAGTGTGTGTGTGTGGGTGTGTGTGTGTGGGTGTGTGTGTGGTTATTTGCTTTGTGTTAGATAGATTTTCAGTCAATAGATTTGTACAGTGGTGTAGTTGTTAGCAGTTCTGCCTCACCGCAAGAAGGTCTTGTGTTTAAGTCCCAGGCTTGGAGAGGGTGTTTCTGTTTCTGGCCCTGCAATGGTCTGGTGAGCAGGGTGTACCCCGCCTTCTCTCAGTGTCGGCTCCAGCTTTCCTGTGACGTGAGTGAGTGCAAATATCTGATGTGGTGTTCTGTAAATAAATGTCTGATAAACTCACCAAGTGTACAGTGCAAACACTATAATGGGTTTATTTGGGGAAAAGACTTCCTGGTCCCGTGTTAATTTATAGCCAAGTGGATGAAAGAGGTTTATCATGATGGACACGTAAACATTTTATTGTCTTGAAAATCAAAGATACCAACCCCTTTCCATATTTGTAGCTCATCCATCTGCTAAACTGCTTAATCCTACTAGGGCTGTAGGGAGGCTGGAGCCTATTTCAGTACTTTGGGCGAAGGTGGGGTACACCCTGGACAGCTTGCCAGTTCATTGCAGGACAACACACACACAAAACCATTCACACTCACACCTAGGGGCAATTTTGTACAGCCTATTAGCCTAATGTACATGTCTTTGGATTGTGGGAGGAAACCGGAGTACCCAGAGGAAACCCACCAAGCACAGGGAGAACACGCAAACTCCACACAGAAACGCCCTTGCTCAGCCCAGGACCCGAACCCAGGACCTTCTTGCTGTGAGGCGGATGTGCTAACCACTACGTCACCATGAAAAAAGAAAAAAAAGAAATTCCTTACTGATGCATCTATTACTGTGGAACTCATTTGTATTTTTCTTGTCTGGTTTGTTTTAGTTGATAAAGTTTTCAATACTGAGTTGAACTTGATATTTGAAACGGTAGCTAGGGGGTGCTGTGGCCTTACACAGTGACGCTTACTGTTGCTGTGGCTGTCTGGACCTACAGCACGGCCTCACACAAACACATGGGTCACAAGCCTGGAAACAGATGCAGGGAATTGGCTGTGGTACAGGGATTCCCGCAGAGACAATGGCAAGCACGACTGTAAGTTCAGGACATCTGACAAAGATCAAGATTTTGTAATCTTTTAACAATACTTATAAATTGGATACTTCTTCAATTCTTATATTTTCATTGGACAGACAGAAAACATCTGTGTTGGACACTGATACAATATGAGAAAGGGAATTTCTAACACGTATGTGAGTGCAAAAAAAAAGAAAAAAAAAGAAACCTTTCTTAAAAATAGCAGAAGATGCCAATGGACTCTGGCTGTGCAGGGTTTGTATAACAGGCATGACAGTTGAGTAACCAGTCAGTGGTTGGTATGGCGACAACAAAGGGTGGACACAACAGTCTCGCCAGCATTTATTTTTCATCCTCTCTAAATGTGGCATGTCACCTCCTTGGCACAAACTCTACTATACCAGGCCCTATCAAGCTGCATGTGCCTGCTGTAAGGCTGTCTGTCCTCTGTCTAATCCATGAACATCAACATGGAGGGTGGGGAAAAAAAATGAATGAAGATCTCCCCACCACCACCACCCCCTTTTTCTCGACTGAGACAGCAGCACTATGGATCGCTGTGCAGTCGGGGGCTGTGTTATGACTGGTGTGTGTTACACACGTATCAGTTAGCACTATTGCTGCTCTGCTCCATCTGGACACCCATATAAAGGACTGCCATTTCAAAGGTCACCGGAGAGCCATGCAGACAAGTGTTGCTAGCAGTCGTCTGGGCAGGGAAGGGTCACGGCTGGAAAGAGTGTGCTCAGTGAGGGAATGCCAGGTCTATGCTGGCTCGCCTGGGTGCTCCCTGCTGTCTGTGTTGCTGTGTCTGCGACTATTCTCTGCTCCCCTTCCCCCAGCCTCCCCTCTTCAATCCCGTCGGCTTCGCCTTTAATCGTCCAGAAAAACAACCGAAAACAAAAACTGTATGAAAAAACCCTCGGAAAGGCACTCTTATAATGAGGACTGCACTGAAACAAATGGCCTGCTGATTTGATATTTGTTCGGCTATTGATTATACGCTTATATTTATGCCCATTGTTCTGCACTATAGCAGCAAGTAGTCTCATTGGACACTTTTCCAGACACATTAAATCTGGTCCTTGTCAAACATCTAATGGCACTTTAGTCTAATGCGTTTAATTAATGCTTGTGAAAGCACCGCCAGTAAATTACGTTATTCCCAAATAGATTCGCTTGAAGCAGAATAAATTAAATAACAATAATAAATTAAACATTTAAAAAAAAAATGAAGGAAAATCCCTTTATCAAGTAAAAAAACAGGACCTTCTAAGATGCCCCGGCTTTAGGATTATATACTAAACTCTTTACACTGTTCCAGAGAAATAAAGACCATTTAGTGCCAGGAACTATAACGGTTTAACTATCTGTGGCTGACAGCATAGGTTATTCCGCTTAATAGTAGCATTTGTGATGGGAGATTTCTTTAAGCTGGTTAAAAAGCCTTTCTTCAAAAACTTCTTTAAAGAATGATTCTTTTGAGGCCTCATTGTAATAGGGCTACCCTAAAGGAACATGTAGAAATAATAAAAACAAAAAAACAAGAATCTAAATATCCAAATATGTTCCCATGCACAGCAATGTGCATGTGCACCAGAAACTTTTGCGTATGCACCAGGGACTTTCACGTGCACTTGATAAACTTTTGCATGTGCATCAGATACTTTCTCATGACCACCAGAAACTTTTGCATGTATACCAGAAACTTTCGCATATGCGTGGGATATGTTCTCATGCACACCATGAACTTTTGCATGTGCATCTGATACTTTCAAATGACCAGAAGAACTTTTGAATGGACAAGAAACTTTCGCATATGCGTGGGATATGTTCTCATGCACAGCATAAACTTTTGCATGTGCATCTGATACTTTCTCATGACAACCAGAAACTTTCGCATGTGCACCAGAAACTTTCGCATATGCTTGGGATATGTTCTCATGCACTCCATGAACTTTTGCATGTGCATCAGATACTTTCTCATGACCACCAAAAATTTTGGCATGTGCACCAGAAACTGTCGCATACGCATGGGATATGTTCTCATGCACCAGATACTTTCTCATGACCAGAAGAAACTTTCACATGTATACCAGAAACTTTCACATATGCATAGGATATGTTCTCATTCACACTATAAACTTTTGCATATCCCATGCATACGTGAAAGTTTCTGGTATTCTGGAAAGGTTTCATGCACATCAAAAACTTTGACATGTATATCAGAAACTTTTGCACATGTGTGGGATATATTCTCATGCACAAAGTAAACTTTTGTATGTGCGTCAGATACTTGACCAGAATAAACTTTTGCATGGACAAGAAACCTTCGCATATGCATGGGATATGTTCTTATGCGTACCATAAACTTTTGCATGTGCATCGGATACTTTCTCATGACAACCAGAAACTTTCGCATGTTTCCCAGAAACTTTCACATATGCATGGGATATGTTCTCTTGCACAGCATAAACTTTTGCATGTGCATCTGATATTTTCTCATGACCAGAACAACTTTCACATTATACCAAAAGATTTTGCATATGCGTGGGATATGTTCTTGTGCACCCTATAAACTTTTGCATGTGCATCAGATACTTTTTCTTGACCACCAGGAACATTCGCATGTCCACCAGAAACTTTCACACATGCATGGGATATATTCTCATGCACACCATAAACCTTTGCATGTGCATCAGATACTTTCTTGTGATCACCAGAAACTTTCGCACATGCCCCATAAACGTCCGCATATGCACTTGAAATGTTTTCATGCTCACCATGAACTTTTGCATGTGCATCAGATACTTTTTCATGACCATAAAAACTTTCGCATGTATAACCAGAAACTTTCACATATGCATGGGATATGTTCTCATGCGCACCATAAACTTTTTTGTGTGCATCAGATACTTTTTCGTGATTACCAGGAACTTTCACACATGCACCAGAAACTTTCAGATATGCATAAGATATCTTCTCATGCACACCATAAACCTTTGCATGTGTATCAGATACTTTCTCATGACCAGAAGAAACTTTCGCATGTATACCAGAAATATTTGCATATGCATGGGATATGTTCTAATGCACACCATAAAATTTTGAATGTGCACCAGATACTTTCGCGTATGCATGGGATATGTTCTCGTGCACATCAAAGACTTTCGCATGTCTACCGGATACTTTCTTGTGCACATTATAAAATTTTGCAAGAGCACCAGAAACTTTTGTATGTGCAACGAACATCACCAGCCTCTTCGCGACCCTAGTAGTAGGATTGAGCGGTTTAGCAAATGAGTGAGTGAGAGTGAATATTATCTATACCACTTGTCAGTGAGGGTCACAATCTAGGGATGTCACTTATTTATCGTGGGGCTAATACAGGCAGCCATTCAGACTCATATCGTACCTACGGGCAATTTTAAATTAGCTATTAGACCCAATCCCCACATCATTGAACTGTGGGAGAAAACCAGAGCACCCAGAGGAAACCCACACAGACATGGGGAGAACATGCAAACTCTACACAGAAAGGACCTTTGAATTTGAATTTGAGCCCAGAGCTGGATTGCTGCGAGGCTTCAGTGCACTGTTTCTAGCTGCTAGAATGTAAGTGATAACAGGAACTAGTGTACACTAATGTACACAGTACACTGCAACACTGCAGCACCCAATGCTGTTAATTAATAAGTTTACAGATATTAATTGTTGTATATCAGTGCTCTGTAACAGTCAAACTTTCTGACATGTGAGTCTACGCTGGTTTCTTGTTTCTTAGTAAAATGACAAGCTGTGTTATGTGACAACAGAAATAATCATGTATTTTCCACAACATTAAACGTCTGTATAAATGGATAAATGGTACGAGTTCTCCACATTGTGTTTGGCCGTCCATTGTTGATTATTTTCTTATAACAGCACACATACACTGTCCAGCCAAAAAACCAAAAAGTTGCAAAAGAAGTTGTTCCGCCTTTAGCCTTTAGCGTAATCGTCATGCCATTGTTTCAACAAACTTAACCAACATAACATATTTTTCTATCCAGTGTTGGGTTTAGGTCAGGACTCTAAACTTGGGGTGCCAATACATATGTGAAAATGATTCCTCATGCTCCCTGAACCACTCTTTTACTATTTAAGTCGCCATTTTATATCCGTGCCATCAGGGCAGAAAAAGTCCATTGATGTGATAACCTGCTCAATCAGTACATTCAGCTCATCAGTTGACTTTATTTTACTGCCATATTAATGTTGCTGAGCCTCAACCTGACCAACTGGAGAAACAATGCCCTGGAGATTACATGCTGTGATCAAGGCTAAATGTACTCCAGGAAATTATTAGAGTGTGCGACCTTTTATTTTGGCTGGGCAGCATTTTCATTATTATTTATTTATTACATTTCCCATACCGTTTTATTCTTTATTAGGGGTATGTGGCGGCTGGAGCCCATCCCAGCCTACTCCGAGTGAAGGTGGTGTACATCCTGAACAGCTTGCCAGGCCACCGCTGGGCATTTCATTATTGTAGTTTTTGTAATTTTGTTCTGATTCATAAATATTGAAAACCCTTCCACGCCATGGGCTTGTTTTTGCTGTGAAGGGTGAAAACTCCAGGCAACCTCATATTCATCGGTCGTTATTTACAAAGTCCCAGATTGTTCCCATACTCCGGCATGCCACCAGTGAAGAGCATGGGGACCTGACATGCAATTATGTTTTTGATTTCTGATGTACTAATGTCTCCAGATTTTTGAAAGATGAGCACAGTTAATGTGGGTCGATTTAAATGGTGTGTGTGTGTGTGTTGCCTAGCTTTGTGCTGCCTATCAAATGGTATCCTTTGCTCTCATCTGTCTTGAAGAAAAACATACTTATAAGCCATGCTGCTCTGATTAGGTAATGATTTAATGATTTTGGATTATTATTCATCTTCATTGTTGTATAATATAATTAACAATGAAGGAAATGCTTTCCATCACTGATCATAAGTAGCATCCATTCTAGGTCTTTCATAATGATGGGCAATGACTTTCAAAACGAAATGGAAAAAGGTTGTTTTTGTAATATTTTCAATTTTCCGGTAGATTATAGAGGCATTAGAAATGAGATGATGGAAACATCACTGGCTCCGTTCATGAGAACAGGGGCCCAAGCATGCAACTGTCAAAGCACACACACAAAAAGCCCCAGCAAAGGGTTAGTGAGACATTTGAAGGGGGGTGGCAACACTGCTCTCCACGCAGACACTTAACTGTGTTTCTGTAGTCTCCGAGGCAAAACGAGTGAAACGTGAGCCCTGTTCGTCTGTGCGGTGCTTCTCTCTCATTTGCTCCCCTGTTTATTGGCTCTAAAAATATAAGACTGTCCTTTAAAATAGATCTTCTTATTGACAGACAGCTCAGCAGAATGAGCAGATATTTCTGTCTATCCTCAGGACAACTCGCCCCCCACCTTCTTCCTCCAGTGGCTTATGCTCCCTAGACTCAGAGGATTAAACCTCTTGCTTGCACAATGCCAAAGTGGTCACCATGACCGGTGATGGCCACTCATCTCCAGATCCAATCCAGTGCGAACACATTCCTTTTCACCTAAGAGAATTTAGCCGGCTACCCCTTTTTACCACATTGTGAAGGGCAGACATGGTTCCCTACACTCCACTGAAGGCTCCATTCAGGAGAAGTTGGCAGACGAATGAGTTGTTTTTACAGCGGGGCATTGTTCTGTGTTGGTTCGATCAGGTTTGAAGATTCAGTATTGCTGCATTGCTGAATTCCCTGCCACGGCGAGGTCTAGTGCAGTTAGATCTTTGTTTTCCTGCCAGAACCTGGATCTCAGCCAGATCTTCTAATTACATCAGCCACTGATGTCTTGACATTTTTTTTTAAACTGAGATGTGGGCTACGGGCTTATCTTATGTTTTTTTTTTTTTGATTTGTTTTATTTTTTTTACAAATTTTTTTTCTCCTAAAAACACATCACAGCAGTGTTATTGCTGATATCAGCATGAAATATGTACATACCCAAACCTCCTAATTTAATTAAGTACAACTACTTAGCTTTAATTTCTGCTCCAACATCAGTGAGGTAATGTCTTGATGTCCTTTAAGACAAAATACTGCACTCGAGACACTTTTACTCTGAGCGTAGGAAGCACCAATAAACCTCTGTTCACTACAATATCTTTGGCTTCAAGTCTCCAGACTGTAATTAGTGTATGAATACTTTGCATGTATCCCATACCACTGATACTCCATCAAGCACACTTAAGGGCTCTTGTTTTTCAGGCAACTGTTAAGGTTTTATGTAGAGACAAACAACCGTGTTTCCAAAACAGCATCAATTAGAACCACATTAGTAAGCTAGAACTTATGGAAATCTTTATGTTAATGCTAGAGAGAGCCTATAACTCCATATTTCCAGCACTGGCATATAGACAATTATATTGTTATTACTTTCTGTCAGTAAGGTACAAGACATGTTGGGACATAATGTTACAGGAAAATAATCAGTGATGTCAGTGGTGTGATACATTTTTGCCACAAAATTCACTCACTCATTTGCCAAACTGCTCAATCCAACTAGGGTCACAGGGAGGCTGGAGCCTATCTCAGGTGACATTGCACAAAGGCGGGGTACACCCTCAACAGCTTGCCAGACCATCGCAGGGCCGACACACACAAACATTCACACTTACATCAACACATATTTGTTACAGCCAATTAGCCTACTGTTCATCTCTTTGGACTGTCTGAGGAAACCTATTCGAGCACAGGGAGAACATGCATGGGGAGAAACTCCACACAGAAACGCCCTCGCTGAGCCCAGGACCTAAACCCAGGACCTTCTAACCACAGACATGCAAACCACTATGCCACTATTATCATTATTATTATTATTGTTATTAATATTATTATTATTATTATTGTTGTTGTTGTTGTTATTAATGTTATTATTATTATTATTATTAATTTTGGGATGACACAGCAGCAGCGGCATTTTTAGCACATCCACCGCACAGCAAGAAGGTCCTTGGTTTGAGTCAGATTCGGGCGTTTCTGTATTCTGTAGTTTGCATGTCGTCCCTGTTGACCCTAGTGGGATTAACTGGTTCGCCAAATGAATGAGTGATGAGTGGTTGGTGAAGAACTCCAGCAAAATGGGCTGCACGGTGTCTCTCAAGGTTCATATCTTTGATGCTCATCTTGATAAATTCAAGCAGAACATGGCAGTGTACTCAAATGAGCAAGGTGAGTTATTCTACCAGGATATAGTTATAGACTTTAAACGTAGCTCCGAAGGACAGTATACTGATAAGCTTTAATATATTAGTAGATTTCTGTGTTTGAGTCACTGAGAAGACACAAGTTTGTCCATTTTCTTAGTTACTGGGATTGTAATGATAACTTAAAATGTTCAAATGAGCATTCCTTTAACTTATTGTCATCAAACCTCAAACGTTTAAAGCCACACTCATTTCTTGAGATCAGATCTACTTAAAGCTAACTTGAAACCACTTTCAGAAGATTTCGGTAATTGTGTCCTCAGCTAGCATGTGGTTGTTGTCTGATGACCTGATGGCCAAAAGGTCAGAGTTCCAGGACTTTGTTTAATTTATCGTCTGTGAATGTATCGTCTGCTTTTGTGCACTGTAACTAAAGAGATGTTTGTGGGGTGTCAATGGGGTGAATTTAATGTTAGTATCTCTGGTCACAAGACCTCCCGGCACTTACAGAACCAGATGTCCAGGTCACTGTGTGACAAAGCAGAAGCATGTGCTCCTTACTGACTGATCACGTGTGGTGTATTTGCTGGGTGAGCCTACGAAAGTGATTAGTGCTTTTTAGGGAGAGAAAAAAATACCAGAAGACAATCACTTGTTGTTTGTATCGATTTGTTGTTGTAATACCTTTTGTTGTTGAGTGGATGAAATGTATATGAGTTATAACCTGATAAAAAACATAGAGTTCTTGTGCTACCCTGTATAATTAGTTTTACTAAATGCCTTACTTAAACCTGTCTCTTAGCTATCTTCCTTTATTTGCAGATCCTCACATAATGATCTCATTCATGGTTCACACACTGTTTGCCTCCTAATGTCTCCCAGCAGGCCTCCAGTCAGAGACAGTGATTCATAAACTGACAGGACTGTCACCAACCACCAGGACCTCTCTCTCTCTCTCTCTCTCTCTCTCTCTCTCTCTCTCTCTCTCTCTCTCTCTCTCTCTCTCTCTACACATATCCAACAAACAACACACGTCGCCCCTCTGTCTCTACAA
>JBCNYH010000025.1:29080227-29096663 GCA_039654325.1 Tandanus tandanus
ACACACACACACACACACACACACACACACACACACACACACACACACACACACACACACACACAACCATTCACACCGAGGGGCAATTGAGAGTATCCAATTAGCCTAATGTGCATGTCTTTGGACTGTGAAAGGAAAAAAGAGCACCTGGACGAAACCCACGCAAGTATAGGGTGAACATGGCAACTCCACACACACTGACACACACACACACACACCATTCACAACAACGATTCACACTCACAACTAGAGGCAATTTGGAACAGCCAGTTAGCTTAATATGCATGTCTTTAGCCTGTAGGACAAAACCCAGGCAAGCACAAGGAGAACATGCAAACTCCACACAGAAACGCCCTCGCTGAGCCTGGGACTCGAACCCAGGACCTTCTTGCTGTGAGGCAGAACTGCTAACCACTACACAACCCCATATTATGTTCTTGCTTAAAAATCATTTTTATTTAATTCCAATTAACAACAATATGACTAATTAAAGTATCAGACAATTATCCTGGTATGCAGGATGCAGGATTAAGGGTTGAAATGTTGTGTACATCAAGGTGTAGGACACCTGGTCTAAAAAAAATTATAAAAAATTAAACCTTTATGTTAGCATGAGAATGAAGAGGTGTATGTCTGGAGGCTTTATTTATATTATTAATATTTCTGTCCAGTATTTCTATGATATTTAATAGTACTGAACTAGTCATTACAGTAAAATGTTCCAATACAAATAAAATATAGTATACTTTATATACAGCAGAGCAGTGCAAAGCCTTGGAGCTCCCAAGTGGTGTATGGGGTACAGGGTGGTATCAACAGCTTATTCTTTAACAATATCAGTAATTATTTGTGGTGGCACGGTGGCACAGTGGTTAGCATGTCCACCTCACAGCAAGAAGGCCTGGGTTCGATTCCCAGCCCGAGTGTTTCTGTGTGGAGTTTGCATGTTCTCGCATGGGTTTAGTCCGGGTACTCCGGTTTCCTACCCCAGGGTCCAAAAACATGCACAGTAGGCTAATTGGCTGTTCCAAAACACCCCTAGGTGTGAGTGTGAATGGTTGTGTGAGTATTGGCCCTGCGATGGCATGGCGAGCTGTCCAGGGTGTGCCCTGCCCTCGCCCAGAGTCGGCTGAGATGGGCGCCAGCCTCCCCGCGACCCTAATTAGGATTAAGCGGCTTAGAAAATGAATGAACGAATGAGTAATTATTTGTATACTGATACATCTGCCATGTTTTTGTGTGTAAAATTTTACAAAATGTGGTCAAAGTAACATTATTTTTTGAGCTACAATGACTAAAAAAAAAAAAATTTGATCATCAGAGTTCCCAGTACCTCTTGGCTACTGTATTCTTCTGGCTGACAGCTGAAAACCATCGCTGTCGCCAGCTATCTGAGAACACCATGTAGCGAGGACTTCTGATGAGATACAGCTGCATTCTTACTTATTAGTCTAATACTGATTAAAGATATCCTGTTTTCTCATACAGTGTATCTTATTCTTACAGGAATGATGTCTTTTTACTGAATCACACTTTCATTCATTTATTCATCTATCTTTAATTTAGTAACTGTTTTTTTCCTAGCCAGGGTCATGTTAGACCTGATGCCTCTACAGGAACTCTTGAGTGCTGATGGGGATTCACTTAACTGGAATACCAGTTTATCAGGCGCCACCATACGTGTTATCCTCTTGAGACTCCACTTTCCTCATATGAGAGCATCTTATTTTCTCGCAACTACACTCTGTATACGTCTTTGTAAGATCCGCATATGAAGGCAATTGAGTATTGCTCAAAATTCTTTGAGCCAAAATTCTTCCAGTTTAAAGACATTAATCAAGTTCAACATTTATTAGGTGGTAAGGAACAGAAGCGGTGTGGAGAAATTATGAGACACAGCATTAAGCTGTGAGGCTTAGGAGGTTAAGGTGCTTTCAGTCGAATCTGAACCTTGCCGGCGGCATTCTCATAAACTTTTCTTGGCAGATTTTTTTTACAGAGTAGGCTGCCAGCTCTTTTCCCTAACCCTCAGCAGCATCTGGTATTCCCAGGTGGACTCCCATCCAAGTACTCACCAACATCATCATCGACAGTCCATCAGTTTTGATGTTGTCTGAGTTGGATCTTGTGTACCCGCATACCCAGTCAAGTACTAACCAGACCCTGCTTACTTTCCAAGATCGTACAAGATAGTACTTTTCTCCAAACTGTGTTATGCTGCACCTGAATATGCATGCACAGCAACTTCATAGAATGTGGCTGCTTGGCATCACATGTCCTTGACCTCGGTCCTCCCTGGTTGCGTGATAGGCAGGCAAACTTAAGTGTGGAAATTGGATATGACTAAACTAGGGGAAGAAAAAATCAGTATGTCTGTGTATCGGTATAGGTGTTTTTACCTTTTCAAACAGTTTAATTTATTTGAAACTTTCATTTTTTGGCAACTTGGCGAATAGCTGAACATTTTTGCTTGCACGAAAATGTGATTGCGGTTTGTGGTGGTGGTTCCATTAAGCAAATGTTTTTACTTTATCATCCAATCAGCCTTTAGAATTTTTTTTTTCTTTTGAGCTGTGCTTTTCCATTACACAAACACTAATATTTCACTGTTTTTCCATGGAAACTCTTTCATGTGGGGTCTGGACCATCCTTCAATACCATATTCATAACATAGCAGGAAAGCACCACAGGAAGGGCAGAACAATTGAATGCTTCCTTTAAGTGGCTTTCTCATTATGCATTAATAGTTAAATCTCTCCTCTGTCTGTCTGCACTTTCACACAAACCATGCAGATACAAGACATTAGGTGTGTCGCTGTAACATGCCCATCCCAATCCAGCTGTGTCTAGACGTAATAACCAAACAAACGCACGTCTATCACGAACAAACCCTTTTCCCAAATCTTTTTTTTTTTTTCTGCACACACGGACTGCGTGTTATAAAAGCCGTACCCACTTGTGTGGTATGAAACAAAACTGGCTCTACTCACTTATCCAAACACAAACAGGCACAATATCACTGAGCCTTTTGAGGAAGCGGACTTAATTACCACAAGCAAACACACTTTTTTATGTAAAGGAAATCCATGAGTAGGTACATTGTACGATTCATTCATTTGGTGCCAAACATGCCAAAAAGGCTTGAGATGATATCATATTGACACTTTTAATGCATTTCAATTAGAGCAGGCAGGTATAAAAAAGGACAGACTTAAAAGGAAGGAAACTGCAATGCGACCACAGCGTGAATAAGAAAACCACAGCGTGCAAAGTGGGAAAGTGTGATAATGATAATGTGAACACTTACGGATGTCTATTCAGAGGCTTATGCCTTTAAGAGATTTGAAAGATTGGCATATTTTCAGAATAGTCCTCATAGATCCTACAGCGAGATAAATCATCAAAAAGTGAAAAACACCGGCACATCACAACACAATGCAAATCCTCAGACTTCCTCACTGTGCTATCTTTTATTTTAGAGAGCTTATCATATGATAACAGCTATCTCATCTGTGCTGTACAGACATTATTTTACTATCACCAACTTTGCACGTTTCGATTTTTTTTCTTTCACATTTGTGTGATTATGAGCCCCAAATTCAGAAACCATGGTTGCAGATGTAGTTACACAGCTGTGACTCTATTGCACTGTGGAGGCCATGGTGCACATTTGAATAAATTTAGGGGAGAGGTTACATCAAAATCAATATCAAGTTCTTTTGCCTGATCACATGATGAAACCTCTCTATCCTTTTGTTCATGGTCACTTCCAGGATTTTTGAGTAACATATTAAATAGTGCTCTTTACCATGACCATCATTAAAACACACATTACGGGAATGTCTGTTGGAAAAACAATGTGTATTTTTATGGAATCGATGTCAAGAAACTGGAGTTGGAGCTGTTCCTATGGCTTGTGAAGGCCAGACACCTTACTCTGACCCTTTTACTCTAATTTCTTTCACGTATCTGCCAATAATACTCAACTTATTATATCTTAGTAACTATATAAAGAAAGTACTAAAAATTAAAGCAGGTAACTAAGTTGTAACATGGGAATAATACAGGAATGACTGATCAGTTGAATGAATGACTGAGCTCATAAACAAGTATGAGTACTGTTGGACACAGTATAAAACCAGACCCCAATATTTGTATTAGGAATACACTAAGAACAAGTCTAGAAATCCAGAGACTAAAGAATGAAAGAGTTTTACCTGTTCTGCTATAATTCACACCTCCAACTATGGTGAAAAAGTGGTGATATATTTATAACAGACACATTTTATCATGGTGTAATGCATTCCTAAGATACGATCTGCACAGTTGTGATTATTGATGAAAATGCACATAGATACTGGTGACATGATGCATTGTATTAAAAAATTTATCCATTTAACCAATGAATTGTAGCAGCGTGATTTTCAGGAAATTAAAGTATTCAACATCCAAATAAACATATTAAACTAAGCATACTGGGGTTGAATGTCTTTAATATTGGTAACATAGGCCTTATGTGTTACATTTACATTTATGGCATTTGGCAGACCCCCTTATCAAGAGCATCTTACTTCTTCTTCTTTTTCTTTTTTTTTTTTTAATCTCATTTATACGGCTGTGCAGTTGAAGGGCCCAACAGTGGCAGCTTGGCGGTACTGGGGCTTGAAGCGCTGACCTTCTTATCAATAACACAGGGCCTTAAACTCTGAGCCACTACTGCAACATAATATAAACAGTGTCTGTAATAACTATTTGTAAATGAGTTTTATTTTTCATATATAATTTAACAATGTCCTATAATGCCTTATGAATGTATTATAACATGTTATCGGAAATCTGCAATCAATCAAAGTGAATCAAACATTCCACAACTTTAGAAACGGGCGACCACATGTTTTATTTCTCACACTTTTTGCTGTCAGAGTAGTAAATGAACTAGTCATGCAAGACTGTTTCTCAGACAATGCTTGTTTGAATACCGTAACACTGGAAATGAACAAAACTGTTAAAAGTCAAAAACCACAGAATGTCATGCCCCAGTGCAACTGCTCCTCATGCTGTAAACTTAGTTTAGTGAGAAATCCTTTAGACGTGCCCATTCACTAGTGAATATCCAATGTGTTTTGTCTTCCATGATCAGTTCATTTTGGCTGAATACCAAGGTTTCCTGATGAAACCACCCCAAGTCATGAGCTTAATATCTCTTATTCAACTTTTTTACATCTTGTTTTGGTTGTGTGTCTGTTGACAATAACAATAGCAAGACAGTGTGACTAGAAGAACAATCTTGCACATGTGTGATAACTTGGCTGTGCAACGCCGATTCGGAGAAAGTGGAAAAGTCCAAGTGTTATGGAACTGAAGAAGGCATATGATTTTAACAGCAATAAAAAAGATGGTGATGTTTTCTGATATCATCGTTCCTGATACAGGGGTCATTGACACCTGTGTACAGTTGTAAGCAAATGGTTTCAAAACCTGTATTTCAGGTCTATTTAATATGCATGGAAAGTGAATGGGCACCTTGTGCACAGTGCAGTTAGCTAACAGCTACGTTGCTGGTCAAATATGCCAAGGTGGCTGGCGAAGGTACCTTGAACTTGAGCGCCCCTCTAGTTAGTATTGGGTTACCATTTTGCCGTAACTGTTTTCTTTAGTCTACTGAACAACAGTGTTCTGGCAAACAGGAACAAACATTCATTAGTGAATACTAAGAGTATTTTACAGGGATTAAAATATAAATTAATCAAAAGAAAGTTAAAAACTTACCTTCTTTAGGACGATGTATAGGATACAGTACTTATAGCTACATTTATATAACTATAAAAGTGAAGTACAATTTATAATTATTAATTTAATGGAAATGTGAACAATAAAAAGCATTCTGAGCAGACTCTGTTTATTCCAAGAACTTTCAATGCCTTGAAAAAACCCCATATGTTACAGACGATACCCCACCCTCTAAGGATCGTCATTGGACATAAATATAAACACCACCAGCATTATATACGCCCACTTTCACCTATCCCTCTGACAGAATGACAACTTCTTTCTGCAGGAAGGTCTCTACACACCTTATAGCCTGGAAAAAAAACTCACCTGAACTGAAATGACCTGAACAAAAAGCCCAACCCTAGCCCTTTGTATCTAGCTGTAGTCGAACAACCTCATAAATGTATGGATGGTGTTAGCGTGATCTAAGAACGCAAACAGAAAATTGTAAGTACCTCATTCTGAGACCTGTCTGTAATTAATGGGTTAACTGTTGTATGTGATATCACACTGAATACGCAAACTCTTGGCAACTCCCTGTTCTCTCACTAGAGCAGAGCTACATGAGCATGTAAACTGTCTGAGTTTTGCAGACATGGCCGCAGGGTAAAGGGAATTACACTGTCATGTGGAGGATATGGAGGTGCTGTGATTTCCCTTCTGTCACATATTTGAAATGCTTCCAAGTAGAAATTGGTATGCTAGGTGAAAGTCATCATCAATAAACACAGAACTGTAACATCGCTTTGGAATAATTATCAAAAAATTGCTTGCAGCAGATTTTCTTGGTACTTTGGTCTATGCACTGTGTGTACAATGAATTGAGATTTAATGGCTTTCATGATCACATACTGTACACACACATACATATATATATAATTACTTCTTAAGTGAGCGTGAGGTCTGCACAGAGAAATCCTCACCCGAGGTCTTTATTACAGACCGAGCCGTCTTTATCCATGTCTGTGAGGACTCTGGTCACTTTCAGCTTGTCTCCCTTCCAGTGACGAACAAGAGATTTCCGAAGAGCAGCGAGTACTTTGTGGACACGCCCTGTTCCAGACACATGATTTATTGCCTGCATTTGAACCAATCAGAATGCATGTACTGTCTTTGCCATATTATAATTGCTTCTTATTTCAAGATGGCGAAACAATCAGATTTCCATTCCAGTGTAGTGTATACTAAATATACTGTATATAAAGGAAGTGAATGGACCATGATAAGGGGATGAAGTGATAAAGACAAACAGTCAGGACTATCAGGGATGCAACAGAAATTGAGGGCCTGTTATGGTTCAGCAAATTCACATTGGGCTCTGAACATGCATTTTTTTATAATGGTTTTCTCGCTTAGAAATTTGATATGCTTTTCCTTTGTGTGTTTTTTTTTTTTTTTTTTTTTGCTTTACTTCACTGGTAACACACACTTCACCTCAGTGCAGCTTTAGACCTGAGACTTCTTCTTACTACTCTGGAGATTTGTAAGTATTATAAATGTCTTCACCCGAGGTGAAAGAGTCAACTCTGCAGGCCAGCTCTTTGCGCACCACCTGCAAGTTATATGGTGAGCAGAGACTACTTATTTCATCCTCTGAATGTGTGCGGCTAGGGTGTAGACGAATCTTCATCTGCTGGCATTGTTCCCTGCAGTTCACCTGAATCTTTTCTTTCTCTCAGATGACTAAATACATTTGGATGGATCATAGGTCTTCTGTTTTTGTACTTTTACTGCAGTCCCTGATGTACTCCTGCAAGAGAAAATATAAATAAGACTTTAATGGGATCTGAGCGATACATTTCTTAGTATTAGAGGAGGAACAGACACTGCTGGAAAAGCGCTTTAACACAGATTTCAGTAGACCTTGTGTAATTAGTTATTACACAGATAATTGAGGGATGGTTGATCAGAATGCCAGCACAGTAGTGTTGTATGAAGAGTCAGACGATGCAGTAGCTGGGGTGATTCTTTAGGAAGAGAGACTTTAAGCTGGGGTTGATCAATTTTTAGCCGTATACACAAACTGGTTGAAATGGTCTTTACACTCGGACAGCTAGCAGATCTGAAATAGCTCTGAAAAAACCCCCAAAACGGTCATGTGTGGCCATTGTAATCTTGTAAAAATGCCGACCAGTCACTGCCTCAAGGTCTGCTAGGTAATATCCAATCAAATTCTTCCATTTCTCCCTGTTTGCACTAGTGATAGGAAGTCCGATTCTTTTAACTTACTCGATTCTTTCGGTTCGTTCGACAGTAGTGAATCAATTCATACCGATTCATTTGATTCACAAAAAAACACTGCAAGGCTTAAACCTGCATCACCGGGTTGCAACACATTCTGTTAACTCACTGAGCTATTTACTCTGCCTTATGAAGGGGTTTCATACTATCTAGTCAAACATTCAATTATCTTTTCGGTTTTTATATCTATAAATGATCTAGTTTCTAAATTACAAAGAATTTCCACTAGTATATAAACGTTTGCTGAGTGATTCAGAGAGTTAGCGATTCACTGAGTGATTCAGTGAGTTAGTGAATCAGCAAGTTAGCGATTCGCGAACGACTCGGCGAGTTAGTGGTTCACTGAGTGTTTAGCGATTCGCGAATGACTCAGCGAGTTATTGGTCGGTGACCGACTCAGCAAGTTAGGCTCAATGACTCAGTCGCTCAATGATTCAGCGGTTCATTACGATCAGAGATCTTGCTGTAGCGACTGCCTGCTGCTCAGTGCGTCGCACAGCACTTCCGCCTCCACCGGCTTTGAGATTTAATAAGTGATTCCAATTACTTTATGTGATAATAAACAGCTAAATTGGCATGATTTTCCTCCAGGTACTCTGGTTTCCTCCCACAGTCCAAAAGCATGCACATTAGGTTACATAACTGGCTGTTTAAAATTGCCCCTAGGTATGAGTGTGAGTGTGGGGAGGCTGTGTGTATTGCCCTGTGATGGTCTGATGAGCTGTTTAGGGTGTACACTGCTACACTGATGACCCCCAACTCATCCTCCCTATTTCTCCATTACACACTCAGGTTTCATCTCATCATGGATAACAGCTCATCACTTGAAACAAAATCCAAACAAGAAGTTCATAAATATCCCTGGAGATGCAGCCTCACATCAAACTCTTGTCATCTCCATAGAAAAGTCTGTGATCATCGCGAGTATTGAAACCTTGATGCTGATTTGTACAACCACTTGTTAATCTTTGCGCATGCTGCTAACCCGACTTGGTCACATAGGTTTCTTTTCTTTACAAGAAGGCCATCCAGGCGCTTGTTCTATCTTGAGATTTCAGGATTGGAACTCATATCTAATAGTAGGGCTTGCTCTGCTTGCCATCCGAGCGCCGCACCTGAGGCCTTGACCATATGTGTACAGATATTTAACTCTAGTGAAATGAATTCATATAGGCAGTAGACATGAGGTCACTTTAGATCCCAGAGACAATCCCATATGGGGCCCATTTTTCAAGTCACTTTGTGTCCCGCAAATAAATGTTGTCTGGGTATTCCCTATTTAAAAAGAAATAAACATACAATCAAACAAACAAACAAAACCCTGCACTGTTTATGGTTACATCTGCAAAATTAACAAAACTTAAATGCATTTGGTCAAAAAAAAAAAAAAATTAAATCCCCTGTCAATTCAATTGATATATTGAATGAAAAGGATACATCGAGTGTTTTTCTAAAACTTGGGTGCCTTAACATTTCCACATCGACAATATTTTTATTAAACTAAATTTGTGTTTCCTTATAAGGAAAAATCGAAAGACGCACACCAGAGTCCTTTACCACATGAGGGAGGCAGTTCTGACGTAAGTCACATGTAGCACCACACATATGCAATTCACAATTTCAGTAGGACCTAGAGAAGTCCGTGTAGGTACTTTGCTCTGGTAAGTGCGTGCTCCAGTTCAACCAAGGCGTGGTATGATGTGTTCAGCTGTTGTGCAGTGTTATGGAGACCGATTTCTTTTTAAGTTTAGGAAATCCAAAACGAAAAATATTATTTCCAGCATGAAAATGAAATAATAAAACAAATCCAAAATAAATTGCAGACATCATATTATACCAAAGGTACAGACCACAGAGTAACAGATCAGCATGATCAAGAGTAATACCACATTCATAACACACACAAAACTTCAATTGGCATGCACACAGAGATTTTTCACACACACACACACACACACACACACACACACACACACACACACACACACACACACACACACACACACACACACGATTTCGCACTGGCAGATAATTTAACTTGATTTAAGAAGATACAGACTACAATTAAGAAAAATATTCTTAAAACACTATTAATAATTTTATGATTATTCTATTGTATATTGCCTATAGTGGCGGTGTCAAACTCACTGAAGGCCACAACACTAAAATTTGAGGTCATCAAGGACCAGATAATCGAGTCAAAAAGGCAACCATGAAACTGGCAAAATGTTTAGTTTTGGCCGAATAAAAAAAACTTTTTGAAAACCTAAATGCGGCAAGAGTTTTTTTTTTTTAATAGAAAAATGAGGTGACTGTCGAAGCCCAAAAGCTTTTTAAGCTAAATTTAGGTGGCTGAAGTTATACAATACAAAAGTCTTTGACATGTACATGTACATTTAACTTGTATTAAACTCTGAAACTCTAAACAACTGTCTATAGCATACCAGCATACAATAGCGTACCATAACAGCAGCCTTGCAGTTGGGTCATTCTCTGAAACTGGGTCAAATTTAATTATTCACATTTTGACCTAATGTTTTTTCAAAAACTATAACGAATTAAAAGAGCAATCCCGGCCCAAAATATACCGCATGGACACATACAACATCTCAGACAAAATAATTCAAATACAACCAGCAAAAAACCCAAAAATTTTAATCTTTCTGCAAAAATGGTTGCAATATGTGGACGAAAATAATGTTTCATGCCATACTATCACTGAAGTTTCAGCAAAAAGTGCAAATAGTAGGGCTTGCAATAAAGATCTTGCATTAAAATTTATATCCAAAGTAGAAATTCCTGTTTTTCTTACTTTGTGGACTGAGAATCGCACATCATTTTTATGTTGTATGAGGCGTTTTCTGAGGTTTTGACTATGGTTTTTCGAAAAAAAAAAAAAAAAAAGATGTGGCGCCAATTTCCGGGTGCCGGCACTGATGAGAAACTGGGGAATTTTTTTTATCCAGCCTTAGAGGTTTAGATTATGATTTGTTCTCTTTAACTTTATTTACTTTTCTTTTCTGACAATGATTGACTGCAAAATGCTAACATGCAGTCTTTATTGAGCAATGAATGAAACTTGAAATAGGTTTGCTGCCACCTAGTGGATAGATGATGAATTATGTTTCATGATAATGGTTGATGCAAAGAATGTACGATAATTATATACTTTAAAAGTAAAATTTGCTTGGCCAGACTTGGTCCATGGGCCTTCAGTTTGACACCTGTGGCCTATAGAATGCAAATACTATGACATACTTTAAAAACAATCTGTGTTCCTTTGTTATTGGAGCTGATATTTTCCCTTCGGAGTCCCAAGAGTATTACTAAAGACTGGATTTAAATTCAATTCAATTCAGTTTTATTTGTATAGCGCATTTTACAACTGACATTGTCACAAAAGTAATTTTAAAAGGAATTTAAACATTTTTCTACAACCCCTACACATCCCCAATGAGCAAGCCCACGGCGACAGTTGCAGGGAAATGAGTTAAATGAATAAATCTGTGTAAACTATTCAGAAGTCCTATATCTACTGTAGCTGATCCACTACTTCTTGTTCTTAGAATCAGCCAGCACGCAGTCATGCATAAACACAGAGATAAAGTGTTGCGTATTAGTTCTCACTCAACCACCCAGAGTACCACTTTCACCCCCCACCTTTTATTTTGACTGATGCCGAAGAAGGCCTCAGAAGCTTTGCCCCTTTGCTCTGATAACAGAACCTGGGAGTTCAGGCAAGGAGGTGTGGAATTCTTTAGGCAAGTGGAGAGCCTTCAAAGTAAGTAATCTGTGCTGTCTGGTACATTAACTCTGAATGAGGCCCATGGGAGTCTGGGGGCACACAGAGGATGCACTCTGCCCCCTGGGGACACAAAAGGCCGACACGGTCAGTCACTGCTGCACTTAAAACACCTAGTACCTTCCTGCTGTTTCCACACAGCAGCATCATCATCATTATTATTATTATTATTATTATTATTATTATTATTATTATTATTATTGTTATTATTGTTATTTGTTAATGTTTATTATTAATAATTTATTTGTTTTTATTTGTTTGTGTTTTTATGTAGAGGTTGCATTTTTTTTTTTTTTTTTTTACAAAAAAAACAAAGGAGGGACCAAGTTGTACTTGTAAAACAAGACATTTTTCAAACTATATTTTCTAAAAAATAAATAATGTAGGTATGTAAAGAAAAAACTATGGCTGCAATATTGGGGACGGGGGGGGGGGGGCAGGAAGCTATAAATGCTTTAGTTTGCTATAATGTTCAGTCATTTTGGATTCCATATAAATATTCATTACAACAGGAATGATGAGTGAAGTTTAACCTTTTAAGCAAATTCAAACTCATTTTTATTCCCAATTCTACCGTCTGTTTATGACATTAATGATTCAATTCAATTCACTTTACACAACTTTATTTATCCCTTTACTGGCAAATAATTAAGAGCAGCATGTGCATATAAATACATTGATGACCGGGGATGATATTTGGAGCTTTTGGAAGATCTCTAAATATTAAACAATGATTTTATGATGTTTTTTTTAATAGTTGTTATTTAACAAACTCACCTTGTACTGCCACGTTTCTAAAAACAGAGGTCATGTATAGCATCCTGCTCTCTCAAAGAGTTCCGTAAAGTCGTCATCTGTACAACAATCTAATACACCCTAGTAATGGCTTGGCGCCCGACTATTAGTGGTAGCTGAAGAAAATCTTTGTAAGTGCTCTTAGTAACCCCTTAAGTTCTTGTTCATGTCACTGGCTAAACACCACAAATAACAGCACGACTGTGTAATGTGAGCGCCTTCTCTACTTTTAGAATTCAGCTGCACCGCTACTAGAACGGCATTGCCCATGGGACATGTTTGGGCTTGTTTTGACAACAAGAAACTTTTTTGTCCCTGCAAGAAGTTCTAGAAAGGCACCACCTACTGCATCATCCAAAAAATATTTTAGAGTTAAGATACCCTCATAGCAACAGTCTCACTCTTTACTGACGGAGATGCTAGGTCTATTTTGAAGCTGATGCCTTTTGCTGAAAATATGTAATGTGTTACTACTGAATAGCATTGGGCACACGGTGTCTTGTTTCTTCCCTTTATCTGCATTTACATTTACAGCATTTGGCAGACGCTCTTATCCAGAGCGACTTACAATTAGCATTTTTATTCAACTGAGCAATTGAGGGTTAAGGGCCTTGCTCAAGGGCCCGACAGTGGTGATAGTGGGGATTGAACCACTGACCTTCGGATCGGTAACCCGTCGCCTTAACCACTAAGCCACCACCGCCCCGAAATGAAATAATATAACGTTTAGTTTAATGAAAAGCTCAAAAATCTTTGTAGGGGAGGCTATAGCCTATCTCAGCCAACACTGGGCAAAGGCGGGGTACACCCTGAACAGCTCACCCGACCGCTGCAGGGCCAACACACACACCACTCACAATCACACTCACACCTAGGGGTAATCTGGAACAGCTGGAAACTTGAGTACCTGGAGGAAGCAAGCACAGAAACTCCACACAGAAACACCGAGCCTGGTACTTGAACCCAGGACCTTCGTGCTGACGTGCTAACCACTACACCACCATGCTGCCTGATATCATACAATTGCCTTTTTAAATCGCCCCGCTGATAAATATCCACCACTGTACAGCTGTATGAAATGTTCAGGCATCTTCAATAGCAATTTAACTCTTTTCTAATATCTTTACTGACTTTTTGAAAGATTATATTCACTTTCATGTAAACGTCCTGGTATACAACTTATTTTTAAACACTGCCACATTAAATATTTGCAAAGCCTTTCCCCGAGTGCAAACCGCACAGCGTGTCTTCCTGTAATGTAATGGATGGAGATACTTATAGAGGGTCTTTCACCACTCTTTCATGCAAAAGAACGAAAACCGCTTTGTATTCTTAGGTCTATGTGGATGTTCCTCTTTAATTCCGGGTACAAATGAGAACAATTTTGCAAAATACTGATCGTGCTTACAAAACTATCCTATTAGGATGTATGTTTATGATCGTCTGTGGGCTCTTTATTCATTAATTTTTCCTAAGCTGACCAGACTTTGGGTTAAAATTTCATGGCACATCATCAATCCTAAGAAGAGCCCCAAACTACCTGTGATGATCAGGTGATCTTTTATCCATGCATTCTTAATTTTTTTCACCAGGCATGCCGACGATGCTGTTTTTGCTCAAAAAGTTTGATTCTGGCCTCGTCTATCCACAACACCTGATTCCAGTTAGTGCCTCAGTAACCCTTGGTGTTATTTTGGAGCATGATCATAAACTCTGATTGTAATCATGCTTTGGTAGTGTTTATTTTTTATTATTTTTGCTTAGAGTGCCAATAAATCTGGAGATGGTTATTTGTACTTATTTCTAGTTTGCATTACTTGATATGAGACATGAACAGATAATTTGTACTGTAAACATTCGAAGTACAATAAAAAAAAAAAATGTTTTATACTCCACACTTTGGGTACTACTTTTACCCAAATGGCTTTTCATAATTCCCAAAAATTCACCTACCAAATTACAAATATAGGATATTTATATATTATTGACATAATTGTACTCCTTTCTTATGTGATTGACAGGAAAACTGCATACTGAAGCTCATAGTTATATTTACTGTATATATAGTATCTTCGTATTTGCTATTCACTATACTATTTCCTATTTCCCAAACAACTCTCCTTGCATAATATTTTACATACCTTAACACAGACTTATAACCTTGCTGGGTTTATTACTCTACCTCAAGCTTTGCCACAGCATAGCCGAATGACATTGGACCCTATTGACTTTTTAAGGCTGAATTATCATCATCATCATCATCATCATCATCATCATCATTATTATTATTCATTCATCCATTAATTTTCTGAACCGCCTAATCCTAATTAGGGTCGCGGAGAGGCTAGCGCCCATCTCAGCCGACTCTGGGCGAGGGCAGAGTACACACTGGACAACTCGCCAGGCATCGCAGGGCAGAAACACGCTTACGGCAATGCAGCCTACTCTTGGCGAAAGTCATGAATGGTTCTTTTACACGCCTCTCACCACAGACAGTGAGACATGGCTGGCCTTTGATAACCCAGTTAGCTGCACTGGGGGTATTATTATTCATTCATTCATTAATTTTCTAAGCCGCTTAATCCTAATTAGGGTCACAGGGAGGCTGGCGCCCATCTCAGCCGACTCTGGGCGAATTCGGGGTACACCTTGGACAGCTCGCCAGGCCATCGCATGGCAAACGGTCCACACAACCATTCACACTCACACTCACACTAAGGGGCGATTTGGAACAACCAATTAGCCTAATGTGCATGTTTTTGTAATACCTAGAGGAAACCCATGCACGCAGGGGGAGAACATGCAAACTCCACACAGAAACGCCCGAGCTGGGAATCAAACCCAGGCCTTCTTGCTGTGAGGCATACGTGCTAACCACTACGCCACCGTGCCGCCCGTAATAATAATAATAATAATAATAATAATAGTAATAATAATAATAATTATTATTATTATTTTTATTATTGTTACTGTTATTTTATTATTATTATTATCTCTATCTTAATCTATTTTAACCTTTATTTATCATTATTAATTATTGTTCTTATTATTTTAATCTGATTTTTGTTAACTCATGCTGCCCCACCTCTGACATACACAGTTCCAGTCTATCACTGCCCAGTTTCCAAAGCAGACGTCTGTAAACAGGCAGCATCAGTAAGCCTGGCTCATGGCAGATACCAGTTATCTGCAGCAAGCCTCTTAGCAGGATAAGTAGGTGCCTGAGGGCCCGCACCTGAATCACCACACAGTGCTTAGACAAATACAACCTCACTTTGGACAAAAGGTGATATTTAGTGGAACTTTTCAGAGCTGTTTCACTAAACCCATTCCGTGTGTCTACCAAAGTAACCATTTTATTCTCCAGATTATTCAAAGACATGCGGGTACCTGTTGGAGATATTATTGCATAATATACCAAAAAGCTCTTTTGGATGTGCGGTGAAAAGTCCAGACTTTTGGGGTCCTAGCGGGACCTCCCCTTTGCTCGAGTTAATCGTACTTGCTGGGTGCTTAACTCTGTTCAAACACTATTTATTTCCTTTCATCTTTTTGGTTTAAACAACAAAGGAGTAAGTGTGCTGCTGTACAGTTTGGATATTGAGGCAGATGTTCCTATGAGTTGAGAAACAATGTTGATCCTCTTGGAAAGTGAAGGCTTTTTATCAGGACAGCTTTTGTGTGGTGTGTTTGCACAAACTTGTAATCTTTTGTGCGTTGGTATAAACGAAAACTGCATCTGTTCCTCCTAAATCTATCTATCTATCTATCTATCTATCTATCTATCTATCTATCTATCTATCTATCTATCTATCTATCTATCTAT
>JBCNYH010000025.1:29096763-29111404 GCA_039654325.1 Tandanus tandanus
TATCTATCTATCTATCTATCTATCTATCTATCTGTCTGTCTGTCTGTCTGTCTGTCTGTCTGTCTGTCTGTTTGTCTGTCTGTCTATCTGTCTGTCTGTCTGTCTATATATATATATATATAAAATCCTGAGTCGATTTTCCGTAGAACAGTGCTTAATCGAAGTAGAGCGAAATATATGGTCACCATATATATATATAATTATTTTTTTTTTATATATGTATTTATATTAAATTATTTTTTTTCCATCTTCTCCTTTTTCAATAGATAATTCTAAGAGCTTTTTGGTTATACCCAGCCCTTACATGTAAATGACAAACCCCAGTCCTCATCCGATCAGAGAAAGGAAAATCTCCACACCCTTTGTGGATTTTCTCTAATTACTGTTTACTCTCAGTAACATCAGCAGGTTTTATGAGATGTTTCCATATCACAGGCATTCATCGTGCACCTTAAGTCCATAAAAGCTCCATTTTGGTTTAGTAAAGAAGAGGCTTTAGACTGGATTTAAATGTACATAGGACCTAATGAAGCACACAAAGGTCAGGTGGAACCTGAGTCATAACACAGCAAATAGGAATCCAACAGAAAGAGTAAATAAGTTTAGTTCCACACAAAAGGGGTCATGAGTAGGCTAAGTTAAATGACATAATGTGTATAAGGTAGGTGTCAATGATCACCCAATGATTGACAGTCCAGGGCCCTTCCACACCTATCACTTCCATCCGTCCTACATAATAGCATAAAATGCCATTTAATGAACTCAGCAATCCAATCAGTGGAAAACATCCACAATGCAACTTCAGTGAGACCATGTGTTATACTTGGGACACTTTTAGACAAAATTTAAAATAGCCAATAGGTATAACTGTAAATGTGGAATTTAGGCCACAATTTAATTGATATTGCTATAACGGATCCTTCTGTGTATAAATGTTACAATACGTAGGCAGAATAGTTTGCTGTGTGTGTGCCATATTCTTTATGGACTATCTATATATCATAGTCTACTTCCTACTCTGTAAAGCAACAGTGAGCTCTTCTTCTTCTTCATCATCATCTTCATCTTCCTCCTTCTCTACTTTTTCTTTTTATGTGGATAGCAAGTGAACCACAGACCAAATGTACTGTAAAGTTTTATTTAAAAGGAGTCTCAGTGTGACCTAAAAGTCAAAGGTCATGCTAGTTTTCTGACAAGGGATGGTGTTCAATTTGCAAGATGTGTGTTTTCTCAACAACCTGACAAGCTGCAAGTTATAAGCAAAACTTTTTTCTTAACATCAAATGTGATTATATCCCGTTAAAAAGTTGCTAAAGTGAGGTGGTATGAAAGCAATAATTCATTTTGTAATATTAATGTATTTTGGAAACTCCAAGTGCTCCAGTGACCTTCCACAGTCCAAAGAAATATTAGCTAACTGGGTTATCAAAGGCTGGCCAAGTCTCTCACTGTCTATGGTGAGAGGCATGTAAATAACCCATTGCTGATTTTCGTCAAGAGTAGGCTGCATAGCCATCAGTGTGTTTCTGCCCTGCGATGGCCTGGCGAGCTGTCTAGGGTGTACTCTGCCCTCGCCCAGAGGTGGCTGAGATGGGCGCCAGCCTCCCCGCATCCCTAATTAGGATTAAGCCGTTCAGAAAATGAATGAATGAATGAATAATGAACTTTGGGGTGTGACAGTAAATCTGCTTTATTGCTGGCATTATTCAAAGATAATATAAACGTGTACACAAACAAATACTAAACAAGTATTTTAAATGCATAATAAATTCAGGTCTGATATGTTGCATTCAGTGAGATCACATATCACACATAATTGTTAAAACAGCCAATGAGCAGTAGTTATTGTAGAAATTTGAGCATGAATTTAACGGACATGGATGCAACTTTAATATTTATAGTCATGCTAAAGAATCCTAAATTACCATATTCAGTAAATATTCATTATTCATTGTTTGAATCTGTAATTTCTTGAGGCGTAGAATCTAAAATCTTTTTGCTATGTTACAAAATATTTTGATACGTACTTATAAGCACAGCTCCTGTGTGGAGCACCATGGTCATGGAATGCGGCTTGGATGGTTGTTTTGTGTCCGTCTCGTGCCCACCACAGGAAACTCAATAAATAAGGCTGCTGTGTCACTGAGTTGATGCTAATATGTATTGCATGATGCATGATGATGGGTATAAAAAAAAAGATTTATTTGCAAGTTTGAATCCAGGTTGATGCCACAGCCGTCCTTGACTGAAGTCTTGAATGAGTCCATGGGAGCTAATTGGCGGAGCTCTGACGGGAGGGAGGGATAGCATTCGCTCACTTCCCTGTCACTCACAGCAATCACCAGCCAGTCATGGACGTTTGTGTGCTCATTCGTACATGGGGCGGATAGCACTTTCCCTCCATATGGGTTAAGCCGCCTCCAAATACGCATGCGCAGCAGTTCGTAAAGAGGCGGTTGGCAGCATTGCATGTCACGGAGGGGGCATCTGCATGCTTACGCCCCTCCCTGGTTGGTGGTGGTCGTGTGATTGGGAAGGCAACACTTGATGGGTGGGAATTGTATAACTAAAAACAAACGATAGGCAGACAACTTGCATGGAACCAATGTTCATGTAGCCAGCATTGAAATCAGAAGCTTGACAAAACATGAACTCGTTAAACGGATACTTAAATTAACAAGACAGGTGATAGAAATTAAAGTGGAAATCCTATAGTGAAAGGAAAGGTGCTGAAAAGCAAACCCAGACTCAGACATCTATCAATAGAGACATTTGCCTGGAGCTGTGCTTTTAGGCAGCGCCTACATCTATATATATTCTTGGTGAGTTGTGAAGCTTACTGGTAAATTAATCTAGATTGTGGAGTACATGCAAATAAGCATCTCAGGTCTAGAGCAGCCCAAGTTACCAGGGTTTAGTCTACTGGGCCGGTTTCCAACTCTAAAAAAAAATATATGCACACAGCTAATTTCTGCAGCCGGGGAGGTGTCACTTCAAACCTATAGCAACAAAGCAACAAATTCGGCCTCTCTCAAAATACTTTGTGGTTTTTCGTTGTTGCTGTTGGATACAGTGGAGACACTAAAATAATATGATGATAGGATAGAAAATCCTTTCTGGCACTTTCTCTTAATCCAAGCAAAAAGTTTTGTTACAGGCAATCTTGAAAAAAAAAAAAAGAGTTTCCTTTTCATGACATCTAGTGAAATTTGATATATCCTGGTATTTGTATTTGGGTGTTATGATCGTTTGTAATTTAGGCCCCGTGGAACATAGCAGCAATAAAATTTGATCTGATAATGTATTGCCCTGAAGTGTATATGGTTAAAGTCCAAAAACCATATCAGATAGCTATTCCCACACACATCTTCCATTGGCACTGTGTCAGGGTGGGCTACTGCAACCCACTGCCGTTCACTAGAGTATCACTGCTGTCAGTCTTCACCCCTTTCTCACAATCTTATTATTATAACCAGGACACAGAGCTCTTTTAATCTGATCCTACAATTAAATGAGCCTGAACATGTCTGAAAAGAGCGGAAGGTTGTGAAAATGTTCTGAAGGAAAACATCCTGGAGAAGCGTTGTAGCGTTTACTCTAACCATATTTCACTTGCACTTAGGAAAACTTGTTAGCAAGAAACTGTCTTCTATTTACTATGCATACAATCTTATAAACATCTACTACAGAACATTTATTCATTCATCTCTGAACCTTTTAATACTACCAGGGTTGCGCGGAGGCTGGAGCCTATCTCAGCCGACTCGGGGCAAAGGGAGGGTACACCCTGAACAACTTGTCAGTCCATCGCTCTGGCCAATACACTCAACCATTCACACTGACACTCACACCTAGGGTCAATTTGGAACAGCCAATTCATGTCTTTGGGGTGTGGAAGGAAACAGGAGTACCAAGAAGAAACCCATGCAAGTACAGGGAGAACATGCAAACTCCACAGAGAAATGCCCTTGCCAAGCCAGGATCATTTTGCCGTGAGGTGGACGTGCTAACTACTATGCCACCGCTTCTATAGAGCAGTAGTAGATTTTACTTCCTGTTATAGATGCATTTGTGTAAAAAATGATTTAGAATCAATTATTAAGATTTTAGTGCGGCTCGTTGGCGCAGTGGTTAGCACGTCCAATTCACAGCAAGAAGCCCTGGGTTCAATTCCCGGGCTCGGGCGTTTCTGTGTGGAGTTTGCATCTTCTTCCCGTGCTTGCGTGGATTTTCTCCCTGTACTCCACTAACATGCACATTAGGGTCATTGGCTGTTCCATATCACCCCTAGGTGTGAGTGTGAATGGTTGTGTGTGTGTTGGCTCTGCGATGGCATGGCGAGCTGTCCAGGGAGTACCTCGCACTTGCCCAGAGTTGGCTGAGATGGGCGCCAGCCTACCCGCGACCCTAATTAGGAATAAATGGCTTAGAAAATGAATGAATGAATACGTTAATATTAAGATGTTATAGAAATTGTCTGTGCTTTAACATTTTGAACATTCTCTTACCAAAATGACTATAGACAATTCTGTTTTTTTCCTCACATAAAACTGCTAATCCTGACACATTAGTACTAAGTCAGTGCTCAACGGAGTCTCCAGGAAGGGGAAAAACTTTCTGAAATTGGATCTTGGAAATTGGTTTAATCAAATGTATTTTTGCTGGCCTCTGCTATCACAGGTGATCATTTTCTCATACCATGTCAGTAAATGTGGCGAATGTGGCAGATGTCATTCCTTTTGCCTGTTTGTATGCCCCCCCCCCCGTTTGCTTCCATTTGAGACAGAAAACAACTGAGTAGATGAGGAGTAGGTGCCCTTCTTAAGGGACCAACAGTGGCAGCTCGGAGGTTCTGGCATCTGAACTCACAAGCTTGTAGCCAAGTTCCTTAACCACTGACTCACCACTTTCCTCAGCTGTTCCACAAAAAAACATGTAGTTGCTTTCTGTTCTGTGTTACTCATGGTGCAATGATTCAAATCTTCATCCTCTTTAATTACAATTAATGTTTATTTGAGGCAGTGATACGTCGGCGGTTAAGACTCTGAGCTAGTGCTCGGAAATGAGTTAAAATCCCAGGATTGGCAGACAGCCACCATTGGGATCTTAAGCAAGGTCTTTTATTCTCAGCTGTATGCATAGTAAATTCTTTTAATCTTGTACACTTACTCAAAGCAGCTTGATTTGAATACCATTTTGTGCCAAATGAGATTGAAATAAGGTACAAACATAGAGCCTTATTTATTAAGATAGCTAATTTTAATTAGGGTCACAGGGAGGCTGGTGCCCATCTCAGCTGACTGGGCAGAGTACACCCTGGACAGCTCGCCAGGCAACTCAATGGCCTACTCTTTACAAATGTCAGCAATGGTTCTTTTACATGCCTCTCACCACAGACAGCGAGAGACATGGCTGGCCTTTGATAACCCAGTTAGCTGAACTGGGGGGAAATTGTATATATTTACATTATTCTACAGTATCAAGCAGGTCCTTATAGATTTGCCCCCAAAACCCCACCACCCCTACCCCCACTCAAAGCAGAGGTTGATATTACGTAATAGTATGGAGCATGATCTTTCGCAATGGACTATGAAATATCACCCTGCATTCCCAGTACATCTGCAAGGCGGACAGCCAATAGGGTTAATTGCTTAATTTACTATGAAGACAGCTTGTTGACTCCTCTGCTGATTGTTAATGAATGCCCTGTTTCAGCTTGGCACATTCTGAGCTTTCAAGCACGAGGTGGTGATGAGAATTACTCATCCTGCACCACAATTAAAAAAAGCAGTGAGAGTTCTACCAGCCGTCTGGCACATTGTGTGTCACTGTCAGCTGTGACGCTAGTTCACCTCACTGACTTTAACACATCCCTCCCACCTGTAGGATCGGGCCAGGTAGAGAATCAGTAAAATGAGCCCAAACGATGGCAAACATATAAAGTGTTTTTCCTTTTGTGTTACAATAGAGCCTTATCTAACTGCAATATATCAAATATTACCACTTTATTATGGACTATCTTATTCTTTGTCATCTAAACACTCATTAGCCTGTCACCTGGTGTTTTTCCAGTCTTCGCCTGTTCAATTTGTTTCCACTGTAGCCTCAGATCCTTATTCTTGACTGACAGGAATGGAGCCTAATGTAGCGTGTAGACTGTTGTAGCGTGTCTGCATCAAGGTTTGATGTATTGTGCATTCTGAGATGCTTCTGCTCAACACGCTTGTAAAAAATCACCCCTTTCCAAATTAATGAGAATACTTCAAAAGCTTTTCATCATTTCTCATGCATATACTCATTATTCTTGCATTATTTTTCGACATAGTCTCCTTTAACATCAATGCATTTGGTCCACCGATGTTCTAACTTCGCTATCCGTTCACGACAGAAGGGCACATCTTCAGTCTATAGATACTTCTCTACCGAATGGATGGCTTCATCATCACTCTGAAATTGGCAACCAAGCAGGTTCCTGATGCAAAGATTAACTGAACTCTTGACCTGTACACAGTACGCATGAATTTACACAATGTGTGCATGACTAAACAGTGGACGGGTGGCTAATAAGTGGTCGGTGAGTGCAAGTATGAAACTCTTTTTAACTGCTCTATCCTACTAGGGTCATAGAGAGACTGGAGCCTATCTCAGCCAACTCTGGACAAAGGCAGGGTACACCCTGAACTGCTTGCCAGTTCGTCGCAGGGCCAACATAGACACACAACCAGTTACACTCACACTCACACCTAGGGGCAAATTGAAACAGCCAATTTGCCTAATGTGCATGTCTTTGGACATGAAACACAGATGCATCATCATTTACATTTACATTTATGGCATTTGGCAGACACCCTGATCCAGAGTGACTTACATTCATCATTGTTTTTTATACAACTGAGCAATTGAGGTTTAAGGGCCTTGCTCAAGGACCCAACAGTGGCAGCTTGGTGTTACTGGGGGGTTGAACCACCAACCTTCGGAGCAGAAATCCCAAGCTTTAACCACTGAGCCACCACTGCCTTGCTGAGACCAGGACTCAAACCCAGGGCCTTCTTGATGTAAATCAGACGTGATAACTATTACTCCAACATGACTCTTCCAGGTGTGAACATGCCCACTGTAATTCAGACCATCATTCATTTATTCGTTTTCCCAACCACTTAATCTTACTAGTCTGCAATGGTCTGGTGAGCTGTTTAAGGTGTACCCTGCCTTCACTTAGCGTTGGCTGAGATAGGCTCCAGTCTCCCCGCGACCCTTGTAGGATTAAATGGTTTGGCAAATGAGTGAGTGAAAGAGTTAATTCTACCAGGTTCGCAGGAAGGCTGGAGTCTATCTCTGCTGACTCTGAGCAAAGGAAAGGTACACCCTGAACAGCTTACAAGTCCATTGCAAGGCCAACACATACAACCATCCACACTCACACTCACAACTAGGGGCAACTCGGATCAGTCAATTAGCCTAATGTGCATGTCTTTGGACTGTGGGAGGAAACCAGGGTACCGGGAGGAAAGCACGGGGGGAACATGTAAACTCCACACAGAAACACCCTCGCTGAGCCCAGGACTCGACCCCTGGACCTTCTTACTGTGAGGCGGATGTGCTAACCACTATGCCACTTAAATTAAGTAATTGAATCTGATAATATAAAACTTAGTGTTGTGTTTAGTATATAACATTAAAGAAAATGATTCTGTAAGCCATTACATATGATGAAGATGAAATCATTTTTATTTACTTTCTATGATTTATTTTCTTAAGCCCAAATAAAGCCACCTACTTCAGAGCTCGAAAGTAAAGTAAATCACTTAAAGGACTTTATGTACTTTACTGGAGAAGCTCACCAAAGACAAATATGGACAAAATCCATGTTTTCTGTTCTGATTAATGACTGACATGGCACCAATAAATTTGTCAAGTAACGTATTGGGTATTGCTCAGAGCGAATATTTGCCTGCAACTGGGGCCCATGTGTGTGGAGCTGACTGATGACTGTTCTTCTGTGCACTGACAGATGGAGTCCCTCACACTCAAACAATAACCAAACTTACTTGCAGTGTGTGTCTGTGTGTGTGTGTGTGTGTGCGTGCACATGTTTGTGGCTATCTTTTCTACATTATGTGCATGTTCAAAGTATTAGAGCAGTCATGATTACACCTCGACACTAATTACTGCAAGACTGAAACCGAAGTTTGTACATATATACAATAACTACTTTTGTTTTATCCCCTCCATCTTGCCATGGAAGTGAAATACAGCGATTCCTTCGAGGTAATTTGGGAAAAGCATTCGGCTAACTGTGGCGCTTCATAAGTACTGAGCTCGGGATTAACGTTTTACCAGATTACCTGAGCGAACCTTTATGTTTGATGCACACCTTGGTGCCTTGAACACAGTGCAAACCATAAAGGTTATTATGAAGGCTGAACTGACATTATTTAGCCAGTGTTAGCCAGTCAGTATTTCAGAGTGCTCTAGCATGCTGCCAAATTCCATCAAGTAATTCAACAGATGTCAGTGTGCTGTAGAGGAGTACCATACAATGTGAGACTACACTGAGCCATGCACTAAGATGAGCCCATGGCCAAGCGAGTCTTTTTCTCTAATTAAGATATTTTCCAAAAAGGTCTTTTGGCAGCCATTTTCAAATGAGGTCATTGCTGAATAACGAAATACTCTTTCATGCGGAACTTAACAGCCAATGGGGATTCGGGAAATAAAGAATGATTTATTCCAGTCAATCATGTTGATCATGCTATCAGTTAGTCAATAAAAGGATGTATAATGCTACTTTCTAACAGATTGAACTTTAAATAAGACTCACTGAATGACAAAATCTGGATTTAATTTATAATTTTGTCACATTTAGGAATATTTAGCAGAACTCGCTGTATGACAGATTTAATTCAGGTACACTGAACTTGTGTTATGCTTACACCGGAATATACCATGATCTCTGGTGCCCTATATTTTAATGAGAGTTATGTTTTCATTAGCTTTTGGTATGTATTAGCTGGACAATATCAAACTTTGATCACTAGCACCCTAATCCTGTCTTCTGTGTTTAAACTCTTAATAATGTTTTTTAACCATAAATAAAGTCATCAGCAGTGGAAAAGTACTTGCACTGGTTTAGAGTCAAGAATGTGTCTTAAAGCATTCTTCCAACAGCTCATTTTGTAAAAATAGATTGCCTACATGTTGCTCTGTGGTTAACCAAGATTCAAAAGTGATTTCTCTTATTAAATAACATCTTCAAATTAGTTTATCCAAGTGCTTTAGTACTGAAAGGTCATTAAATTGTTGCTATTCAGAACATCTTATGTATATCTTCCCAACTTTTACCTTCATTCTTCCATTCATTCATTCATTCATTCATTCATTCATTCATTCATTCATTTGCTTTTTCCTACTAGGGTCAAGGTGAGGCTGGAGCCTATCTCTGCCGATTCTGGACAAAGGCAGTGTACCCCCTGGACAACTTGTCAATTCACCGGAGGGCCAAAACACACACCACCATTAACACTCACATTCACACTTAGGGGCAATCAAGAATATTCTATCAGCCTAATGTTCATGTCTTTGTGTGGAGAAAACTAGAGCACCTGGAGGAAACCCATGGGAGCACGAGAAGAACACGCAAATTCCACACAGAACCCAGACCCTACTTGCTATGAAGCAGAAGTGCTAACCACCTCTTACCATGATAACGCTCCAAAATCCAGTGAGAAAGATCAAAACATCAAGAGTCATCAAGAGTCCAATTTTTATAGAAGCTTCTGGAACTTAATTTTAGGTTTAGGTTTAATAACAAAGCTCATCCAGTAGAATGAATTGCTAACTGTTTTCATGCCGTTCATAATGTGCTGTATAGCATAGCTCTGCTGAATTCTTAAATCTGATTGGTCAGAAGGCTTGTTGTTGAATTTTCTAAAAACAACATGGCCAAACAGGTCTATATTCACAACTTATCCGAGACACTATGGCAGACTCACATAAAAGCTTAAAAAAACATGTGTAATTGCTGGTATTGTGAAGTTTTTTTGTAAGTTGAAGTTTATTTAGCATGTTTTGAAGGAGTCTCCATTGTCAGTGCTTGTCAGTGCTTTGAGTCCTTTGAGTTTTTTGCTGGAGATTTTTTTTCTTTTCTATTTTGGATGGAAGGCTTTCCGGTTTTATGGTAACATGACAAGCTGCTTGTATTGTCTTATTAACTTCAAGAGAAAAAAAGAGAGAGTAGCGAGGCAAAGACTTTATAGCTGTTATAAATGAGAAAAGAAACGAGCTTTTCTTCTGGATCTTCTACAACAGTGCAACTTACTACATTTAAATGGATAAAAGGCACAATGTATCATTCATTAGTGAATAAATAAATGAAAAAATGTTAGCATTGACAAATTGCTGTGGTATAAAAAGAAAGAAAAATACACTTTTGTAAAAAAGAAACACTTTTGGGTGGTAATATCAACTCTGTGTTGCAGCAAATCACATCACACCATCCATCTGTGTATTATTTTTATATAACAGTAATAAAAAACTTATATACTACTTATTTTTTTATTAATATATTTTTAGGATTTGTTGTAACACAGTTGCATGGACATTTTTAATTGTTTTAATTACTTTTTATTTTTTTAACCCATCCAGTATCAATACAGCTTATTCATCAGGATCGCTGGGGAAAACTAGGTCTGACTTCATGCAAGAGGCGGGGTGTTAATATTTGGATAACACGTTCATTTTGACTATTTACACACAGAAATTAAACCATATTTACCAAAAGAATATAAAAAATTAAATTAAATTGAATTTAAAAAAAGCTAATTTGATGAGCAAGAATGTTGGTCATTGTTTGCTTGAGCATGATCCAAAACCTCTTATATCAGAGGAAGTTAACATATAAATAAAACCAGAAGTATATGAATGTCTATTTCATAAGCATCACCTCTACACCCATGGAGGACAGGCAGACCTGGCTTGAGCATGTCATGATTCCTAGCCTATCTGGTTGAGAGAACATGCATTTTGCATGTGGTTTGATGGATCTGGGCTTTGTCTAGCTATCACATTCCTCTTTGGAAGGACTTCAAAAGGGAAGTGGCGGGAGAAGTTCCATTGTAAGATGGGTGAACCCGGAAAGCCCTTTGCTCTTGTGTTTTTCAGTTATAACATAAGGAGACTGAGCTGCAAGGTCATGGGTTTAGGCCTTTCCCTCACTGGCTGGCGCATGGCCTAAAGTGTCCTCCCCCAAACCCCAAAGTGTTTGGTTTTGATGTTGGTTGGTTTTGATAGCCCTCATTTCAGACGCATAACACTTTAATGTTGCCTCGTTAATAAGACATATTTTTGTATTAAAAAGCAGACAATCTAGGAGTGCAAAGCATAAATTTTCCCATTGCTTCAAATCAAATAAGAAACCAAATGAGAAATATGCTCTAACTTAAATCTATTATCCCCTTTCAGGAGTTGTAGCACATTCAGCCAGTATGTATTGATTGCCCTTTTGACAACTGAAAGCATGATATGTGGAGTTACTCCAATGTCTTTGTCCTTTTTCATAGGTCTTCCCCCTGGAAAACGATGTCCCCACCCTTTGTAGCACAGAGCCACTTGTAAGCCGGCCTTGGGATTAAAGCTACGTGGGTGAGGGGCAGTGGGCAAGATGTGTGGGCATCCTGCCTGGCTTTTCCCACATGTCTCTGTCAGATGTAGATGAACCTTGACCCTTATGAGTCGTCACCACCACAGGATGAGACACCATTCAGTCGGCAGATTCTTTTCACTGCCATTCCTCCATTTAAAAACCAGGCTCACATTGTGACCATCCTCCCTATTGTCTAGCTAGCAGGCGAGGTCAGGAGACTGGCCACTACAGGCCAAAACGAGACTTCTGAAAGCTCATTCACATCTGACCTGACCTCACAATTCCACTGCTGAGTCATAAGGATCAAATGCTGGGAATGCGTTGTGTCTCCTCTCCTTAGTTATTCTTTTACTGAAAAAGAAGCAAGGGTGCAGTCGAGGTCATACGCACGTATACGCTGCAGTCTTTTTTTTTTTACTGGGTTATTTTTGTATAATGACATCCAGTGACCAGTTTACTCAGTAGGAGCACAGTATAACCACTACATAACTAGACAACATGACTCAAAAGGACCCTCAGAATGTATAAGGATGAGTTTCTTTTAGTAAATTTACTTAGTGTTGCAAAAGACCAGAGCAACTGATCAATTTGTAAATGTTACTAAATTTTAAGTGTCTAAACTATTTATAAAAATCTGAAAAAATGCTTTAAAAAAAAATTGTTTCTGTTTTATGTTGATAATTTTATTATGTAAAGGACATAAACCCTCTAAAAATAACACAACCCAACACAGAGAATAACAAGTATTTTCCTGGTACATCAGATATGTACAGGTTGGAAAGGCGAGCAAAGTCTAGATATGCAAAAATAGCGAAACTACTCTTTTTAAATCAGTTTTCAATTCGAAACCTTGCATGGGCTATAGTTTAAAATAACACTTACTTATTACCTACAACTTGGACAAGTGTCTCATCCACAGTATCCACAAGGCAAGGGTTGTACATCTGAGGCAAGTGCTCCATTCATTTGTCTAAGACTTTTGGGGCAGCCGTAGCCTAATGGTTAGAGAAGGGACTTTGGGACCGAAAGGTCGCTGGTTCGATTTCCGAACCAGCAGGAAAAATGGGTGGTAGGGGGAGGGTGAGCTGCACCTTCCCTTCCTCCACATTCACGGCTGAAGTGCCCTTCAAGGGTACTTGACCAAGGCACCTAACCCCCAACTGCTCTCCGGGCGCCCCAATGTGTGTGGCAGCCCACTGCTCCGAGATCCGTTCTAGAAGCCTGATTACAGCTTTCACTGCATCCCCTCCATATTTGGATTATTTCTGTGACTGGTAAACTGAACAGCTTCAAAAATAACAAAGAGTCCAGTAAATGGAAAAGTCATTGGGTGGCATGAAGGTGTGGTGGTTAGCACATCTGCCTCACAGCAAAAAAGTCTTGGGTTTGAGTCTTGGTGAAGATGTTACTGTGTAGAGTTTGCATGCTCTCCCTGTGCTTGTATGGGTTTCCTCTGGGTACTCCGGTTTCCTCCCAGAGTACAAAGACATATTCCAATTTACAACTAGGTGTGAGCGTGAACAGTTGTGTTTTGGCCTTGCTGTGTTGGCCTTGCTATGGACTGGCTAGCTGTTAAGGGTGTACCCCGCCTTCATCGGCTGAGATAGGCACCAGCCTCCTCACTGCCCTAGTAGGATTATGCAATTTGTAAGATGAATTAATGGGACATGTGGACACTAGTGTCAATGGCATTTTCTTTGTTATCCTCCCTGCCCTTAGACATGATATTAATAGTGTTGTTCCTTAACACGAATGCCTTCCCTTTCTCTATGCTCATGCTCCTCATGATTTGCTTCATAGTTATCTGAAAAGTTGTGATCTTTTGAAATTGCCCTTGTGGTCTGAGACTTCTTCCTGATTGTCCACCTGGACTCCTGAATGCTGTCATGAATTCTCCCACCTCATTTTGCTCAGTGTCTCCACAAAGGATGCAGAGAACATAAAAATCTTTCAGCACTGAAGCTCAAGCAGGTTTTATAATTATATACAGTAGTCATTTACTCAAATGGAAGACAAAAACAAAGTCTTCCAAGCTTGCATCCAAACTATCCTCATGTACTCCTTTGAATCTTGGACTCTTTATGCTACTAGGTAGAAAGGACTTGATGGTACTTACACTAGAATGTTGTGCAAAGTCTACAACATCTTCTGGAAAAAAACATTTTACCAATGAATCCCTCTATGGGTCACTGGAATGCATTTCTTATGTTATTCTTGCCCTAGCTGGTCACCTCACCTGTCATGGTAAACTAGCAGGGAGGTTACTTCTGTAGAGTCCAGATGCAAAGAGGAGAATTGGTAGAACTCATAAACGTGGTGGACAACCGTGAGTTCTGCTGCCAAACTCCCTTCAGCCTTCACCTTTAAGAATTACATCAAGACATGAGCCTCAATTGGTTTCTCATGAAATGAGGTACTTGTAGGCACATATATGAGTTTACACATATTTGTATCAAGTAAAATCTAGTAGTGCCTGTTTCCCCATAGGAACACTTCATTAAAAGACTCTATCAAGAGTCCCCTGGAGTGTCATACTTTCCCATTCAAAAAATATAAGCATATGCCTACTCACTGGTTTACAGTTTCCCTTTTTCAGCAGCAGGGGACATTTTGGCTCAGTGGTTAGAACTGTCGCCTCACTGCAAGATGGTTCTAGGTTTGAATTTTGGCCAAGGTCTTTCTGGTGTGTATTTTACATATTCTCCCCGAGCCTTTTGGGGTGTCCTCTGGGTACTTCCGCTTCTTCCCACAATCCTAAGACGTGCACATGAGATTAACTAGCTTCTCTAAATTGCCCATACCCAGGCCGGCCACCATATTACTAGTCCCAAAACATTACAACAATGTCTATTATGTGGACCACTCCATAAGTATGATACTAAGAAAAGTGGTCAAGATGGATCTTTTTATAAATACTTGATAATTGAATTATTTAATATTTTACTGTCTTGTTTCTTATGATAAATTTTAAGCTGTAAGAAGTAATTAACTACTATATAT